>JAHLJT010009740.1:40026-52852 GCA_031308135.1 Acheta domesticus
TGTGAGGACACTAAGACGATCCAATATTGATACGGATCATTATCTACTTAAAGTTATATTTAAACAAAAATTACCCAAGATCTACTTAAAGAAATCTATAAGAACAACAAAATGGAATATGACTAATATGCAAGACCCTTTAAATCCCAGAACTCACAAAACGAAACTAGCGAACGCTCTAAAAAACCGCCAAAGTGATGTAGATAGTGATAATAAAGATGTAAATGATCATTGGGAAGATATAAAAAGGGAAATAGCAGATGCTGCTAATGAAAAAGTCGGTAAGCAAAAGAAAAGATCAAAAAAATGAATGGTGGGATGAAGAATGTAGAAGTGCGTTACTTGAAAAGAATAAGGCGAAAGATAAAGCAATGCAAACTACAACAGAGTTAGCTACGAGTTTTATCAGTTCAAAAGAAAGGAAGGAAATAAAATTTGTAAAAGAAAAAGAAAATGTGGATAAATCAGAAACTCGCAGCAGTTGAGCAGAGTTACAAGAAAAACGAAACTAGAAAGTTTTTTGGCGAATTAAAATACACTCTGAAACAAAATAATCTCACCCCCATGCTATGTAAAGATGCAGAAGGAAATGTTCTAGTACAGAAAACATGCAAAGATGGAACGAATATTTTGAAAATAGGTGTATTCTGAATACAAACATTCCTAATGTAGAGAACGAAGTAAATAAAGCTACTGCGGAAGATGTTGAAAACTGCGAGGAAAGTGCGCCGCCAACATAATAATCTTAAAGCCAATAGAGCAGCGGGCACAGACAACATCCCGGCAGAACTTATTAAGCATGGAGGTAGACTATTAAAAAAATAACGGCATAAAATAATGCAAAAGATATGGGTCAATGAAAAGCTTCCAGAGCAGTGAACAGAAGGTATAATAAGCCCCATATTTAAACTAGTGGTGCTACAGAATGGCACAGACTTTCCCGTATTAGTTTTCTATTTTCCTGGGTCTTCGCTAGCTATTCGGAATTGCCACATACTCTTTCTTGCCAGCTACCATCTATCATCGCCAAAAGTACATTTTTTTGTCATTTTCTTAATTTTTCGGTTTCCTATTGGTAGAACAGAAACATTAATTTTAGAATATTAAAGAACACAAAAACCTAGCCGTAAATGGCAATTTTCTTTTAAAAATTATGTGCCGTTTAAGAGAAAATGGCATTTTAGCACTACCAAAAATGCGAAATTTGAAGCTCATTTTCACAGAAAATTTTTGAGTTTTCAAAATACTTTATTTGAAGTTATTTGAAGCACTTACACTCACAAATATAATCATCTTTACAAATTGCGGATAATGTGCATATTAAAGATGTGAGAGATCTTTCAAAAAATTTACATTTATATAATTTTTGAAAAAAACAAAAATAACTCAAAATAAACTTCACGCTATACTAATGAGTGTAATTAGCACTATCCGTTACAAAAGTTTCAAGAAATAAATTGCAGCCATATACGAGAAAATGACGTTTGAGCATTTCTGAAAATGCCGAAATTTGAGCTACTTTTCACAGAAAACGGTAGTGTTTTCGAGAAACTTTACTTGACATTATTTAAAGCATATATACTCGTAAATATAATAATGTAAAAACATCGCCGATAATGTAAATATTAACGACGTGAGAGACAAGTAAAAAAATTACATTTTGGTAATTTTTTAAAAAACCAACCGATAGACCAAAATGGCTCTTATGTCATTGATAGAGTACATTTAACACTATCCCTACCAAAAGTTTAAAGAAAAAATTTGGAGCCGTTTTTGAAAAAATGTTGAAAATCCCCGGGGGGCTTCGTATAAAGTACCCCCAAATTTTAAAGAATCTTTTTCAAAATCACAAAGCTTCGACTAGAATCAGATCGACTGGGGAATATCAATTTTGAAGAAAATCGACCGGACGGTTTAGGCGCTAGCGTTGACCACAGACGGACAGACGGACGGAATGCCGTCAATCGATTTTTAAGTATAAAGAAGCAACAAATCATGGATTTTGACCACACCACGAGATAGAGGATTTTTTTCTTAATTTAGCAACTGGTTTTATCCACTTATTCGTTTTCACGGCCCGGCAATTAATTTTTTTCCGCCGAAAATTGGCCATTTTTTCGCGCAGCATTACATAACTTTCCCTATACTACGTATATCACTCCATGTATACGTACGTATACGGGAAAGTAAAAAGGAGATAGACAAAATTGCAGTAACGAAGGTTCGTTCGCTGTAACTTCACTCCGCACGTAAACAAACTTTGAGAGTATCCCTCCGCCCTATAGTTCGTGATTGGCTGCGCCATTCGCGCCACGACCATACTCAAATGCCGGCACGTGTCGCAGCCAGAACTGTCATTACATATTGTTTTCAATAGTATTTCTTTAGCACGCCCAAAATACCAGCCAAACACGCAGCTAATTTGCTTAAATATCACAGCACTTAGATTTACGATGTGCTCTCGCAAGGTAGCGGTGAAATCTTGTCCAATGCACTGTCTGAAAAATGTTCATCGATGGAAGAACTATTATCGATGGAAGAACATCGATGGAAGAACCCCGTATTAATAATTATTTCTTCTGTTGAAGAGTCATATGCAACATCTGCCTGCCACATTCGTAACAAGTTTCAAGCCTAGCTTGATAAAAAACCACAGCTTGATTCTTTTCAATTTAATTTCAAATTTCAAAATATTTAAATTGTTATTCAAAAGTAATTTCCACAAGTCACAAGAATATGAACAAAAAATCAATTCTAAAACCACAAATAATATTTTACGATGTTAATAAATATATAATAATTATAATAATAAAATAATTAAATAATAAAATTTGTTAAATTTCTTGCACAAAAACATCATTACAGAAGCTTGGGGAACCGATCCAAGGTTCTTCAGAAACAACATTTTATTTAAATGCAGTTTTATTTACTACAGAAAAAACATTACATTTTAACACTTGAATTATATATTTCTATGTCATCGTAGGAAATAATTACATTTGGAATATGTGGTAGAAGCAAAATATCAACCCTATGAAAAAGGTAGTGTAACAATACCCATTATTGATAACAATGTGCTGCAGTGACTTACACATTTTAAAACTTGTGAACCACAAGGCACAAACTTTACCACAAGGTTTGAAATTGTAAAATATTTGTTTAATTTTTCTGTAGACATATGATGTAGACACACTGCACTACCCTCCCAAAGATTATATTTGTATGGTTTTAAGTCAGTTGGAAAATATAAATAATGTTCAATTTTAAAAAAAAGCATGGTTGATATATGATTTTTATCTGATTTCTTTCATATATTGTAGTTTAAATGATTGAATGGCCTTAAATTTAAGGATTATATTTGGTTCAACATTTCAAAAATGTTTCGAATAAACACAAACATTGTAGGCCTTAATATGATTTTTATCATCATATCTCAAAAAAGAGTATGTTGCTAAATTTCTAATAAACATTTCAAAACTGTTTTTCAAGCCACATTGGTTTCAAAACAAAGTAAATAACAATTTTTTACTATAATAACACTTGTCACTATAAAGACAACAAATTTATGAAACGAACAAACATTCTTCTCAATAATCCACTGAATAAGATTCCTCTGAAACTTCTTTGGAATGATCAGATTATCTCTCTTTTTATGTTATGTTTCTGTCCATTTAAAGAGCAACCTGTAAAACACTTCAATTTAATTAGAATCTTGCTAACTACCTTTAAGGATCATAAATAAATGTGCCACAGAGATGCAATTGTTGGTTTTGTACGTTTCTCAAAACTATGAGAAAGAAAAGTCAACTTATGTGTAATGTTTCAATCAGTCAAATGTGAGTGACTGATTTATTGTGACCTTCTTTTGCTTTTTCTGCACAACATGGTTTATTTCCATTTGCAAAAGGCATTGGTTTGCAATAACTTGGCACATATTATTTCCAGAAAACTTCAGATTGCTTTTCATAGGTTATGTTACGTAAGGCATGCACTCTTAAGTTACAAAGTAACACTTAGGTACTCTGAAGATACAAAATCGAATAACTGCAACTGCAATGCATAATACAGTACAATAAGATCGAAAAAGACCCAACGTACTAAGTAATGGTGATGTATTATCTTACAATAGTGAAAACATAATGAAACATTCGGCAGTTCGTCATAATTTTGTTCTACTAACACCAAAATAAACTGAACACACTTTCCTTTAGCTACTGCATTTGAAACAAACTCTGAAACAAATTATTTTTCATGAAAAACGTAGGTCACAAGAATTGTGCACAAAGTAGCATGTATGACAGTCATACGCTAAAACGCAACTTGAGGCAGAGCGAAGTAAAGGTATTTAAACCTTACTACCAAATCTAGCGAAGAAATAAATAAAATGTTGATTACAACAAATGTATTCATCTTTTTTCACGCTTTCTACGTATTTTTTGTTCGTGCAGAGTGTCAGCAAATAAATCAATTTTGGAAGGAACCTAACTCCTATAGTATACGACGCCCGGAAGAGTAGTGTGGTGTCCGTCAGCCAATGAGAACAAGAGACGACCACGTGCGTTTGTTTACGTGCGGAGTGAAGTTACAGCGAACGGACCTTACAGATTGATATTTTTTTAAAATGTTGCATACAATGTTTTGCCCGGCCATGCCTGGTGTTTTCATGGTTTCTCTCGGTCTTACAGGGGAATGCTGGGATCATTCAAAAAGTGACGATCACCTTTCATCATCATCCTATCACTTCATCATTCATATTTCAAGGCTTAACAAACTTGTCTCACCAAGGAATACAGCCGATAAGCTGATCCCCATTGTGACACGTTAATCTCTCTCAGGGATAGAATACAACTGGGCCTCGGAAGAGAACCTGAAGCGTGGTCAGAAATAGCCGACACGCCATCATAAATATTATTACATTTACCATAATAATAATAATAGTAATAATGATGATGATGATGATGACAGTGGTAATAATATTTTGCGTAACTTTGTCAATCGCAAAATTGCAAACAACATTTTTTTCTTAATGAAGACATCAATTATTTGCTGTCTCGGATGTTGACCTCCGTGAGCGTAAAGACGGCTTATGAAAATGTTGCAGGTCTCATTTTCTTTGAATTTTTGAAGTCCCTGAATTTTCAAAAATTGCAAAACTTGACTATTTTCAGCGTTTTCCTACAACTATAATTATTATAACGATAATATTTTTTCTTATTAAAAAGTGTTCACCAGAAACAGATCTTCAAATACGTTAATGTTCATTTTTTTGAAAATATAAGTTTTTTTGTGTAATTTTGCGTCAAACATAGTCGCCCGCTTTGAATTTTCCGCGCATCGTGAATGTAATTTGGAAAGTGCGTGCGGACAGTTGGATATTTTGAGAATCTCTTCTCTTTGCTTAACTTAATATTACAAATAGTGGAACATTGGGTCCGGTAACTTTTACCTATGTTAAGGTGCTATGTGAGTGCGTTCGTAAGCGTTACAAATATTGAAAGTATGTGCTTTCTCATTTTCTTGAAGAGTGTAATATCGAATTTATTAATTTGGAATACTTATTGCTTTGAGCGTTTCATTCAGGGCCTAGCGACCATTCTAATTTTTATCAACAGCTCAGTACAAGAAATCCACATACAATACATATACGTTACTTTACAACGCGATGCGAGATGACATTAAACAATTAAAAAGATTACACAGATTAAAGTTAAGAGTAAAATCTTTTCTGATACATAACTGTTTCTATACAATTAAAGACTATACTGATAATAAAGCAACAAAATTGGCAAATTTTCTGAAATGTTCGAACGAAATTTTCTCAAACACTATTGAAAATTTTTCGCCGAAATTCTCAACAATGGCAAAGAGTTCAGTTCTCTCCCATTTACCAGAAGCTTGATTTCGGCCTCGATAATGGGGGGTCCCAAAATCAAAATAATGCTGAAAAATGTAGGTGTTGTTTAATCACACACAAAATGAAAAGTATGCATTGCACTGAAACGAAAAGTAAACCATCGTGTCAATTGAAAAGTTTTCTAAATATTTTGTTTTATAACATTTTCTCGAATTATTGTAAAGATTCCCACAAATGTGATTTTTTCCACCTGTTGTATTCGATCAAAGAGGGACAGTGATTTTAAATTTGAATTGGTTATCATGACAATAAAGTTGTTATTAAACAATGTGTGTTTATTTCTCGATTCAAAAAATGAATATGGTAAAAGATTTAGAATGAAATATTAAGTATATGTGTGTGTATCAGTCAAAATACATATTAGTGTTGTGGATTCAGGGTCATCGTAGTGTATTACTTATGTTGTGAGTTTATTTCATGTGTATTTTTCGAATAATTTTATTACTGAAATCCTTCGCTTGCTGTTTGTTGCTAAAGAGGAGAACATTTGTAAGTATTTGACAATTTTACGTAAAATTTGACAATGAATGATAAAACTATAATTTGCATTTATAATTTTTTAATCGTTTGTAATTAAAATATTTTGTTTAGTCATTCATGGTATTGCTTTCCCTGTTTCAAAGTATTTGAAGTAATGTTCATTAGTGGTAATATTTACATTAGTGGCGATTTGTTTACATTATTGTACAGTAAAATCTGTCTAAATCGGAAACGATTGGGACAAACAATTGTTCCGGTTTAGGGAGGTTTCCGTTTTAGGCAAGATGGTCCGTTTATGACACTTTTTATGTTGATATTTCCGTCCTGAAACTAGTAACACGACATAAAACGTATACTAACATAAAACTCATTTATGGAAAAAATCACCAATAAATGAATATTAAACATAATTATTTCTGACAATTAGGCAAAAAGAAATATTTCACGATTTGTTTATTTAAATAATGTTACTTTTTTCAACATTAATCTAGAATTTTTGCGTTTTGAGTTTCTCTCTTACTAACACCTTTTCAGTTGTTTTCCTAAGTTGAAAAATTTTAATATGTAGAGTTTTATGTTTTTTTTTTCAATCATTGTCAAACTGGTTGTGAAACTCATAAAAACACATCACCTCGCTGGCTAGTGACTGCACCCGAACTTCCTGCAGTCACTTCTTTCAACGCACAATACGTCACAGCCCAGAGTACTATACTGCGATTTTTCTAACTCTGCCTCTCAAGCTCCTACAGGCCACGATGGAGTATCACACGGCATTTCGCGTCTTTCCTGGTTTGCCGCTAGAAGTAGCATGATCGCAAGCGCTGCTTGATACGGTCGCGATCATGCGATATCTAGCGGCACGACTGAGAAAGACGCGAAATACCGTGACATATTGCATCGTGAAGACGGGCCTTGAGAGGTAAAGTTAGAAAAATCGCCGTATAGGTCTATATGACTACCTCGCATTGCTTTGAGCAATTCGGCTCTGGTCAAGGGGTTACGATTGCCAACGCGAGACAGGGAGACGCGTAAATAATTGAAGCCATGCCCTTACACCTACCCACGCATAGAGAGTCGGGAGAGAGGGAATTCCCCGACGGCCTACGCCATGAGAGACAGATGACCTCAAGGTCGAATTCTATGATAACAGCGGGAGCTCATTTCATTCACTGTGCGTCCATATGTGAAACACATAACATAGACAGAGATATTAAAACAGACTTGCAGATGCATTCATTTCAATAAGAGTATCTCCCGTCTCTCTGCGAACTGCATTAAATTAACAGAAATTCCCTTTTATGAAGGTTTTTTTCGCTTTGCAGGACATGAAAAACCGTTCCGTTTCCGCGTTGGACAGATTCCGTTTTATCCGTGTAAATTTTCTCGAGAACTCACTTTTCTGTAAAAACTAGCTCAAAATTTCGCATTTTCAGAAACACTCAAACACAATTTTCTCAAAAATTGTTCCAAATTTTATCTTCAAACTTTTCGAACGGATAGTGCTCATTGCACTCTTTACTATGACGTAAAGTTAAATTTCGGGTATTATTTTGCTTCTGCAAAAATTACATGAATGTAATTTTTTTAAACTTCTCTCACATCGTTAATATGCACATTCCCAGCAAATTGTATACACTATTGTATTTGTAAATTAATGTTCTTCAAATGACTTCAAATGAAGTGTTCCGAAAACTCAAACATGTTCTGTGAAAAAGAGCTTCATATTTCGCATTTTTAGTAGCACTTACACGCCATTTTTTTTAAAACGGCTAAACGTTTTTAGAAGAAAATTGCCATTTAGGAAGAAGTTTAGTGTTCTTTAATATTCTAAAAATGAATATTTCCGTTCTACCATTAGGAAACTGAAAGTCAAGAAAATGTCAAAAAAATATACTTTGGAAGGAAATAGATGGCAGCTGGTACGACTATGTGGTAATTCCGAATAGCTAGCCCAGACCCAAGGAAATAGAAAACTAATACGGGAAAGTCTGTGCCATTCTGTAGCACCACTTTTGAAAATATACACACATATTGCGCGAAAACTACTAAAATTGTCAAAAATATGTACATGGTGCGTAACATAGAGAATTAACTCTAAAACAGTCTACTAAATTCATAGATGAGTTAGAGTCGTCGCAATTACGTAATATACAAGAGAGGAAATGCACAATTCCGCCTCTTAAAGACAAACTAGTGTTGCTACAGAATGGCACAAACTCTCGTACTAGATAGTTTCCTATTCTCTTCGAGTTCTGAAAGACTGCCTGGGCCTCTCGTTACGCCTACCTTCCCTTTCGGAGGTGGGGAAGAGCAAGTCCGCACGCCATCATCAACGAAGAGATCTCTCTTGGTCTTTCCATATTTGCCCATGGTATTCCGTGATTCCACTTGGTGCTTGAACCCTTGTTGTGGTGTAAGTTTTTTAATGCCTCCACGCCTCAAAAGCTCTTTCATTGAACAACATATTTTATTAAGAAAATAAGCACCCTATATTCAGTATTCTAGTTGAAGGAAGACGCCAAAAAACGTTTTGAAATTTTAAAATTTTCGAAAAATCAGGAATGTCAACGAATATGAAACCTTTTTTTTTTAATTTCTGGCCCTCAAGAAAATGTGCGCAGATAAATTTCTTTCCCCACACGTCATATACAGTTTTTACTGTTTTTTTGACAAATAAATAAATAAATACACCATGTCTTTAAGAGTTCATAGCACCCGCGGACAAAGTTAAATTAAAAAAAAAATCGGATTGTGGAAATTCTGTTGTGGCATTGTTGACGTAATTACATAGTGGAAGAAACTAGTGGTGCTACAACAGCAGATACTTTCTCGCATTATTGGAAACAGCTACGTAGTATTGAAATATTGCACTTTCTGTGCTACTAACATTTTGGCTATCAATTTAAAACATTCAGTTAAACCAAGAAGAGAACAACTGTTTCCATCGCTGTGTTATAAAAACTATGTAAATTCTGCAACTACATAAAAATATAATACAAACGTTTTGTAAACTTGTATTGGAAAAAGAAGTCTTAAAACCCGAATAATATAGAAATGCATTTCATAGGGCCACGATTAGAGAAGAGTATTCTAAAACCATGCAACAAATCATTTACTCATTACAAATGGTACAGCATTTGGTGCGAAAACTAAATGTTTATATACAAATATCAACTTAACGATAATTATAAACCCTTTACAAACAGCTATATCACGTCACAACGATGACACGTAATTCACAGGAATTCGACATCGAAATCGATAATAAACAGACACAGCTCACTACAATACAATATTACCATAGCATTATATAAAACCAAAATAAGACATTACTTACGCCTGTCCCATAGGGATTAATGCCGCCAAGACCAATATTTGCAAACTCCAAATCATTCAAAATCAATTCCTGAGATCCATTACTAACGCCTCGGTTCATTTCTAATAATCAGCTTCACAAGGAATTCAATATAGCATCATTAGATCATCACATCACATACCTTGCCACAAATTTCTATTACAACATCCATCAAATTCCAGCACTCTCCAAATTCAGACTCACAAAAAAAACAATTCATGGAACGAGAATCCAAAATAAATATCCATTCCATGTTTTCCAAATCAAATTCGCAAACATAGAACCAGATTAGAGGACCCATAGTGGCACACCTCCCCATTGTATAGTATGTAAGCTTGGAATAAGTAAATAAATGTCAAAAAATACATATGTCAAGTTTAAATAACTACCTATGTATCTACCATCAGGGAAAAAAAGCGGAACGGAAAAAAGAACGAAACGGAATTCCATTGTTGCATTCCCTGCATTGTCGATACTGTTTTAAAGAGCTAGCAGTTTTTATTTCAAATATTTCAAAATAAATAATTTATAAAAGATTAATATGTGAATGAATAACAAAAGGCGGAATGTAAGAAAGGAACAAATAAATAATACAAAATTGCAAATTCTAATTTACGACGCATCCAGCTGTCTGAAGTGCAGTAAATTCGTAGAAGGCTATTATGTTTGACACGAAATTTAAAAAAAACTTGTATTTTCAAAAAATTAAGCATAACCTTATTTGAAGACGTAGTTTTTATAAATGTATTTCATTGAGAAACCCAGCTGCCATCTATCGCTGCCCAAAGTGCAAATTTTTGACATTTTTTTCAATTTTTAGGGTTTCCTAATGGCAGAACGGAAATATTAATTGTAGAATATTTAAGACTACAAAAACCTCATTAATTAAAGACAATTTTCTTTTAAAAATTTGAAGCCGTTTTCTAGGAAATGGCGTTTAAACGCTATTAATAATGCGAAATTTGAAGATCTTTTTCACAGAAACATTTTGAGTTTTCGAAAAACTGCATTTAAAGTGATTGGAAGCGCTTACACTCACAAATACAATAGCATTTATAAATTGCTGGTAATATGTATATTAAAGGTGTGAGAGATATTTTTAAAAAATGCATTAATGTAATTTTTGAAATAACAAAAATATACCCTAAATTAAAACTTTACGTTATAATAAGGAGTGCAACTTGCACCATCTGTTTCTAAAGTTCAAAGAAAAAATTTGGAGCCATTTTTGAGAAAATTCCTTTTGAGCGTTTCTGAAAATGCGGAATTTTAACTACTATTCACAGAAAACAGTTGAGTTTTCGACATTTACTTGCATTATTTAGAGTACATGTACTCATAAATATAATACAGACATATCGCCACTAATGTAAATATTAACGACGTGAGAGACAAGTCAAAACAATTACATTTTTAAAATTTTTGAAAAAAATAAAGTATAGAACAAAAGGCGTTTATGTCATTTGATAGAGTACATTTAGCACTATCCAAAAGTTTAAAGAAAAAATTTGGAATAGTTTTAGAGAAAATATGGTTTTCGTATTTTTTTTTAAAAAATTGCACATATTGCGCGAAAACTATTGAAATATTTTTAAAAAATGTACCTGACCTAAATGATAGTACTCACTATGAAGAACAAATTTTATTTCACGGAAAAATCTCTATCTTCAATTTTGCAGTTGGAGGAAGATGCCAAATAAAATTGAAACTTTTGCAATTTTCGATAATTCAGTTATTAATTCAGTTAATAACCGTTAAAATCGGACTTATGCCACCTTAATAAGTGTATTTTACTCTATTCTTACAAGAAATTTAAAGAAAAAATTTGGAGCGTTTTTTTTTAAAATTTCGAAAATGTCCGGTAAGCTTCATGTAAAGTACCCCCCAAAATTAAAATATCGGTTTCAAATTCAAAGGGCCACGAGATCAGCCAGATCGATTGAGGAATATCAATTTTGGAGAAAATCGGATGAACGGTTTAGGCGCTACGGTTGTTGACGGACGGACGGGCAGACGTTTTGCTTTCAATTGGTTTTTCGGTATCAAGGACCCCCAAAACTGGAATTCGGGCTGCACCACTTGTTAGGAGAATTTTTTTGTTAATTTAACAACAGGATTTATCCACTTTTTCATTACCAGAGCTCTGTAATAAGAGTTTTTCTGTCGAAAATCCGCCATTTTTCGCGCAGCATTACATAACTTTCCCTACTATACGTATTTAATATTAACGTACATTTATATAGTATATTTATAAGTATATATAGTTAATATTTAGTTATATATAGTTATTTTATATTAACTTTCCCTACTATACGTATACTATAGGGAAGGTAATAATGGAAGTTATGTCCGTAAACTTCAACGTTATTATTAAATTGACGGAGATGACTTCCATTATTTCTTCACAAAAACTTTGAAGTCATTTTTGGGAAAATTTTGAAAATGTGTATTTTATATTTTGAAAAATACTACTTTAATTTTGTATAGGCCGAATTTTGTGGTATGACTAATAGTAATAGGGATAGATGCACAAAAACGTAGCAAAAACTTTTAAACGGCCTCCAACTCTCGGTTTTCTCTCTACTTTTTTGAATATTGTTAATTATTCATCCACATATTTCTGTTTGTGATGGGTGTGGTAAGTACCAAGGAACAATCTTGCCAAATTTCGAAAATCTAGGATTTGTTTACTAGATTTGTCAAACTTCCCTGTCTATTATATAGTAAGACGAGAAATATAAACAGCGTTTTTCTGTATTGGGGGACCTGAAACGTGTATTTCCGTTGAATTCTCGAAATCGAATTCATCGTAGCATTACTTATAATGACTCCTTTATGTGCGTCTGTATACGGAAGCAATGACGCGTTCCGTTCAATCGATTGCCGCTTGAGTGCGCGCAATGCAACTATTACGTTCTCTAGTAGATGGCGCTCGCTGTCTTCTGCCAGTCTACCCGTTTCTATTGTACGTTTGTGCACAAACAAAATAACAAATTTGGGGTAACATTTTGAATCTCAACCGCGCAATTGTTTACTTTTGTCCATTTAAATGTTTGTGTCTAATTTTGGAAACAATC
>JAHLJT010009741.1:0-32272 GCA_031308135.1 Acheta domesticus
ACGAGGGCACGATCGTCCAACTGCAAATAGGTTAACCAATGTTGTGAAGTAATGTAACTTGGAAAGCCTCTCCCTACCCAATAGGATTTTGTTCGATTCCAAAGAATAAACGTACCAGTTTTTCTTAATTTGAGCCCATATGTTGTTTTCTTCTTCGTTTGCACCAACGGGATGCCCTCCCGCGTGGCCGCCCTCCCATTCGCCTGCTTCGGCCTGCGCGTCCACCTGGGTGGCGGCCAGTCGCTCGAGGAAGGCGCCGGGCAGCCCGCTGACGACGAGGTGGTCGTGGTCCGGGTCGAGCGCCCACAGCACCGCCGGGTGCAGCGTGGAGGGGTGCTCGAGGGTGCGTGGGAGGTGCGAGGGGGGCGTGGGCGTGGGCGGGCGGGGCCACGCCCATCGCCGCCCCTCCGCGCGCCAGGGCGCTCAGCAGCGCGCCGTCCGCGTCCTCCCGCACGGAGCGCCACGTGCCCTCCAGGCAGCGCAGGGGCATGGCCCGGCCCTGCAGCCGCAGCGCGCATTGTTGCCACCCGCCCGCGCCGCGGCCAGCGCCCGCCGCCAGCGCCCGCGCGCGCGCCACGCACCTGGAAGGTGATGTCGGCCCCCATGAGCGCGTCCTGGGCCTGCGCCGTGAGGTGGTGCATGCGCCAGTCCTCGTCCAGCGCGTGCCAGCCCTGGGGCCAGGGCGCGTCGGGGGCGGACGAGACGGGCCACCACCTTGGGGGCGGCGGCGGCGAGGGCCCGCGCCGCGCGCGCCGCCTCCGGCCCCTCCACGTCCACCAGCAGCACGTGGCTGGCGCCGCACGCGCCCTCGAGCGCGGCGCGCGGGAAGTGGCGCAGCGTGTGGTCGCTGAGGTACAGCCAGCGCCCCGCCCACCGCTCGTCCAGCAGCTGCACCACCTTGGCCGCGCGGCTGGCCCTGCGGCACCGCGCGCACGCGCACGTGCAGCGCGGCCACGTGCGGGCAGGCGAGCAGCTGCTGGAGCGCGCGGCAGGCGTCGGGCTGGAAGGCAGGGCGCCGCCGCCAGCCGCAGCGCGCCCCTGCCGCGCCAGCTCCTCCATAACCAGCCGCTTCCAGCTCCCCCGAGCAGTGCGTCAGCGCGACGCACTTGGCGTCGTCCAGCGCCCACGCCCTGAGGAAGGCCATGTAGTCGGCGCGGAGCGGCAGCGGCCCTCCGAGCACCGCGTCCTAGCTCCTGCGCGATGAGCGCGTCCAGGCCCTCCGAGTTGACCTGCGCGCTCAGCACACTCAGGCGGGGCAGGAAACTTCGTCCCCGGTAGTCCTGTTGCTTTGCAGGATCATTCTCGAACAGGTTCCATATCTGTGCGGTTGGGTGGAAAAAACAAAGCTTTAAGATAGTGCTCTCTACCCGAGCGTGATCAATAGTCGTTAAACTTAGTGTGGTTCAATTTTATTGGGTCGTATGCTCTGTTTTATTTGCTTTTAAATTATTAACCCTTTTTCTATGTTTCTTAGTTTTGAGGAAATATTTTTTTGCGAATGAAGTGTCCACTGTTAAGCTTCAGTGAGTGAACTTCACATGCATTGTCCCTCAATGGAAATTTTCAGCATTCGTGCACACTTCAAACATCAGCAATCAAAAGCTATTAAAAATAACAATATAATTATTTTTTGCAGTGTGTAACCTATAAAATTCTCTAGTGAATGAACTAGAATTGTTAATCTGTTAGTAAAATTTTCAGTTTTATATGAACTGAAAATGTCCAGACACAATTTGTATACAAAATTCTTTCTCAAATACACAAGTCCAGATTTTATTTGACAATATTTGAAGAAAAAATTGTTTTTGAGTATTTGATCTGTAAAAGCATAAAGAAATCAGATGTACAAAGGAAAACAAAATAGATCCAAATTGTACATTTCTTTTTCTCGAGTAGACGGCTACCTTAATTTGACATCCATTAGTTCCCTTCACATAGATCAATAGAGATCACACATCACACACATCAATAGAGAAATCAAAACTCCATTCAACTCACCTCTGTATTGATTTGCCCGAAGGTGAAGATGCTGTTCTCATCAGACCTAGTGCGAAAAATTTCCTCCAGAAGAGGTGGAGTTGGGTTGCTTCTGTAGCTCTCTCAAAAGTTTGTACCGTCTTGTTTGTGAAAAATACCAGGTGAACTTCATTCATGGAACAATTGTGTAGCAACCTCTCGTCATCAGAAAGAGTTTTGCAGTGTTTTGTGTTTTCTCCACGAACTTGGCGTAGAAATCGTAATACTTCCTCAGGAAGAGCTCGCCGGTCTTGCCAGTAAAAGCCTTCAGGAAAAATGAAGCAAGAACATACGTAAATTGTAATCCTCGAGTCATCGACAAAAATACTCCACTAAGACTTTTTTGTCATTGCATTAGTTGTCCTTACAGTTTGTATGACATATCATAGCAATAACACATAGAAGAAAGAGATGTACTACACACGATTTCTATCCTCTCACGAGTTCTTCTTCTTCTACTATAACTACTTATAATAATAAAAGAGGTTCTCAAAACTTTCCAGGATGATAAATGTATCTGACAGAAAAAAGTAGAAACCATTGATCATACAGTCTCATCTTGTCCAATTTCTAGCAAAGACCGAATAATTTGAAAAGACACGACAGTGTGTGGTTACCTCCACTGGCAGATCGTTACATCCCTCGAAGTGCTAAAAGTTCGCACACGTGGTACGAACCCTGACCAAAACGGGTGACGTCTGTTGGACTCTATACAATATTGTAAGAGCAACAAATTCAAAGGGATCGAACGATAGCGGGCAAACAAACTCAGATATTGTTATCCGGGATTTGGAGAAAATATCGTGTTTACTTGTCGAGGTTGCTGTACCTTGCGTTCAAAACGCCGCGCCGTAGCCAAAAGGCAGAGAAACGTCTTAAATGCAGAGAGTTTGGAAATCGAGATCAGGCGAATGTGGGGGCGTAAGCACAGGTCGTACCGATAGTCATCGGAGCTCTGAGATTTGTTCCACAAAATTTGGGTAACAATGTGGCTAAACTCTCAGTTAATTCAAAAGACTGGGAAGTGCAGGAATTGATTCATTTGGAACAGCTCACATTTTGCGCAAAATATATTGTATAGGCACCGACAGTCCCTATATCTGCTCCTTAGGTAGCTGGTAGCAACCTGAGTAGATTTTATATTCAGCCGACACATAACATCTTTAGTCGTGATTTAGAGGAATAATAATATAAACAATAATAATAATAATAATAATAGCAATGACACAATGATATCTGCATGAAGTTGGTCTTGACAAGTGTGCAAAAATCAATTTAAAAAGAGGCAAACTGACAACGTCAGAGAGCATAGAAGTTGATACGCACACTCTGATTCAAGATCATGAGCCTGGTAAAACAAATATCTGGGAATTGATGAATGTGAGACCATCTGGAATGACAAGACGAAAGAGAGAATTCGCATGAAGTATTACAGAAGAGTGAGATTGGTCCTGCACTTCGCTCTGTATTCCAGGAATAAAATATAAGCAATAGGTAGTTTGGCCGTACGTGTAGCCGAATACAGTTTCGGACTAGTGAACTGGACTGAGCAAGAAATTCGCATCATGGATCGAAAAACCAGAAAACTGCTAACAATGCATCATGTTTCCCACCCTCGAGCTGATGTACATAGACTTACGTGTCACGTAAGGAAGGACGAAGGGGACTCAAACAAATTGAGGCCTCCTGGCACAACGCAATAGTCGAGATGGGCAAGTATGTAGTCAGCCATCAAGATGACCCTCTAATGAGGCAGGTCATGAAATCTGACCGAAGAATGGGAAACAGAGGCATTGTCAGTGCAGCAAGAAGCATTGGAAAGAAAACTATGCAAGATACGGAGAATGACAGAGACATTGAACTTCTGATGCTTCTTTACATGAAATGTGAGACACAAAAAATGTTAAAGAAATCGTGGAGAGACAAACCACTCCACGGACAATATTTGAAACGAATGGACAGAGCACAGATCAATAAAGATCAATCATGTATGTGGCTTAAAAGGGGAAGAATGAAGCCAGAATCGGAAGCACTTGTAATAACTGCCCAAGATCAGGCCTTGAGAACACGACACTATGATAAAGCGGTTCTCCAAAATTTCTCAAGATGATAAATGCCCGCATTTGTCAGGAATACGTAGAAACCATTGATCATATTGTCTCAGCTTGTGCAATCCTAGCAAAGACCGAATACTTGAAAATTACACACTGTCACTTTTACCACCACTTACAAACGAGAGGTAACCTCAGTAAGTATTAAAACATTAGTATTTAATCGATTGTATTTTTATAATGGGCTTATCATTGTTTGCCTAATCTACTCTTATCTGAGACATAAAGAAACTTTTTACTTCTTGAAACCCATTTCTAGACTTTTTTCTTACAATTGGAAGTCCTTTATCTTCATCTAAACTCCAATACATTCTAGTTTGAGGTAGCGTATGACATCCTGTCAAAAAGAGAATACCGAGGAACTGCCGCAATTCTGTATACGTCATATTGAAATAGATGTCTTTTTTATCACGCGCATACTTCACAGAAAAATTTAAAATATGAATAAGTAAATCTTTAGTAGTAAAATGTTCAACGATTTCTGTTCTGCTGATGTTACCACACGCGTTTTGCAAATGCCCTACTTTCACGTTCCACATCAGATGGTACCCGACGAAAACGAGATGTTTCTTTTGTCCATTGGGGATGCACTTCACTCTTGTTTGGAAGTCTCTGCGGTTCAAGTGCTCCCACTTGAACCCACTTTGTGCTTCAAATGTTCCCACCTTTTCAGGAAGTATCAACGCAGCATCATTGTTTATTACGTACCCAACATAACAGAGAATTATCATATAAACTACGTTCAACGTAAAAAATCATCATGAAGAATAATTCCCTTGATATCATTTCTATTTTCTTCATCACTACGTATATTACTCCGTATGTGGGAAAGTAAAAATTGTATCTTCACAATTGTAGTTGTAGGAAGAGGCCAACATTTTTTTAATTTTTTTTATTTTCCCAAAATGAGGCATTTCAACGAACATGAGACTTACACCATTCTCTTAAGCGTCCTTTTTCTAAGGCCACTTCTAAGATACTAATTTAATATAATAATGTGCGTTTTTAAGGGAAAATGGTTTAAAGAAAATAAAAATTGCTTATGTTTGACACAATATTTCGAAGAAAATACTGATATTTTTGAAAAATTGAACATGGCCTTATTTGAAAATCTGTTTTTATGACCACATTTCATTAAGAAAAAAATTGTGTCTTCATAATTTTAGTTGTAGGGGGACGCCGAAAAAATTTGGAATTTTTTTCGAAAAGTCAGGGTTTTCAACCAACATGAGACCTGCAAAGACTCTTAAACTGTCTCTATACAATCTAACAACAATATTTCATCAAACGTGTTGGCATAATGTTTTTTTTTTTAATTTCGAAAAACGATTCAGTGGTTTTATGTAAAGAACCCCCCAAACTAAAATATCTTGCTTCTGACCCAATAAGCAGCACGGAGTAGGGATGAAATCTCTCACACAATAAGCGGTTTCTCACTCACTAAAGTTTTCGGCCTTTATTTTTATTGTTTGGGCGTTAATCGTAATTTTACAATTATCATTTTTCTATTTCGGTGTAATATTTAAATAATTATGATTAATTTGTAGGGCTGAAATGAAAAACGTTGAAGCCATCATTTTAAATGGCAAATTTCGAGGTGATAATATATTACTGCCACGGATCCCTATTATACACACTGATGTGCCAATTCAATTTAAATGTTTTCAATTTCGGTTAAGATTGGCATTTTCGATGACTATCAATAAGTCTCAAGGCCAAACGATGTCTGTTTGTGGCTTATATTTTAGCACACCATGTTTTTCACACGGTCAATTATACGTGGCATGCTCTCGAGTGGGCAAACCATCCAGTTTTTGTGTTAGCTAAAAATGGGATAACAAAAAATATTGTACAGTCTATTGCGTTGAGGAATTGATGTTTTTAGTAAAATTATTATAATTAGCAATATATATCATTTCAAAAAATAAATTACAATAACTTAAAAACATAAATATTTGCTATTGTGTTATTTGTATCTTCCATTATCGCTCACAGCGCTCCATGCCTCTTCAACTCATATATACCACATCCTCAAGCACTAACAATAAGTTAGTTATTTTTTTCTACTAAACTAATCCTAGGAATAATTTATATGGCAAAACAACCTTTGCCGGCTAGTATGTATGTATATGTATATATATATATATATATATATATATATATATATATTCTGACGCAAACCTGTCCGTAACACCCCTTTTTATATTATTTATAAAATCTGCCAATCCTCTCGACAACAATCGGGCGTCAGGGCGGGTGCATCGAATATCTGCTCTTTCTAGCTTACTTAAATCTCAGGGCAGTGGGATCTTTGGGGTGTGAGAGCAATCCAAACACCGGAACACAAAAATAACAGTAACAACAAAAGTTTAATGATTCCAAAATAATAACTAATACTACTACAGACACAACTCGTCACTTTCTCTTTCAAATTTCCCAAATAAGTCATTAGCTTACATTATATCCTCTTTAAAAATCACGTAACCAAAATTTCTGCCAATTCTTATCATAATTACTGTCCCAGTAAAATTCGTAATTCTTTTAACAAAACCAACTGATTAAATTCTGCTTGCGCTTTAACTTTATCACGGTAGCGCTCTACCAATGTTATTGAACACTCGATTTTAACTCTTTCGCAACTGAATAATAAACCGTGCTCTGTATCGCACCTTCCTTCACACTTTGATACAATTTAACACCTTTACTTTAATTCATTACAAAAGAAAATTAATAGGTAACCAGGCGTCAAAATGGCTCGTGCTTTAACATGGTAACATGAAAGTCATTTATCCTTTACATTCTATAACCTCCCCAAACAACTCCTAACGTCTCCATTCGACACGGCGCGAACTTGACCTATATTTTTCGCTAGCCTCGTTACCTCTCCTTCCTGGCGGTTAGGTGGCCTTGTCCCCAGTCGCTCGCTGTCGCGTCGCTGCCAGCGCTGGCGCTCCAGCGCCGCGGCCTCGGTACTCGGCGACGCGCTGTCTTCGTTCTTCCGTCTTCCGTCTTCAACTCCCGTCGCCGTTCTTCTTCCGTCTCCTTCTTCTTGTGGTCCCGTCCTTCTTCTTTCTTGCGCTCCCAGCTCCGTCGTCCTTCTTCCGTCTTCTTCGTCCGCCTCGGTCCCGACTCCTCCGTCCGATATTGTACGGTGCTCGTCCGCCTTCGGGTCTCGTCCGGCGCGTTCTTTTACTCACGCCCGTTGTTTCTCGCACGCCGGCGTGAGGTATAGTTTTCGCCGCGTACTAGATCTCTCCTCCGTTTCGGCTACAGATTTTATGGTGTAATCTGAGCGTCAATTTGTTACCAATTTCAGAGACGACCTCTCTCACGATGCCGTAACTGCCAGAATCTTCACAAATGTTTTAATTACTTTGCTGATGACTAGCTAGACGCCTTTGGACGTCGGATACTCCTAACTAACTTGACATTCCTTCGCGTAATCTTTCGGCGTCGGCCACCAATGCTTCGGAGAGAAATGCTGCCTGCTCCGACCGACAAAATCTGAAGAGATGTTTCTTCCTCCACTGACGAAAGCTCAAGAGATCTTTCTTCCTCCACTGACGAAAGCTAAAGAGATCTTTCTTCCACCACTGACGAAAGCTAAAGAGATCTTTCTTCCACCACTGACGAAAGCTAAAGAGAACCATCCGGTTGCGGATCCGCGTTTTATGCCCTCGGTTCGCAGGGGTAACGCGGTGCCTCCTACTCCCCTCCAGTTACTGCGTCATTTTCTCGCGACTTGTGAACGACGTTATGGGCGACAACTTCCTCATCCGCGGGCGCGCCTCTTTTGAACTGCGCCGCGCTCTCTTTCTCGTTCTTTTTTTTGCGTTTTATGGGGTTCTATCACCTGTGACGAACCTCATAATTCTGATTCGTCACAATATATATATGTGTGTGTGTATATATGTGTATATATATATGTGTGTGTGTGTGTATATGTGTATATATATGTATATATATGTGTGTGTATATATATACACACACACATACACAAATCTTACCTTTACGTCCAGTGGTCTGGGCTTGGTCGCTTGCGTGTGCTTGAGCTGCACGAAGACCGTGGCTGCGAATGGCTCCAGCACGCGCACCACGATGTCGTCCATGGGCTTCACGGCTTCCACGTTGGTGTACACTTCGAAGCGCGCGCCGCGCCTGCGCAGGCGCAGAGCCACCAGGCCTGCCAACTTGTACTCGTACTCAAAGCCGAACGGCGTAACGGTCCCTTCAACACGTTTTAAACTTGGAGGAGTGAAGACACTGCAAACGATTACGAGCGTCGATAGAGTTGCTATTATGTGCTCGGGAATAAATGTTTTTAAGATCCGAATAAAACTAGAATGTAGTTGACTATCCGTGGTCCTGTGATGACTCCAGGGCCGTAGCCCAGGTGTTGGCACATGAGCGGCCAAATTCATTCAAATTTGGCGCCGTTCTTGGAATTCAATAATTTATAACAATTCTTTGGCGCTAATAAACAGCGAAGAACATACATTTCAAACGTCCCGCCTACAAGATAGTCTTATTATTTCCCGAAACCCGCGAACTACTTCCAAAAACGCCGGGAAGTGATCTCAACATAACAACTACTCTAGTAATCTACATAAGTAATCTACTCTATAGCTCACTGGGCCGGGAAGGCATTTCTCGTACTTTCTCTTTGCAACTGGGTATGAACTGATTACAAGAATATCCCGATAGATGGCGCCACCTCCCCTTCGTCACAACACGGAACCATTATAGCGAATTCACAGAATTTGCGCGTTTTCTATATAAGACGCGACAGAATCATAATTTGAAAATTCAGAGATGGTTTCAGCAGTGGTTTCCCAGCCGGTTTGATTAGTCAGTATAGAAGCTAGTAAACCCATGTGTATGGCGTGCCCTGAAGGTTGTATTATAACGCAAGGTTGGTAACGTTCAAAGCTATATTCTCTGGGCGCAAACAACTAATTGTACGTCGCGCCAAAAGAGTTATTTCACCGCGCGCAAGAAAAATTATTATTTAATAACGAATAAGAAGTAATAGGAAACGCTCTCCTTGCGTCAAAGGTAAACTGACAATATCTTCAATTCTCGACGATTCGACGCTGAAGTACCGTATATACTAATAGTTCTTAACTACTTCTCGTTTATAGAATTTTGTCTTGTGTGACTGGACTAAAACAATAGGTCTGCTGTAACGTATTTCAGAAGCTCTCCCAAAACAACTCAAGCTACATTCGCAGCCTCATCTCCAGGAAACAGCGAATCAGAAACTTCTGCATTTGCACAAAGTTGTCACCTAAAATTAGGGAAGAAATCTTAAGAGCAATCAAATGTAACAAATGTTACGAACAAACATGTTGCGAGTTTCTCAACATTTCTTTCTTCTGTTTGGCTAGTTAGTGTTGAGAGCGTTAAAACGCCCAGTATGCGGCAACGCCGCCCCACTCCACACACAAATGCCAACTGCACGAAGTCTATAAGTAGCACTTAAGTCCTTGTAGACTTCGTGGTCAACTGCATTCTAATTTTATACGTAACTTTCATGCATACTACATACTACGCAGTCTAGAGGAAGTTAGGAAAGGTTGCAGCAAATAAAGGCAAGTTTTCAACAGAATAACTCGATTTGTGTTTTTTTTTAAATTCCAAACAAGTGGATAGTTCTTATTGCTGTTTGCATTAAATTATTTGCTCTAATACATTGTGTAGTCAGAATGCACGTCATGTGGATCCTTGATACCTAGAAAATGGTTTACAGGAAAACGTCTGTGTCCGTCTGCTTGTCCGTGGACAAAGCAAGCACCAAGATCGTTTTTAGGCTTTTCACCGAATTGGATATTCTTCAATCGATCTGGATGATGTCGCGGCAACTTAAATTTTAAACGAATACTTTAATTGGAGGAGGGAGGAATTTACTTGAAGCTTCAATAACGTTTTCAAATTTCCTCACAAAGGGCTCAACGTTTTTGTAATATATTTTTTCTCGAATAAAGCAATGTGCGCTTGTAAAAATGGTGCAAGCCTGATTTTCATTGATATATTTCAATTTTCAAAAATTGTAATGTTACTTAATATTATGGCATCCGTCCTATTTTCATTAAGAGTTTTGAAATGTTGAAAATTGGAAACGTTTAAAAATTTCCGACATTTTTCTACAACTACAATATTAAAGAAATTTTTTTCTTAAAATAATAATAATAACAATAATAATTTATTGGATTAGGAAATTAACAGCAACACATTCTCTTCTAGCAAAGTCTGTTAATAAAGTTTTAGAAAACCCAAAGGAACTCCCGGAATGGCTCACATGCGGCATCACGTATTTGCTGCCCAAAGCGGGAGACAGCTCTTTGGAGAAGAACTACAGGCCAATCATTTGTCTGCCAGTACTGTACAAAGTTATAACTGCAGCCATATCTGACAAAATGAACAGACATCTAGAGAAGAATCATCTGTTGCCAGCTGAACAAAAGGATGCCGTAAAGGTTCTTGTGGCTGTAAGGAAATCTTGCTACTCAATAAAGTCATCTTGAATGATGTAAAGAAACGAAAACGTAATTTGAGCATGGCTTGGATTGACTACCAAAAGGCCTTTGATAGTGTACCACGATTGGCTTTTGAAGAACCTGGACATCTATCGATTTCATCCTAGACTTATTGAATTTTGCAAGGCCAATACCAGGTTACTAATCCACACCGGAAAGGACGCAGTGGAAACCAGAAGTATTCAGATTAACAGGGGTATTTTTCAAGGAGATTCACTATCCCCTCTGCTGTTTGGCATCAGTTAGTTCCCACTATCTAGATGTGGCTTAAAAGGGGAAGAATGAAGTCAGAATCGGAAGCACTTGTAATAGCTGCCAAAGATCAGGCGTTGAGAACACGACATTATGATAAAGCGGTTCCCAAAATTTCCCAAGATGATAAATGCCGCATTTGCCAGGAACACGTAGAAACCATTGATCATATAGTCTCAGCTTGTCCAATCCTAGCAAAGACCGAATACTTGAAAAGGCACGACAGGGTGTATAGCTACCTTCACTGGCAGATCTGAAACGCCCTCGGAGTTCCGAACACATGCCCCAAGTGGTGTGAACACTCCCCAAAACGGGTGACGTCTGTTGGGCTCTATACAATATTGTACGAGCAACAAATTCAGACTGATCTCACGATAGCGGTAAACAAACCGGATATAGTTATCCCGGATTTGGAGAAAAAATCGTGTTTACTTATCAATGTTGCTGTACCTTGCGATCAAAACGTCGTTACCAAGGAGACAGAGAAACGTCTTAAATACAAGAGTTGGGAAATCGAGATCAGCCGAATGTGGGGCGTAAAAGCACAGGTCGTCCCGATAGTTATCGAAGCTCTGCGATTTGTTCCGCAAAATTTTAAGTAAGAACTTGGCTAAACTCCAACATCATACATCCTACAACCCACAATCACTACCAGAACTTTCATCCGATCATTCTAACCTCACTGCAACTTACTCTTTTTCATTACCATTTTCCTCCTATTCCAAAATAAAATGTAAATTCTAAAAACATTGAAGTTTTGACCTCATCTTAACAATGGGAGAACTCCATCAATGGGAGAAGACTCTTTCGAGAAAAAAACTCTTCTAACACGGATAGGAACTAGGATAAGAACTGGTGAAAGATTAGCCCAGTCTCATGCGCCTTCAAGAAGACGCAACCTTCGAGAAACAGCAATTTGTGAAGCACTCGAGTGAACGGAGTTGATGCCGCTGGAAAAACGTCATTGCATGTTTCAAATTTCTTGAATCCTCTGCTAAAGAGCGGAGAGAGAGAATCGCTCTAATTGCTGTGGAGCTTAAAGCCCCATCGAACTTCCCACGTGTATCTGATGCAGCTGATTTTGTGCAAAATTACCATATCTTTTGCAAGACTATGGGTGATGATCGGTATGGCCTCATTAGAACACTTTGCCGGCCGCTTATCCCGGGAGCGTGTCGCAGATAACACGCAAGTGGTCCGGCCGTTGGAGAAAAGCGTCGAGAACGCACCTTTCCTGATTGGTGACGTCGGCCCAAACCAGCTTGTTTACTGTGACTTGAGATACTTTGTCCCGACACCCTTGCAGTCAATTCCGCGTACTTTTAAGTTGCCAGCGACAATGATAATGATGTTATTTAAAGATCAAATTTTGAAAAACATATTTCGTTAATTGTTTGATTCATTAACTAGATTCAGTGAGCGTCAAGGCTAAGATTACTCCCGTAAGTGTAGTGCGTGTTTTTTCCTCGGGTTGTGACTGTGATCTTCCTCCAGCTGGATGGCAAGATCCATCGCGACCTTCCCATCGGGTTTCCTCAAGCAGGTATCTCCCACCAGCGGGGCACCGCCTCAG
Source organism: Acheta domesticus (assembly GCA_031308135.1). Taxonomy (NCBI): domain Eukaryota; kingdom Metazoa; phylum Arthropoda; class Insecta; order Orthoptera; family Gryllidae; genus Acheta; species Acheta domesticus. The sequence goes on from JAHLJT010009741.1 coordinate 12,489, forward strand.
CAAGGATAAACTCTAAGCTCCCGACCGATCTCCCGGCGTGTGTGGTAGTGTAGTGCATGTGAATGTGTGTGTGAGGGGGAGGATCGGACAAGGAAGGGGAAGGAAAGATCGCGGGCGGTCCGTCACTCGTTTGTTAGCGTAGATACTGCTTCGGCATTAGCATGGTTTTGATTGGAGAAACCTCCCCCAGAACTACCGATCAGAGCAGCCGGGTGTTAGAATTCTCCTCCAGATAACGACTGAATTCATTCTACATATTTAGCTAGTGTCGAAAATCCTTCTACCGTCGAAACTCCAACTTCGAACCTCTTAATCAGATACTGCAGTGACCTGAACCACCTCTTTTGAAGTATTTCCTTAAAAAAACTAACATCAATATTATAAGGAAGACGACGAACATTTTTTAAACGCTTCCAATTTTCAAGAACTATGAATTCATCGAAAATTCGGCCTGTGCCATTGTTGAATGCATTCTTCGATCGATTTGATTTCAGAAATATGGAGACATTTTTTAGATATTTTAAAATATTGTTTGAATATCGAAATGAATTTATCAAATTCAAGAGGCCGGGACATCAATCAGATTTTTTTTAGGAATATCCATTTTCTGGAAAATCTTGCCTTGATGGGTTTACCCGCTAGCGTTGTTTTTAGAATAAGAGACGGACTAACATCTTAGACAGTCTGCCGTAAATAACTTTTTCAGTGTTAAGGCCCCATGAAACGTGTTTTTGTCTACACAACGTATTAGAGGAAGTAATTTACTAAATACATTCGTAGGAGTAAGGATTATTCACGTTTTCGGTATCAGGATCCCAAATTATGAGCTTTTCTCTCGAGAAAAACGTCTTTTCACTGCAGCATTAGAAGACTGTTTTACTTAGGAGCTTAGTTTAGAAGGCTTTCACTTACTTTACTTCGTAAGTCGTATGTGAGGAAGTTGAAAGTACTTCTATCCATACTTTTTCATGAATAACTCAGCGCGAGACGATAGACTAGCCAGGCATAAAGACCTATTCACAATGCAGACGAAAACACAAGCGTAACGCACAGACATAAGTGATAGACTGAAGCATTGACAATGTACAACATAAGCGAAAGCAAAGATTTTCTGTGGGCCATTCTAGTTATTATTGGTTGGATGTGAGAATCTATATTTTATATATATTGAAATTTTGTTTAAAGTATGCATGTTTATATAAGCGTACACATACATAAACATGTACGTATGTACTGTGGCACAACAGCTCTTTACGAGCCAAGGCCTACCAGCGGCGTCTCGGCCTTGCGGCCATGAGTTGGGTTAGGTTAGGTTAGGTATTTTAATTTCAATAAAAATTCAAACTAAGTGGTAGTACTATGAATATTACAACGAAACTAAACTACAAAACGATCGTACGCTACAAAACAACGCAGAAAACCGTCGAAAATCAACCAAGCAATTTGGAAAACAAGTCTTTTTTTCGATCTATTAACTTCGATCCTATTAACTCGATTTTGAGTTAAACGTACTGTGATTGGTTCATTTCTTATTTCTGCCATAAGCATAAGCACCCAAGCTTTTAAGTTAACGTCTTATGCGTTATGCTTATGCGAATGCATTGTGAATGAGTCCGCTTATAAACGTTGTCCTAACTTTTATGTTAACGCCATGCTTATGTTTGCATTGTGAATGGGCCTTAACACTTGCAAAGCATAAAAGCAAATTTTCACTATGGAAGTGCCCGACGGATTCGCCACGATAAGCAGGGTTGCCAGATGTGTTGCGAGCTCTTTCTCCATCACGTCTACAGAATTTACCCAAATACCCTTTCCTATTAAAAAACTCCCCAAATTTGGAACGAAAAATATTCTCCAAAGGCAAATATGGACCAAAGACAGGAGCTGTCCCCGACGATTCCATTGGCTGACCCCTGAAATTCAAATACTTCAAATCAGCCAATCATCGCCCTCTCAGCTGCTCAAAGCTCTATACTATTTTCTTTCTCAATGCCTGCCATTTTTTGGTACATAACAATGAGAGAGAATAATGTCTTTTGTTTCTTTCTTATTCATAAAATTGAGAAAGTAATATTTCTATCTCGGCTCCGGGTGAAAATAATTTTCCCCAAAATTCTTCAAACATTTCCCCGCCCGTTTACGTTCCCCATTTTTTCCCACAATGAAACAAAATCCCATTTCGGGGACACAATTCCCCAATCTGGCGACCAAGAGGCTAAGTTAATTATGAGGCTTTAGATGTTACGAAATTGATTATAATGTGTTCAAGCTATTGGCTGAAGAGTTTGCCAAGAAATCACTCTATTTTTTTAGTACATCAATTGAAAAATAAGTATTGTAAATTTACAACACTGTTAAATATGTTTATATTCTGTTCTGTGTTGTAGTGCACTAGTAGTTTAAACTTACCAACTTTCATGGGGACTGGTTGCCATCTCAATCTATAACAAAAATATGTTTCAATTTGGCACATATGCAATTAGTGTATCTTCAGACTTATATTAGAAGGTGTCAGTGAGAGATAACACAGTTTTCAGGTTTTAGAGCTGAGAATAGCACAATGTTCCCTCATAGTGGCGTAGTTACGGAGGGGCAAGGGGGGGGACACCGCTCCGGGTGTCATCATTTTAGAGTTGACACCAATTAGAAACTTTTATAGATTTTGTTTAGATTATAGCATAGATTTTGATAAAATTAAACATAAGTTTGCCGCCCTTAAATCTGGTATTTTTAAAATAAAAACATGCATTTGTTAATTCGTTATTTTTCAGTTAGGTTTTTTATTTAAAAAATATATTTCAACTATTCTGAATTACATGTAGTTTTAATATATTATTAATAAATGTCATGTGCAAATTTACTTGTATTTTTATTAAATAATGTATAAACTATTTTGTAAGAGATATTTCTATATTTAATTTATGGAGGGTGATACCATTAGTTTTGCCCCAGGTGACACAAACTGAAGCTACGCCACTGCTCCTTCACGAACCTTCTTCCCTTCCCGTGATTGTTATCAGCAATGTCTGTCAAACATTCTAAAGCCATCTGCTTTTCTTGGCCAAGCAATGATTTGCAATAGTTCGCCAAACAATAAATTAGCTGTATCTCAAAACTTTGCAGCTTGTGATTATATCCCTGACACCTTCATTTACAAAAACTAAAACTCCAGAACAGTAGGTGATATTACATATTTTCTTTTTGAAAAAACGGTTTAATAAAATCGTGCGCCAATACAAATCAGAAAACTTGCGTGGCATATCCTTACTACGATTGTAAAATGCCACTAAATTTGTGATCACTAATTTCCTTAGCATCGTATTTCTGAAAAAGCTAGTAAAATAATATTTCAAGCATGTCATTTGTGGAACAGTATTTGTACATTTCGTGCACTCTGGACCTAAAAGTAAGAAACAAGTACAACTACAAAAGAGAATGTTTCTTAACATCAGAGTGTGGTAAGGATGAAAACGATCAACCTACTACAACGAACTAGTAGTGCTACAGAATGGCATAGACTTTTCCGTTTTAGTTTTCTATTTCCTTGGGGGGTCATTCCATATTAAATCAACACAGTCATTTTACATCACCATCTCAGATTCAGATGAAATTTGACACATAGGTAGTATGAATGAAGAATAAGAAAACTACAAATTTTGAGTAAATTATTTCCACCCGTTTCTGAAATATAGCCATGTAAAATTTTGCAAAATTGGGTTCCCGAAAATTTTTAAATTGATGTTGAACCTCACCAAATTAAGATAGAGAGCTGAAACAGGTGTCATTTTGCAGCTTTCTTTATGAACTTTTATACGATATACAACTCAATAGGGGTTGCGTTCAAAAAGTTTTTCAAATTTGAATTTAAAATTTTGATTTTGAGTTTTTTCAAAATGCTCATCTTCAAAAAAATTGAAAAAATTCTAAAATAATCCTTGTATATATCCAAACAGATGGTGCAAGTTTAAAAATGGGACTGCAATGGGTTCATATGGTAATCTTTATTTAAAATGCACAATATTTACTTACTCTAGATTTTACTCATTTAAAATGTATTTTTTTTTCAAATTATAAGCCCTAATATATACAGATTATTAATTTAGTGTTTTTGTTGGCGAGTGTGTTGTGTTTTATTGTTATGATTATTATCATTATTATTATATTATTATTATTATTATTCCACTACATCACGACTAAAGATGTTACGAGTCGGCTGAATATAAAATCTACTCCAGGTTGCAACCAGCTACCTAAGGTTCTGTTCCAAAGAAAGCGAATTGTTGCACTTCACAGTCTTTTGAATTACCAGGGAGTTTAGACAAGTTCTTACTCAAATTTTGCGGAACAAATCCCAGAGCTCCGATAAGTATCGGGACGACCTGTGCTTTTACGCCCCACATTCAGTTGATCTCGATTTCCAAACTCTTGTATTTAAGACGTTTCTCTGCCTCCTTGGTAACGACGTTTTGATCGCAAGGTACAGCACCACCGACAAGTAAACACGATTTTTTCTCCAAATCCCGGACAACTAACCGGTTTGTTTGCCGCTATCGTGCGGTCAGTTTGAATTTGTTGGTCGTACAATATCGTACATTCCCCTTTTAAGCCACATAATGATTGATCTTTATTGATCTACACCTTGTCCATTCTTTTTAGATATTGTCCATGGAGGGGTTTGTCCTTCCACGACTTCTTTAACATTTTTTGTGTCTCACATTTAATGTTTAATAGCATCAGAAGTTTAGTGTCTGTGTTATTCGACGTGTCTTGCCTAGTGTTCTTCGCAATGCTTTTTGCTGCACTAACAATGCCTCTGTTTCTCATTCTACAGTCACTATTATAATAACTTCGGTCATAACAATAACAATAATAATAATAATAATAATAATAATTATTATTATTATTATTATTATTATTATTATTATTATTATTATTGTTATTGTTAGACCGCGGAACATAATGCAATTGCAAATTTTTACTGACTGCATATCGAAAGGAAATGTATATAACTTTACCTATCACCAAAAATAAAACAAATCTGCCCTATTTTTATTTTGCATGCGTGCAATTTTTTAGTTTAAATGCGTATTTTAATGTATGCGGTATATTTTAGTGCATTATTCCAGATTTTTGTGGGGAAGTGAATCGAAGTCAGATCTTTTCGGGTATTTCTCTTTTAACTTAGAAGTGGCTTTCTTCTGTCAACGCGGGAATGGAAATTGACCCTCCTTAGTACCCTTCGCACGGTTCCGGGATTTACTTTCTTGCCAATTACAATTCATAACTGTGGAGTAACTTTTGGTGCATCAATACGAGAGTCCTTCTTTATTATTTTCACAACAAGATACTCTTCTCGATCAGAAAGTCTTCGGACGTTCAACTCCGGGTTGCAGTTCATTCGCCTATTCATTGATGTACCATAAGATTATGTCACTCACTGTGCTTTCTTCATTAATGGCATTTTGCAAATTTTTGGGCATCATTATCCATTGCATTATGGTAAATGACCAGCTGACGCTGCTCAAAGTTGGTGTTCATTCCTCAACGATTCTTTTCGCTTAAATGTTTAGGTTCCCACGTATCTGGTTCATCAACTGAAAGGTGACCTTGATTTGTTTTGTTTTTGGTGATAGGTAAAGTTATATACATTTCCTTTCGATATGCACAGTCAGTAAAAATGTGCAATTGCATGGCATTCCGCGGTCTAATAATAATAATAATAATAATAATAATAATAATAATATAATAATAATAATAATAATATAATCATCATCATCATCATAAGAAAACACAACACACTCACCAATAAAAAACACTAAATTAATAATTTATATATATTAGGGCTTATATATTGAGTAAATATTGTGCATTTTAAATAAAGATTACCATATGAACCCATTGCAGTCCCATTTTTAAACTTGCACCATCTGTTTGGATATATACAAGGATTATTTTAGAATTTTTTCAATTTTTTGAAGATGAGCATTTTGAAAAAACTCAAAATCAAAATTTTAAATTCAAATTTGAAAAACTTTTTGAACGCAACCCCTATTGAGTTGTATATCGTATAAAAGTTCATAAAGAAAGCTGCAAAATGACACCTGTTTCAGCTCTCTATCTTAATTTGGTGAGGTTCAACATCAATTTAAAAATTTTCGGGAACCCAATTTTGCAAAATTTTACATGGCTATATTTCAGAAACGGGTGGAAATAATTTACTCAAAATTTGTAGTTTTCTTATTTTCCATTTATACTACTTATGTGTCAAATTTCATCTGAATCTAAAATGGTGAGGTAAAATTTTAATTAAAACTGTGTTGATTTAATATGGAATGACCCATTCTGAGCTAGCTATTTGGAATTGCCACATACTCTTGCAAGTTGCCATTTATGCGCTGCCCAAAGTACATGTTTTTGACATTTTCTTAATTTTGCGGTTTCCTAATTGAAGAACCAAAATATTAACTTTAGGATATTGAAAAACAGTCAAAACTCGTTCTAAATGGCAATTTACTTTGAAAAATTTTGTGCTGTTTTTAAGAAAGTGGCGTTTAAGCGTTACTGGAAATGCGAAATTTTGAAGCTCTTTTTACGAGAATTTTTTTGAGTTTTCGAAACACTTCATTTGAAGTCATTTAAAGTACTTTATCGGTCACATGCGTCTTTAACTCCTGTTAACATCCAACCCTTCACGTTTGTTACGTGCACTTGTACCTACCTGTATGTTAAGAAATTTAAAATCCTTAGCAACGGGTTTTACCATCCTTAGCAACGTAAATAAACAACCACCGATTCATCGCAAGCCAGCTGTATTACGAAACTAGTGGTGCTACAACAGCACTTACTTTCCCGTATTAGAGGAAACAGCTAAGTAGTACTGTAATATTGCACTTTATGCGCTACTAACATCTTCGCTTGGAACTCACTATTTCCATTGCAGTGTTGTCAGAACTATGTGAATTCTACAACTTCACAAAAATAGAATGCAAAGTTTTGTAACCCTGTATTGGAAAAGAAGCCTGATACCCTGGAAATATAGAAATGCCTTCCATTGGGCCATGATTAGGGAAGAGTATTTTAAAACCATGCAACAAATTCTCTACTCACTACAAATGGTACAGCACTTGGTGCAAAACTAAATATTTGCCTGCAAATATCAACATAAATTAGACAATGATAACTCCTTTTCATACAGCTCCATTAGGTCACAACAATGACACTAATTCACAGATATTCGCGAGCGCAAAGTGAATTCCATTGTTGCAGACCCTGCATTGTCGCTATTCTGAGAGCTATTAATTCTTTTTACTTATTTCAAATATTTCAAAATAAACAATTTCTAAAATATTAATGTGTAAGTCTATAACAAAGTTCGAATGTAAGAAACGAAGAAAGAAATAATATACAAAATTGCACATTCTAATTTACGACGCATCCAGCTGTCCGAAGCGCAGTAAATTTACAGCGGCCTATTACGTTTGTCACAAAATTAAAGAAAAACTACTCGTATTTTGAAAAAATTAAGCATGACCGTATTTATTTTATTTATTTATTTGTCAAAAAACAGAAACAGAATGGACACAGACTTTCCCGTATTAGTTTTCTATTTTCCTGGGTCATCGCTAGCTATTCGGAATTGCCACATACTCTTTCTTGCCAGCTACCATCTATCATCGCCAAAAGTACATTTTTTTGTCATTTTCTTAATTTTTCGGTTTCCTATTGGTAGAACAGAAACATTAATTTTAGAATATTAAAGAACACAAAAACCTAGCCGTAAATGGCAATTTTCTTTTAAAAATTATGTGCCGTTTAAGAGAAAATGGCGTTTTAGCACTACTAAAAATGCGAAATTTGAAGCTCATTTTCACAGAACATTTTTGAGTTTTCAAAATACTTTATTTGAAGTTATTTGAAGCACTTACACTCACAAATATAATCATCTTTACAAATTGCGGATAATGTGCATATTAAAGATGTGAGAGATCTTTCAAAAAATTTACATTTATATAATTTTTGAAAAAAACAAAAAAAACTCAAAATAAACTTCACGCTATACTAACGAGTGTAATTAGCACTATCCGTTACAAAAGTTTCAAGAAAAAAATTGCAGCCATATACGAGAAAATGACGTTTGAGCATTTCTGAAAATGCCGAAATTTGAGCTACTTTTCACAGAAAACGGTAGTGTTTTCGAGAAACTTTACTTGACATTATTTAAAGCATATATACTCGTAAATATAATAATGTTAAAAAATCGCCGATAATGTAAATATTAACGACGTGAGAGACAAGTACAAAAATTTACATTTTTGTAATTTTTGAAAAACCCAACCGATAGACCAAAATGGCTTTTATGTCATTGATAGAGTACATTTACCACTATCCCTACCAAAAGTATAAAGAAAAAATTTGGAGCCGTTTTTGAGAAAATTTTGTTTTTGTAATTTTTTAAAAATTGCACATATTGCCCGCAATATTGCACGAAAACTACCAAAATTGTGAAAAACATTTACACGACCTTTATTAAAGAACTCAATATGCAGAACAAATTTTATTTGAAGAAAAAATCTCTATCTTCAATTTTGTAGTTGGAGAAAGACGCCGAAAAAAATTCAAACTTTCACAATTTTCAAAAATTCAGAGCTGTAGGTGAAAATCGGACCTATGCCACGTTAAAAAGTGTATTTTCCTCTATTCATACAAGAAATTTAAAGAAAAATTTGGAGCCGTTTTTGAGAAAATGTTGAAAACCCCCGGGGGGCTTCATATAAAGTACCCCCAAATTTTAAAGAATCTTTTTAAAAATCACAAAGCTTTGACTAGAATCAGATCGACTGGGGAATATCAATTTTGAAGAAAATCGACCGAACGGTTTAGGCGCTAGCGTTGACCACAGACGGACAGACGGACAGACGGACGGAATGCCGTCAATCGATTTTTAAATATAAAGAAGCAACAAATCATGGATTTTGACCACACCACGAGATAGAGGATTTTTTTTTCTTAATTTAGCAACTGGTTTTATCCACTTATTCGTTTTCACGGCCCGGCAATTAATTTTTTCCGCCGAAAATTGGCCATTTTTTCGCGCTGCATTACATAACTTTCCCTATACTACGTATATCACTCTCTGTATACGTACGTATACGGGAAAGTAATTTACTACGTATATCACTCCGTGTATACGTACGTATAGGGGAAAGTAAAAACATGGTACTTTACTAGACAAATAGGAATGAAACTAACTCATTATTTTGGGGGATGTTCATTGTTCATTGTTGCCACTTTTTTTTGCCACTTTCACTTTATTTACGACGGACTCCTCAACATAGGACTCGACTACGTAGAACTCCGCCAGAACCATATCCGGTAGAACTCGCCAGTCCATATTCCTCGAGCCACGGTAAACGAATGTATTGTTGAAATAGATACATCGCAAGCAACGCCTAACAATATCGATAACGTGCCGCAGAAACATATTTCATTTGTTTCATATCTCAGTAAAGCCGTACATTTTCGCGAAAATTTGAGATTTTATGATGATCGCTGAACATACATGTCGGCTCCGCTACGCTCCGCCTCGACTTCTAACTTTTGGTCTCTGCAGTAATAACTCTCATAACATTTCTAGGTATGTTAATAGCTATTAACCTATAATAGTACATTATGAAACAATGATATAATGATGGGTATTAATACACGAGTATCGTAAACTTCACACGAGTGTATTAATACCCATTAGATGGAGTTTCATACGGTACTTTTTCTACAACTTAAGGCAAGTTTTATAAGTTAAACTTTTACATAGAATTTTTTAGTAGCTGTTGCCATGCAGGATTCAGTCAAGGCCACCTAGCGGATAGCTCCCTACCCACCGCAGGTGGCATTGTTTCACCAGAAAGCCTGCGAGGAAAGTTTCTGCAATAATTCCGACGTCACCATTTTTGCTTTTACAATTATTTCTGGCGGTCTAAAGACCACCTTTGATTCACCAGACATTTTAAATTTAACTTTTTTTAATGACAACCACACGGCAGCAACAATTAACCTAAAATGACTTGCGTTCAGATCGCAACCTTAGTCAAATGTTCTCTTCAATACCTACTACGATAGTCAAGTAGTATCAAAGTGCCATATCAATTCAATTTATTTTTAATAATATTTCACGTTAAAAACTAATAAAAAATAAATTAAAACTAAGAAGCAGAATATAATATTAAATACAATTTTTATGGACACAATCGAACGAAACATTTACTATAAAGATTCTCAATGATTAATGAAGTGTCAATACTTGATTTGTAAGCTTCTCTGTGATTGGTCAAGAACATGTATCATAATGACAACTGTATTGAAATGGCTATCATTATGCAACTGGTTGCAACCATCAAATGACAGCATTGTATAAATGGGAGTAGAAAAATACAATATTGTTTACAAATTGCTGGCAATGTGCATATTAAAGATTAAAGAGACCTTTCAAAAAATTACATTTGTGTAATTTTAGAAGAAACCAAGAAAATACCTCACATGAACTTTACGTCATATTAAAAAGTGCAATTAGCACTATCCATTCGAAAAGTTTGAAGAACAAATTTGGAGCCATTTATTAGAAATTGGCGTTTGAGCGTTTCTGAAAATTCGATATTTTGAAATGGTTTTCACATAAAACGGCTTACTTCTCGAAAAACGTTACTTAACATTGTTATATTTACAAGCCTTAAATAAGTGAACAAGCCCTCACTAATGTAAATACTACCGACATGAGAGAAGTCCAAAAAATTACATTTTTGTAATTTTTGAAAAAACAAAAGATTAGAGAAATATGTCTGTCCCTATCAAAAGTTTAAAAAAAAATTGTATCCCGTTTTTGAGAAAATCTTGTTTTTGTAATTTTTTAAAATTGCACATATTACATGTAATATTGCGCGAAAACTAGTAAAGTTTTCAAAAAAATGTACACGAATTTCATGAAAGAACTCACTTTGGAGAACAAATTGTATTTGAAAGCAGAATGTCTACTTTCAATATTGCAGTTGTAAGAATACACCAAATAAAATGCAAACTTTTGCAATTTCCAAAAAATCAAGGATAACCGTGAAAATCGGAACTATGCCACCTTAATAAGTGTATTCTACTCTATTCTTACTAGAAATTTAAAAAAAAATTGGAGCCGTTTTCGAGAAAATTTTGAAAATGTCCTAGGGGCATCAAGAAAAGTACCCCCAAATTTTGAAGAAAATATTGCAAAATCGTGGCATCTCGAGTGGAAGCAAATCGACTTGGGAATATTCATTTTGGAAGAAATCGTACGTATGGTTTAGGCGCTAGTGTTGTTCACAGACTGACAGACGGGCAGACGGACGGACGGACAGACGGACGCACAGACAGACGAACGGACGTTTTGAAAAGAACCACTTTTTCGGTATCAGGGGCCCCAAAACATGTATTTCCGTTGAAATCTCAAAATCGATTTTCCGCAGCATTACATAACTTTCCCTACACTTCGTATATTACTCCGTATATACGTACGAATACGGGAAAGTAACTAGTAGTGCAACAGAATGGCACAGACTTTCCCGTATTAGTTTTCTGTTTCCTTTGGTCTCGGCTAGCTATTCAGACTTGTCGTATTCATTTGCCAGCTGCCATCTATTGCCGTCCAAAATACATTTGGCATTTTCTTAATTTTTCGGTTTCTAATAGTAGTACGGAAATATTATTTTAAGAATATTAAAAAACACTAAAACCTTGTACCAAAATGGCAATTTTCTTTGAAAAATTTGGAGCCGTTTTTAAGAAAATGGCGTTTAAGCGCTACTGTGAATGAGAAATTTGAAATTTGAAATTCTTTTTCACAAACAATTTTTGAGTTATCTAAAAACTTCAGTTGAAGTCATTTGAAGCAATTACACTCACAAATAAAATAGTGTTTACAAATTGCTGAAAATGTACATAATAACGATGTGAGATATCATTCAAACAAATTACATTTGTGTAATTTTTAAAAAAACTAGTAGTACTACAACAGCACATACTTTCGTTTATTATTGGAAGCAGCTACGTAAAATTGAAATATTGCACTTTCTGCCCTACTACCATCTTAGCTATTATTTTAAAACGTTCAATTCAACCAAGAAGCGATCAACCACGGTGTAAGATATATAGGTGTGTTAACTAGCTGCCTTTGGGGCAAACTTTCTGAAGTGAGTTTGAGGCTAGTTCCTCACTTGTCCGTACGGTGCGCACGATCGGTTTGGGTCGCGGTGTAAGATATACATCTTAAGATGACATCTTAAACGGGCTGTTACACATTACACGATCACTCACGACGTTGCCCCAAAGAGGGCCAAAGATCGCAGCACTTATTTCCGACAACTGTGAGATCTAGCCTCACATAAGCTTCAGTTTTAGACTGAGAGTGAACACATCTATAAATCTTACACAGTGCGAACAACTCATTGTTTCCATCGCAGTGTTGTCAAAACTATGTAAATTCCACAACTGCATAAAAATATAATACAAAAGTTTTGTAAGCTTGTAATGGAAAAATAAGTCTGATACAATACATCTCTATCAAGTCACAACAATGGCATGTAATTCACAGAAATTCGCGAGAGCGGAACGGAATTCAATTGTTGCGTTCCCTGCATTGTCGATACTCCCTTAAAGAGCTAGCGATTTTTCTTTCCAATATTTGAAAAGAAATAATTTCTTTAAAGATTAATCTATAAATCGATAACAAAAAGTCGAATGTAAAAACGAACAAAAATAATATACAAAAGTGTAAATTCTAATTTACGACGCATCAGGCGGACGACAGCCTTTGCAGCGGGCTATTATGTTAGTCACGAAATTATAGAATAACTACTCGTATTTTCAAAAAATTAAGTATGACCTTATTTGAAGATGTAGTTTTGATAAATATTGAGAAAGTATACTTCATTGAGAAAACCAGCTGCCATCTATCGTCGCCTAAATAACATTTCTTTTCCACATTTTCTTAAATTTTCGGTTTCCTAATGGTAAAACGGAAAAATTGAATTTTAGAATATTAAAGAACACAAAAACTTCGTCCTTAATGGCAGTTAAAAAAATTGTAGCCGTTTTTAAGACAATGGCATTTAAGTGCTACTGTGAGCTAAGCTGCGAAGCTGCTAAGCGCTACGCTAAGCTGCGAAATCTGAAACTCTTTTTCACAGAAAATTTTTGAGTTTTCAAAAAACTTCATTTGAAGTCATTTGAAGCACTTACATTCACAAATATAATAATGTTTACAAATTGCTAGTAATTTGCATATTAAAGATTTGAGAAACCATTCAAAAAAATTACATTTGTGTAATTTTTGAAAAAACAAAAAAATATCCCAAAATAAACTTTACGTCATTTTAAAGAGTACAATTAATCCTATGCGTTCGAAAATATTGAAGAAAAAATTGGAACCATTTATGAGAAAATAACGTTCAAGCCTTTCTGAAAATGGGGAATTTTGAGCTTGTTTTCAGCGAAAACGGTTGAGTTCCCGATACACTTTCTAGAAAATTATTTATAGCCCATGCACTCGTAAATACAGTAATGTCAACAAAACGCCGCTAATGTAAATAGTAACCACGTGAGATACAAGTCGAAAAAATTTCATTTTTGTAATTTTTGAAAAAACAAAAGAATAGAGCAAAATGGCGTTTATGTCATTTCATAGAGTACATTTATTACTATCCCTACCAAATGTTTAAAGAAAATAGTTTGAGCTGTTTCTGAGACAATCTTGCTTTTGTAATATTTTAAAATTGCACATATTGCACGCAATATTGCGCGTATATATTTCAAATTCAAGAGGGCGCGAGATGATTCAGATTGATTGAGGAGTATTAATTTAGGAGAAAATCGGCTGAACGGTTTAGTCGTTAGCGTTGTTCACAGACAGACGGACAGGCGTTTTGCTTTCAATTGTTTTTTCGGCATCAAGGACCCACAAAATAGGGATTCTGGCTGCACCACGTTAGGAGACTTTTTTCTTAATTTATCAACTGGATTTATCCACTTTTTTGTTCCTGGGCCCTGTAATAAGAGTTTCCTGCTGAAAATCCGCTGTTTTTTAGCGCAGCATTACATAACTTTCCCTATACTATACGGGAAAGTGAAAAAATAAACTTTACGTCTCATTAATGAGTGCAATTAGCACTATTTGTTCGAAAAGTTTGAAGAGAAAATTTTCAATAATGTGTGAGAAAATAGCGTTTGAGCGTTTCTGAAAATACGGAATTTTGAGCTAGTTTTTACAGAAAACTGCTGAGTTCTCGACAAAATTTAACTGACATTATTTAAATCACATGTATGCATAAATATAATAATGGGAACAAATCGCCGCTAATGTAAATATGAACGACATGAGATACAAGTGAAAAAAAATTACATTTTTGTAATTTTTGAAAAAAAGAAAGAATGAAGCAACATGATGTTTATGTCATCTCATAGAGTACATTAGACACTATCCCCACCAAAAATTTAAAGAAAAAAATTTGGTGCCGTTTTTTACGAAAATCTTGTTTTTGTATTTTTCTAAAATTGCACACAATATTACGCGAAAACTACTAACATTTTCAAAAAAATGTACATAACTTTAATGAAATATTTTACTGGAGAACAAATTTTAATTGAAGGAAAAATCTCTATCATTAATTTTGTAGTTGTAGGAAGAGCAGGAAAAAGTTGAAATTGCAATTTTCGAAAATTAAACATGAAAATTGGACGTATACCACTTTTATTAGTGATTGTACTCAATTATTACAAGAAATTGAAAGAAATAATTTAGGTTCTAAAGTTTCTAAGAAAATTTTGAAAATCTCCGGGGGGCTTCATGTAAAGAACCCCAAAATTTTGAAGAAAGTTTTTCAAAATTTCAAAGCCTCGACTTGAGCCAGTTCGACAAGGGTTTCTTCAATTTGGAGAAATTCTTACGAGTGGTTTAGGTGCTAGTTGTGTTCACAGATGGACGCACGGACAGACAGACAGACGGACGGACGGTCGGACGAACGGACGGACGGACGGACAGACGGACAGACAGACGGACGTTTTGCTTTCAATTGGTTTTTCGGTACCAATGACTCACAAAAGAGGGATTCAGGCTCTACCCCGTGTTAGGGGATTTTTTTTTCTTCATTTAGCAACTGGATTTATCCACTTTTGCTTTATCACGGACCGGCAACGAATTTTTTTCTGCCGAAAATTCGCCATTTCTTCGCGCAGCCTTACACAACTTTTCTTATACTAGGTATATTACTCCATATATACGTACGTATACGGCAAAGTAAAAAGCAAGAACTGAATAACAACTGATTTGGTGTGTCATTTAGATCCACGCAGACATTACAAACTTCATTAAACGAGCGTGAAGATTAAAAACCACACAAGGAAAGGAGGTACCGGATAAGATAGGAAAAACTGCCCCCAGGGAATAGAAAGTTTTACTTTCCCGTATACTATACGTACGTAGAGTGTAGGGAAAGTTATGTAACGCTGCGCGAAAAAACAGCGGATTTTCGGCCGAAAAAAATCATTTGCCGCGTCCTGATAACGAAAAAGTTGCTAAATAAACAAAAAAATTCCCTAACACATGGTGCAGCCAGAATCTCTGTTTATTGGGTCCTTGATACCGGAAAACCAGTTGAAAGCAAAACGTCTGTCCGTCTGTCCGTCTGTCCGTCAGTCTGTGAACAATGCTAGCGACTAAACTGTTCAGCCGATTTTCTCCAAAATTGATATTCCCCAATCGATCTGACTGATCTCGTGGTCCCTTGAATTTAAAATCGATATTTTAATTTTGGGGGTACTTTACATGAAGCCCCTGGGACATTTTCAAAATTTTCAAAAAAATGGCGCCAACAATTTTGAGAAAATTTTCTTGTTGGATAGTCCGAAGGTACTTTAGGAGAATGGCGCAGGTCTCATATTGGTTGAAAACTGATTTTCCAAAATTGCAAAAGGTCAAAAAAGCGTCTTTATTTAACTATAAAATTGCAGATAGAGATTCTTCCTTTAAATAAAATTTGTTTTTAATAGTGAATTTTTTCTTTTAATAGTACATTTTTTCAAAATTTTAGTAGTTTTCGCGCAATATTGCGTGCAATATGTGCAATTTTAAAAAAATACAAAAAAATCTCAAAAACGGCTCCTAAGTTTTTCTTTAAACTTTGTTAGGGATAATGCTAAATGTACTCTATGAGATGACATGAACGCCATGTTGATCTATTTTTTGTGTTTTCAAAAATTACAAAAATGAAATTTTTTTGACTTGTAACTCATGTCATTAATATTTTCACTTGGAGCGATTTGTTCACATATTAATGAGTACTTGTGCTTTAAATATTGTCAAGTAAAGTTTCTCGAAAACTCAACCGTTTTCTGTGAAAACCAGCACAAAATTCCGCATATTCGGAAACGCTCAAACGCCATTTTCTCATAAATGGCTATAAATTGTTTCTTCAAACTTTTGGAACGGATAGTGCTACTTGCGCTCTTTAATATGACGTAAAATTAATTAAATTTTTTTTTGTTTTTTGTAAAAATTACACAAATGTAATTTTTTTTAACGATCTCTCAAATCTTTAATATGCACATTACCAGCAATTTGTAAACGTTATTAGATTTGTAAGTGTAAGTGAAAACTAATGCAGGAATGTCTGTGCCATTCTGTAGTACTACTAGTTTAAAGTCTGATTTCGCATCCTGGAATAGATGAGATAGTGTTCAGGAAGGAGAACATTTACATTCACCAGTGTTTCGTGAACATTTCCTGTTTTATTCATTTCCCACATGTATAATTTCATTTAGAGCAGTGGTGTTGTTTGAAATTGGCAATATTTTATCAACAATTAACAAGTGCATGCAATGAATAGACAATACATCAGTACATTCATTATGATAATACATCAGATTAGTTCATGATGAATTAGAATGAATTGAAAATGGATATCACAGAGACACTTTGCAGATAAATGAAGATTTTTCAGAACATCTAGTGTCATATAATAACATGTCACTTCTTTTAATCACGAGGCAATTGTACGTTCTAGATTTCCAGGGGTTATTCGGGCCAAAGGCAGCAAAGCCTGTGTTCTGCAGGGGCACTCCGTCCGCGGTGACGAACTTGCCCTCCTGCGCAATGTCGTTGGCGCTGTGCCAAAAAAAGCCATCCAGAGTGTTGCCGCTTGCGTTCGGAGAGAAGTGCTGAAACAGCAGCTCCACCTCGCGCTGTGACGTCGGCGCCACCAGTCCCCCGCCCTCCTCCCGGCAGAGGTCGCGAGCGGCAGCCCACTCTTTGGCCTCGGGCGGCGCGCGGTAGTGCCCCAGGCCGGGCAGCGTCAGGTAGCCCGGGGGCGCGAGCCGGGAAGATGAGAGCGCGGTGGGTGATGAGGGCGCAGTGGGCGATGAGGGCGCGGTGGGCGATGAGGGCGCGTTGGGCGATGAGGGCGCAATGGGAGTGAATGGCGTTGATGGCGCGGGCGAGGGGGCCAGAAACCCCTCCTCCGGGGGCCCGTTGAGCGAGATGGTGAGCGACCGCCGTGGGACGTCGTGGGGCCCGCACCCTGATGTCCTGACTTCCACATCCAGCAGCCACCCGGCACTCCCCAGCGGCTGCTCAATGCTGGCGCTCACGGCGCGGTGCCCGGTGGCGTTCGTAGAGTACGACAAGGAGAGGGCGAGCTCCTTCCCTGATGAGCACCTCAGTTGAGGAGCCAGAGGAGTCGACATCGACACCCCCAACACCAGAGACAGAAGCCACAGTAGCACTCGCTGCGAACTCATTTTGCATACACTGCCTCGAGCGCAGCCGCCTTACATAGCGGGCGTAAGAGGCAGAGGCCATCTGTATCTGCACTATCGTTGCCAAACATGCCTTCTCCTCTGCATTGCGTCAGGAAGGGTCATCTCCGGGTTTGTGAGGGTCACCAAGTGTCCATGATCGATTGTTGACATGAAATTATCACGTGCTGGCTCTGACATTGCGTCTCCTAATGACAGCTACATCATCTTATATTGGTAACTGTTGCGACGTACGATCGGGTGATCTGCGATATCAATGTATATGACCAAAGGCCGGATCCCCGAGCAGCTGCATCTTTTCTTTGCGTACTTGAAACTAGATGAAACCTTCATAGAAATTTAAATCATGAAACAGGCGTTATTTTATTAATTCTTATAATTAACAATTAAATAAATTAATTTAATAAACGCAATTTTTGACCGCTTTTAGCTGTGTGCATACGTACTACGTCAGAGTGTGGCTCAGCCCACAAACATGGAACGAAGTTTTTCCTGTCTGAAATTCATATTAGTTAATAGAAGAAATAATAATAATTTTATAAAATATAGTTTGGAAATATACAAAATTGCAAATTATAATTACAACAAAAACATTTCTTCTGTAACAATTATTTTTTGATTTCTGAAGTTTATTTGTATTTTTCAAGTTTTGTATTTCCTTTTTTGAAATATTGTGCTCATTTAATATTGTGTGCGAATAATATATAAAATATCAAATATGGGTTCTTTAAAAATTATGTACAAACTTAATTATAATAAAAACACTAAATCATAATATTTCATTCAAAAATATCATAATCATAATATTTCATTCTTAAATAACACACTCAAAATATAAAATAAGTTGATAAGCTGAATAACTGAAGTTTTTGGCTGCATAACACCGTTTTGCAAAGTTTTGATCTTTTTATTACATTTCTTGCCCCTTTTAGTGTTTTTACTGTACGTTTTACAGAGTTTACTACTCGAAATTCCGGTCTTTATGTATGACCCTTGTCTTCCTGCTTACAGAACCTTGTGCGTTACTCAGTGTTGACCGAAGATTTTTTTTTCAGCCATCGCTACATCGAGGATGCTTGACGTTACGGAAGATACCAACATGTTAAACACTGTCTTCAATAGTTTATTATTCCCACAACTATTGTAACAGTTAATATGTTTATTTTGTTGTATCAAGCATAAATATTTTACTTCCCTATATACACATTACAGATAAAGTTTTCAAATGACACCAAATGTTGAACTCAAAATTTTGGACAGAAATACAATATGTGGGGATAAATCTTGTTCCTACTATATAAATTACATTATTTCCTTTAACAGGTTGTGTCGTCAGAATCCATGTTTCGTGGGTTCTTGATACCGAAAATTGATTGATGGCAAAACTTCTGCTTGTCCGTCCATCTGTGATCAACACGCCAAAAGCGACACGCCGAAAATCAACCTCCCTTTTCAGCCATTTTTTTTTTCAAAATTGTTATTCCTAAATTGATTTTAAGAAACTCGCGGACCTGTGAGTTTGACAAAGATATTTGATTTTTGGAGGTACTTTACACGAAACCTCAACGTTTTCAACATTTTCTCAAAAATGACTCGATTTTTTATTAACGTTTAAAGACGAAACCACGCTTAAAAATGGCGCAAGGCTCATTTTGGTTGAAATACCTGATTTATTGAAAATTGCAAATGTGTTGGCGTCTTCTTTCTACATTATTGAAGGTGGACTTTTTCCTTAATAAAACATGTCTTATTGAAATAATGTCATGTACAATTTTTCGTAAATACGAATATATTTTGCGTAATTTTGTGAGATTTTGTGTTTCAAATGGCTTCAAATTTATTCTTTAACTAGGGGAGCCCGGCAGACGTTGATCTGACCTTTTTTCTCCCTCTTTCTCCTTCCCTCTCCCTTTCTCTCACCGTCTCTGTCTCTCCGTCTCTCTCTCTTCGTCTCTCAC
>JAHLJT010009741.1:33272-71842 GCA_031308135.1 Acheta domesticus
TATTATACAAGAACAATTAATTTTTATAAACAAAAAACATTAATTAATATTACAAAAAACATAAATGATAGGTGCTAAGAAGTATTTTAAAAAAGATCATGTAAATCACTTCATTTTCATGTTCCTCAAGCTTTCAATTTCAGGTTCACGATAATTCCACGATCATTAACTTTTTGTGGCTCTTAATACTTGAATGACATCGTGTTTTGCATACCAACAAATGTCATCAGATGTTGGCCATTTCCAGTTGTATCCGCTCATTGCCATTGCTTTGACGTAATACTGATCATCTTCAATCTTCAGAACTTGTCCAGGAAAATATTCTTCTTCATATTCACAATCACAAAACGCTTCACAGATTTAATACTGTTGCTTCTCTCACCATTCTCCTGATCTTCCTCTCCTGTATAATCTTCAGAATTTTCATTTTCAGTGTCACTGTAAAGAGAAATTTCTTTGTCAGAATTTTCTGAAGAACTTGACAAAATCTTTTCCTTCCTTTTCTTAATTTTCTTCATGTTATCTTTCATTTCTTTTTTTTTCTCATGTTCTTCTTTCCTCTTTTGTTTTTCTTCCTCTTTCTTTCTTCTTTTTCATCGCCTTTTTCTCATAATATTTCTTATATGCATTTGAGAGAGACAACAAAGGGTATTTTATCTCTTTTTCCTAGTATCAGCATCCGGCCAACAAAGTGATCTTTTAAAAGGCGATGGCAGTGTCTCTTTACATTCTTGAGCAATATTTTTCTCATTATTCTTAACAGGAGTGCTGTGAACAACACAGTTTATTCCAGAGGGCCCAGGCTCTTCACAATTAATTAGCTCATTATTTGCAACTATCACGTTGAATTGAGACATATTATCCGATGTAACGCTGTCACTTCCATCTGAATTGTTTCAGGCGTCAATGAGGATAAATAAACAAGCCGCTTGTAATACATGAAAAGAGATTTATCACATTCTGGCTCTGACCAATCAAATCAATATTTTTTTCCAGAGTTTCTTTAAATTTGGAAATTTTCCCCTCTTCTACAACGGATTCAAAAAATTTCAAATGTTCTACAGCTCCTGAAGTCATATTTGTGACTGCATTTTGTGCACTGGGTCTATCTGAAATACCTTCTCTTGTCACTTTTATGTTTGGTCAAATCAACACCATCCTTTGTAAATGGGAAGAGTCCACAGGTTTTGAATCCATTTGAAATTGCAGATTTTAAACAAACACTCTCCAAAGTTTTTTTCAAAATTATTCCAGCATGTTCCTTCTTGATGGATGCCAGATTATTTTCACTTTTGAAGAGCTGTAAAGAATTTTTCCAAGCATTCTTCAGTGGTTTGAAAACAGCAACATCCATTGGCTGGGTAATGTGGGTTGAATTTGGTAGGAGGCAGATTAATATGATACCATTCTCAGCACAGAATGTAGAAACATGCAGAGTCAAATGTGATACATGTCCATCAATGAAGAACACCACTGGCCTTGAAATGTTGTTCTGGTCCAACCATGGAGAAAATATATTTGTCATGTATTCAAAGAAAGTGGGTCCACATATCCACCCTGAAGGTGACCGCCCAACACCCAGTCTTGTGGTATACTTGACGTTATGTATGCTCGTTCATATTGGAATATAATCATTGGTGGGCACATCATTCCTGCAGCATTTGCAGTAAAAAGTACAGTAAGACACTCTTTCTCATCATTCCCCACTTTGTAAACACTTTTGTCTTCTCTTTGAGCAAAAACTTTACCTCCCTGCGGAGATAAGAAAATAGCTGTTTCATCCGCATTATATATTCTTGTGGGATCTGATAGAACATCTTCAAGTTTTCTTTCATGAATGTACTGCTCAATTTCTTCAAACCAAGAGAATAACATTTCTTTAGTGACAGCACTTCTAGGGGTTGTTAAAGTTTGTGGAATTCTTTGTGTTATTTCCGGATGTCGTTGTAGGAAGAGTTCCAGTCATTTCTTTCCAGGTTTATTATTTTTGAAAGGTGTTTTTAAATTCATTTCAATCACCAATTTCCTCACGCTTTCTGTAAGGTGAGACCGACTGATGGGGAATCCCATTTTTTGGCTGTCTACAATCCACTTAATTAAAATATTTTCTGTTTCGGGAGTTAGATAGGAGCTGGTCACATTTTTCTTTCCACAGGATACTTTCCACTTAATTTATACGTGAGTGTTGTTCGTGGAACATTGAATTCTCTACTTGCTCTTGCCAAGGGCATGCCATTTTAACCGCCTTTAATGCATCTATCATTTGATGCTCATCATATTTCAATATTTTCATTTTTTTTTTTTTTTATCCTTCCCCATGTTTACCACAAAACCTGGAACAAATGTAAAAGCTGACAGAACCAGTACTTGACAAACATCTCCAGTAGCTGACATAGGTGTCAGCTTTTGGTACAGATGTTTATATCCCACTAGGGATAAACAATATGTAGTAAATATCTCATTGTATAACCATAAGATAAGTGAATTGACAATTATTGTGATTCTGTATGCCTGACTAACCATGTCAGCTACTGGAAATTGCCTAATATTTGATTCTAGTGAATGTATAACCATGTATAACCATGAAAAACACACTTTGCAATTTTTAATCTACAAAATAAGTTCATTCAAACCATGTTGTAATACTACATATGATATCATGAAGCTGAATGTAATGGTTATTCATTTAACATAGTTCAAACATTCCCTTACCTCTCACATGTACCTTAAGATTCTTGCCAAGAAATGTCCTGCAGTAACAAGCTTTCTGTACAACTTTTAATTTTCCACAACAGGATGGTCTGATATCACAGTGGTGCCTACTTAACTATCAAAAAATGTCCTCAAATCCAGTACTCCCATTTTCATTGCCAATCTAACAACACAGATCTTAAAAACACCAACTTTATTAGAAAATATCAGGTACTGGGGACATGTCAGCTACTGGTGCCTTTACCTTAAGTGTTGTCTATTTTTACTTTAAAGGATCTCCCTTCAAGGTAATTTCTAAATAGCTGTAACACATTACCTCTTACTCCTATACTTTCTAGTGCTTCTAGCATTTTTTCATGGTTAATCACATCATTTGCTTTAGACAAGTCTATACTTAATGCCATGACATGAAATCCCTTGTGTAATTTTCATTTAATTCTTCTACTAAATTCTCCAATCGATCCGTAGTGCTTTTGTGTTTCTGGTATGCAAATTGATTATTATCTATTATTTGAAATTTTTCCAAGAAGTTAGTCAATTTTTGTGATATATATTTTTCGAATATTTTACTGATTGTATTTAGAATAGAAATTGGCCGGTAATTTTCGTAGACAAAGAGATTATCTCCTTTATGAATTGGTCTGATTATAGATTCTTTTATATATAGATTCTCTTTGTCTGGAAAAGTTACCTTGTTAATGCTCAAATTTATAATTTTCATGATAATTGGTGCTAATGCATTAATATTAAGTTTTATATCTTTTATTGTTATGTTGTCGATTCCTGGAGCTTTATTGCTGTCCATCCCTTTTATTAATAACTTGGTTTCCTCCAGTGTAATTTCTGGCAGTAAAAACGAGTTACACTGTGGTTTTCTTATTTTTGGCAAGACTTCTAGATTACACTTATGTATAATGTTATCCGTTTGCTGTTGAAAAGTGATAGCAAATCTTTCTACTACATGATCAATTGTGTTACTTTTTCCTAAATTTTTTACTATGATTTCATTAAAGATTTTTTCTCTGGTACTCCAAGAAGTTTATTTATAGTTTTCCATGTGTTTTTAATGTCTTGTCTGCTATTTTCAAATAGCTTGCTAAAATATTCTTTCTTTTGCATCTGAATTCTTTTCGTGATCTCATTTTTTTTTTTTTTTTATATATATATATATATATATATATATATATATATAATTTATTCTTGCTGTTTCTTTTAATTCTTTATTATTAACTGAAATCCTCTTCCATTTTTAAAAACATTATCCCTTTGTTTTATCAGTTCATTGATTTTAGTGTTTATCCAAGGTTTCAGTATTGCTTTTCTTCTACTATGATTTGATTCTTTAGAGACAAAAGCTTTCTCAAAAGACATTTTTTTATTACACTATACAATTTATTTTCTGTTAAGTTTTGAAGACTCAATTCATTTATATTCATTAGTTCATTCTGCAGTTTATTTTCATTTATAAATACTTGTCCAGAAATGCCTTTTTGGTAGTGTAATTACATTAGATTCCTATCACGTAGTGGTCTGTTATTTTACATTCTAGGATGTATGGGATTATGTTTTTGGAGTTTCCACTTACTGTTATATGATCAATGCATGAGCTTACTACTTTACCATTTCTTATCTCAACTCTCATATCTTTTTTGATGCAATGCACCAACTTATGATTTAACAAGGTATCCAGGTAATCAGTTGTAGTTTTTTCATCATTGCAGATATCTATATTGCAATCCCCAATTATGATTTTGTTCTCATTCTTATCTGTGTTTAAAATTTTATCTAGTTCTTGAAGAAACAGAGTTTTACTTTTGTTTGGAGGTCTGTAAACTGCATATATGCTTACCTTCACTTTGTTATTAATTTCCAGGTTTCCTGCTATTACTTCAAACTGATAACTTGCCAAATCAACAAGTTCAAATTTATAAGTTTCTTTTACAAAAAGCATTATCCCTCCTCTGCCTTTCTCTTCTCTTATCTTTATGCATCTATTGAAATTTGGCAGAAGATATTCTGAAAGGTCTTCATTCTTTTTGACACGTGTTTCACTCATGACGGTCACATCCGTATTTGGTAAACTATCTCTTACTACTCCACAAAAGTCATCCCAGTTCTTTCTTATCGATGTGAAATTTATATGAATTATTTTAAATTTTTCACTATTTGAATTTATTAACCGATTAAAATCATCTCTGTAATTACAGATTTTGGTTTCCTGAATCTCTAAATTTGTTATAAAGGAAGAATCCATGATTGGTTTTGAATGACCCTTTTTGGTCTAAATCTTCCTCATGCTTTATTCTGATGGCATTGCTTCCCTCATTTTTCCTCATAAATATTCTTCCATCCTTAACCCAGCAGAATTTGAAATTTTTATCCTTGGCCTTGTTTTTTGCTTTTCATAGTAAGTTTGCATGATACTGCATTAGATTTTCGTTTATGTACACAAATTGCTCATCTCTGTTTATAAAAAGGTCCTTGTTTTGTATTCTATTTTTTTTTGTTGTTGTTGTTGTTGTTTAACCCTTTATAGGGCAAAAGTCTGTGTAGGTGTACGTATTGACCCTTAGGATAAATATTTGACACAAAAGATGTGCTGAAATGGAAAATGTTCTTGTGGGAGTGTGGTCAATAAATCGACCAGTGTGCATTTCCGGTGAAATTTTAATTGCTTCAATTTTTCCAGAAGCGCACTCTGGTTCATATATCAACCACATTTTAGAGTGAATATTTATGAAAACAAATTGTTTCATTGGATCACATTATGTTTTTGCAATGTCAATAAAATAAACTAATAATTCTAAAAAATCGTAATGGAAATATTATGAAAATTGTTACATTTGTTACACATAAAAAAAACATAGGTTTATAAATTAACGTTGAAGTTAATATCATACTTATGTGACTAATGAATACAAGTATACAATTTTTCAATTTTACACAGATTTATGAAAATCCTCGAAACAGGGAATGCAAAGAGCTACTTGACATTTAGCGTACTTGATCGTACTTGATCTTTTCGGATTCTTTGCAGTGCTACAGTAAGCGCATCTCCTTGACGTTCCTTTTATTGGAACATGCTCTTCTACATTTTGAGTTCTAATAGAATTGGAAACTCCAACTACTCGACTTTCCCTTCTTTTTTCCTGGCTGGTCCTCTTATTGCTGGAGAAAATCCTGGTTTGCTTTTGGATGAGAAATTTCCAATCAATTTGGTTGCCAGCATAGACCTGAACAGTAGGTGAGACCACAGTGATTCTAACGGCAAGACATCCTCACCGTCAGAATCACCACCTATGTCTGAATCCTCTGCCATTTCGTCTGTAACAGCCAAATACTCGAGAATTTCTTTTATGTCTTCTTCAGTATCCAAATAATATGCTCTCCCGTCATACATCTGAAAATATTATTTGAAAGAAATGAAGGGTTAGTCAACCACATAGACGAGTATCAAAATTTGTTTACCAATAACAAGTTAGCGAAAATAATGAAAAGGCTAATTTATATCAAAATATAACCTTGATGAACTTAAGAAATGATTACATACCTTTAAAAGCCTCAAAAAACATGTAAACGCAAAAGAGAAAAAAAAAAGTCAGAGATCGTCACAAAATGAGCACGATTTCGTCAGACTGCTAAGCAGACACTGGTCGTTTTAACGACCACTTTCAAAGGATTTCCGTTTAAAACTGCCACAACAGCTTCCAACATGCAACGCATTATCTAGGGACACTTATTAGAACTAGAGAAAGCCCTTTGCATGATCAAGTTTTTAATACCACCTCCAGGATCGCTAGTGAAAATGTGGTCGACAAAACGACCAATGTCCTATAAAGGGTTAAGATGTTATCCCTTATCACCCTGGAGTTTAATTTTACAATTACTTTTAATTTGTTGTGTTTTTTGTTATTACATGTAGATACTTTTTCAATTGCACCCTCAAATTTTTCCCCACAAACTTTATTAACTATTTCTGTAACCTGCAATGTGATTGGTTCAGTGCCAGGGTTAATCCCATCGATTTCTATATTGTTACTCAAAAGTTGCTGTTCTACATCATACATTTTATCTATCACACTATCCATTTTTTTCCATCTTCTTCTTCATTCCTTCTTTTACAGTCTTTAGGTCCTTTATTTCTTCTATTACTTCGTCATAGTTGTTACTTAGGAAAGCTATTGTATTTTTTTATTTAATTTACACTTCCACTGAGATTGTCTATTTTATTGTTTATGTCATTTAATAACGATTCAGAAGGGTTAGGAGGGTTCACTGCTTTGCCAGTATTTTGTGTCTGCATTTTGTCAGTTTTGCATTTTGCATATCTCCAGTTTCTCTCTCTCTCTCTCTCTCTCTCTCTTCTCTCTCTCTCTTTTTTTTTTTCTTTTTCTTTTTTTTTCCTGTTATACCAGGAGAGCTGTATGCATTAATTAAATAATAATAATAATAATAATAATAATAATAGTAATAATAATAATAATAATAAAAATGTCTTTATTTCTGGTGAGGCTCAGGCCATAAGGCCTGCTCTTCTGCCTAACCACTAAAATATTTACATTTACAATAAGTACAATTAAGGAGTTCGGGTGGAAACAAAGGTAGCTGACATTTCACGTTAATTACGAAAGTGCAATGATCGTATTAGGTAATAGAAATGTGCTGCACACAACTAATGAAACATAATGTATGAATATATTTTCGTTGATAATTTTTGGACTTTAAAACTAACATGATTTAAAGAGAGTCCATGTTTCTTATTTTCAAGAAGGATGTGGAATGTTAATAATTTTACTTTTGCAAAATGTCAGAAATTATTCCCTACGTCCGAATGCCTCAATTGTTGACAAATTACAAGAAGAAAGGAGGGCAGATTTTACATGTAAATGCAGTTTTCGGACATTCTGACACTTAATTTCATTTAGGTAAGTATGCTTTTTAGCATCACCATCTGACCAGCATTTCTGTGTATCACATGCTTTTCTGCTGGACAGACCTACAGCACACAATTTCTTCAGCATCTTTCTCTACAGAATTTGATGACCCAGAGGGATTTTGTTGAAATTCCCCACTTTTTTTGTGATTTTTACTCTATATTTCAAATACATGAGTTCCCCTTCCTAAAGTTTCTGCACGTGAGACACACAAACACACAGTACTTTGAGAGTATTTCATAGTCCAACACAATCCCAGACAAAACATCTATAACTATACCTATTCTATAATTGAATGTGTGTCCATGCTTGTGGAAAGAGCCATCTTATGATACACAAATGTCTTCAATTTTCTAATGAAGGATTGGCTTATATAAATGCTTTATAAACCACTTCTTTGCTTCTTTGAAAATTTGTTTTCTGAACTTTTTTGAAAAAGCCCTAATTTGAGTGCTTGTCCCTCATCAATCTGTAATATTTCAGAATAGTCTTAATCACCATGGTAATCAATCCCATATTCACTGAAAACCTTTGTATAGCTGAATGGCCCCTTCTTAAAAATAGAAACGATTCAGCACATTTTAATTAATTTCAAATGGAGGCCTCTGAAAACTTCCATCTTTCATTCTTGGTGATGTATACACTTGTGGAGATACCTTTTTTTTTACACACACTGCACTTCACAGTTAATTTGGAACAAAATTCTAAATTTTCAGAAATTTCAACCTTTAAGGTTTAAGATTTACAAACACTGGATTGCAACCCTACAAATAATTGTTTGTTAATAAATAAATCATTGTGAATAGATAAATAAGAACTGCAATTAAAAGTTTAGCTATTCTGTGGGCAAGTAAAAATTACATTAAGAAAATGCTTCTAACTTTTACACACCTACGGGTTCTATGGAACATGTCAAAATGACAGTTATAATATCCGTTCAGAATCTTGTAAGTTTCTATCATATTACCCCGCTCTCTTCTTGTTATCAGTGTTGGAAGCCCTAGTATAGTTATTCTGTGTTCATAATTTAAATTTTTAAGGTCTATAGGTATACATGTCGTCCTTGTTTGGATTTGTTCTAACAAATTAATGTCTTTGATAACAAAAGGGTTTCAAATTGGTGAACTGAACTCGGATTACAGGAAAAATGTAAGTTCGTATTAAGTTGCGAATACCTCGCTTCTGATTGTGTTGAAGGCCTTGTGGAGGAGATAAATTGCTTTATTAGCTTTTTTAGTGATAATGAAAGAGAGCAAGTAATAAATTAGTTGCATAAAATAAAAAATTAATTGTTTAATATAACCCCTTGCTCTGACCGTATTACATTTTTGACTTATCTTCCTACGGGGTATTCGGGTATATGTTGCATTTAATAGAGTTAATATGTTTTACGTTGTTTTCCATGTTTGTTACCTTATGTTTAGGCTCCACTATCATTGAATTGCTTGGCTGGTGTGTACCATTTCCCTGCTTATTTATATAATCCAGAGCAATAACAGTTTCATTACTTGCATTAAGTTTATCCTCAACTATTCTGCATATTGTAAAATGTTAAATGCTAACCATACCTACTATGCAGATCTCTCTCACATTGCTGGTATCTACAGTATTCACATTTTTGAAGAACTTACATAACTTACTATACACTGTGCTTGCATTTTTCACCACTTCATTTACAATCAACCAGCCTGGCAGATCATGTTATTGTGGAATATTGAGCACTACAACTTTTGTATTTGTAAGGCCTATCAGTGTTGTCTTCCCTACTTATAGATTGATGTGATTGTTCTCATTTTCCATTCCTGTAATGCTTTCATTCCCTTAGGCATTTTTCATATGCTTTTTCTTACAGAATATAGAATGAACTGCTTTTTCGATATTTTCCATGTTTATTCCACCTGTACCTGGTGCCCCTCCCATTCGTCATTAATTAATGGCATTATTACTTCTTTGGCTGTAATTAGAGGAACATGTTCTTCATTTTCCTCTTAATATTTCTCCTTAGGTTCACAGTTTTGTATGAATTAATTTCTATTTTCAGTCACCAGTCCCTAGTAATATTGTTTCCATTCTTCAATACTTATGGAGCTCAATCCAGACTTGTCAGTTTTCCCTTCTCATAGATTTTAAGAGCTTCCACACTCTTTTGCACATTGTCACAAAAAAATTGCCAGATCTAGTTATTTGCTTTGATGACTGCCTGTTTTTGCCTCTCCTTTTTTTTTTTTTTTTTTTTTGCAATAGATGTCTAGGTTTTCTTTTGTTTTGTAGATAACCTCTTGCTGAGAGTCCACTTTTTATTTTTTATTATTTCCTTCTGCATTTACATGTTGAAAAAAATAATAATAAAGAAGTCAAATATTCATTTATTTCTCCTCACTCATACACACCTCGCTATACACACACCTCACTCAGTGCCGTTCTACTCACCGCCCTGCCTCCTCCCCTCTGCCAACTTTCCAAACCGCTACTCTCTAACTTTATTACCAACACAACATCTTCCCTTTTTTATAAATGAAATAAAACATTTTAATAAAACAGTTCAGGTATCTATCAGCGTTCAATTATTTGTAAATAACATAATCCTTAAATGTAGTAGGCAAAAAAATGTTTCTTGAAGGTCTTGAGGTTGAAGTTTGTCCACTCTTTAAATTAGTGAATTGAAGATTTAAGTTGAAGTCTGTCCACTCCCTGATTTAGTACAATTGGAAGTACACATTTTTTTTTCTTTTCTCTTCAAAGTGTTATTAAATACAGATGACATGGATTCATTGTTTATCAAAAGTGTGACTGTGGATGACTGCTTAGGAAAAGGTTTTAAGTGCACAATGTTTCTTATATAATTTTGGTTGTTGATTTCGACACTGTTTTTTTAATATTTTCTTGAATGATTTCTTTATCCCATAAATGATTTTTATCTGGATTAAGGTGTACTACTACTGACTAACCCACTTCTAAATCCAGCAATTTCTTTGTTTTTTGATCATAATAATATTTTACTCTTCCTTCCTTTTCTTAGGATTGATGATGAGACTTCTTTAATAATCTCAGGCTGTAGATTTTTTGTTGTAGACGGAATTCCTGTTCTAGTCCTCCGAGAGCAAATTCTTTAAGCCAGGCTGGATCCATTTTTATTGGGAGTATTTCTCCAGTGTAATGAGGTGTTCCAAATATCATCATTAGTTCCACTAGCTTTTTTGACCATCATCTTTGTGATCTTTATTTCAGCTTCAGCTTTTCTATCTCCTTTTTGATGTGTCAGTCAAAAACCCATGACTTTGAATATTCTTCCATACTTTTATTTTGGAAATTCGTTCCGTTGTCAGTACAAACTCAATATGGTTTGCTGTTCCTACTAAAATTCTTTTTACAGGTTTGTGTGATTGTTTCTGCAGATAAGTCAGATAATACGTCAAGTTCAAAGAACTGTTTTTTAGCCATAATATGTCAAGTTCGATGTTATTTAGCCCATGAAATGCCCATGTAATATTTTCTTTCCAGCAAAAAAGTATCCTTTTAACCCATTCGAGACAGATTATTATTTTGTTTAGTAGGTAGTCAATATTTTGGTATTACACATTTAAAGAACTCTAAAAACTGACACAAGAAAAAAAATGTTATTTTTTGTTTCTCATGCATGTACCCAATGCTAGATATGGTATACTGTCTATGAGACAAATATAATTAGAAAGTTTGTCATTAGATGTTATTTTCTCTGTGAACTAAAATAAGTGTTTACTCAGCACAATCAAAAAGACATATGCAAAGAACAATACACATTTTTAAACAAGAGAAATAGATTTGAATAACCTCTAACTTTTTCGTGTTTCATTCTCAGATGTGACTGTCACTTTGCTCTTGACAACTCAAGCTCCTCCCACATGCAAATGTTTGCTAGCCGCTTTGTTCGAGTCAGTTGTAACACATCAGTGTTTTGGGGGAGAATTTCCTCTCAAATGCTTCTCTCCAAGTTCATCTTCCACTGAGTTTTGTTTTAATACAATTTTTTTTTTTTTTTTTTTTTTACATGTGTCTTTCAATGGAATTTTGTTTTCTTCTTCCAAGTATTTTACTTTCTCTTCTCCAATAAATGATTTTAAGCATTTTACATGCTTTCTTGCATCTGTCTTCATGGGCTGTATCATTGCAGTAGGACCTACAATTCTACTGCAGAATCTGCTGGATGGACCTTTACAGCAGAGGAATCCCAAGGTACTTTTTAAAACTGTTTGCAAGAGTTTGAGATTCTCATTTTCTTGAAGTATTGAGTTGAGTTGTGGTACAAAAACCTTGGCATTTGTCACCATTTTCCATCCTTAATCTTTGCTTTAATTTTCATGCTTGTTTTGAAGAATGAAATAAGCCCATGTCTAAAGGTTGAATGAAGTAAGTGTCATTAGAATACAATCCCATTGGCACCATCTGCTCACCTCCAGTGACAAATGCAACTACAAAAAATATGATGGAGAGATCAATGTTTCTTTTAAGCCATAAAAAAAATAAAATAAAAAAAAAAAAATAAAAAAAAAATAAAAAAAAAAAATAAAAAAAAAAGGACAAGCCAATGTACTCAAAAAATAATTTAGTTTATCTGATCGTCCTGTTGCCCATTGACTCCAAAGGTTTTTTTAAACATGTGTCTTTCAACGAAATGTTGTTTTCTTCTTCTGAGTATTTTCTCTTCTCCAATAAATCATTTTAAGCATTTTATATGCTCAGCTGCATGAGAGGGTACCCAGGTGTATCGAAATATTACCCTGCGAACATGCCCTCCCAATTAGCATTAATGAGTACAGTCAAACTTCGCTTCTCATTATTGTCTAATCCTGGATAATAAATATTTCTTTCACTATGACCAGCAAGAACTTTCTTTCTGTTTGGATTAATGAAGGCCATTTCATTAGAGCACTGCTGAAAGTCTGCCAATTTTTCTTCGAAATATTAAAACATCTTTCACTTATTTGAATATATGTGAACACCAACCTATAATTAAATTTTTGCAAGTTCATTCTGACACATCAGGATGTCTGTTTTTTTTATGCTACCTACCAGTTAAATGGCATACTTTTAAAATTATCTTCAACTCTGCTGATAGTTTTCTTACATTGTACAAGAAACTTTCTTTTGAAATGGAAAACCAGATTTTGCTACGTGTAACACCTTTCAAAAAAGGATGTTGTGCTATAAGCATGCAAAAAAACAATCCAACTGTATCCGGCTCCTGCCTTATTTTCTGACTGATTTTCCTTTCATTGCTGTAATTCGTTTTGGAATATAGGTAAAGAGTGTCCCTTATGACGTCATTTCTTTATTTCTATACTTTGTAATAGTCAGTTCTCCCCCAAGGTAAAGAAAAATGTACATATTGCAATGAAAATGTACATTTATAATCAAATATTTTCTGTGATATATTTAATATGGTATTGTTGTATGCATAAGAAGATCTTGTGTAAGTGTATGCCATAATAGCTTTTAAATTTTATTTTCCAGTAATTTTATCACTAAACTGGAAGATATATAGTACATTAAAAAAAAAGTTTATTTTTTGAAAAAAGATGATGTTTATATTTAAAATAATAGTGTTTATATTTTTAAAATTTTTATATTTTACTGTGTTTATATCATTGTGTAATATGAAAAGAGATACTTTATGGTCCACATTTGAATTGCAATCAACTGATTATAATGCCCAATTAAATGTTTTATTGAAATAAAGAAAGTTGTGGATAATTTTTACAATTTCATTGATATACCAAAACCACATTTATATCCTGCAGGTTACCAAAGCAAAGCTTGCAAGAACCTCATTGTTACATTTTTAGGGTTTTGAGACTCAGGAATGGGAAGATTTTAGGGTCAAATTAAAAATTGTTTTCCGACATTTTAATACAGTATCTTTTACTTTCTTGTATACATAATGCACATATAAGCCTACAGCGAAAATTATCTAATAAAAAAGAAAGTGGATGTCGTGACGAATCGAGTCGTTGTTAAAAGTATATTTCTTTTTGTTAATTACGTCGTTAAACACTCGCTTAGCTCCTTAGCAACTAAACAACGCTTTAAAAACGCGTCCACAGCAGCGGCCGCTAAAATGCTGGAGAGTCCATTAAAATATTTTAGCGGACTCCTGGGTTTAGATTTTACCAGTGTTAATAATTCATAGGATAAATGCCCCTTTTGTCCCACTTGGCCCATGTCCTTTTGGTCCCTATTCGTTCATTTGTTTCCCATGCGCCAGTGGCCCCGTTTGTCCCCCTTTTTGTCAATCTTTTCCCGTTTTGACCCCCTAGTTCCATTTTGCACCCTACTCCCATTTGTCCCTTGTCCAATTTCCCGTACTCCCATTTTGCCCCATGTCCCTTTGTCCCATTTGCCTCCGTGCCCCAGGTTGTTATATTTCTAATCAATTACTAAAATATTCACGGTCGCCAACCACGATATTACGTGACACATTAATATATTACAACAACTGATTGTTGATTAATCAAAGGTAAGTTCATTCAATCAATTATTAACTTATTATCTACAGGAATGAACACGCACCTGAAGGATTGGACAGAGCTAACATAAAAAGTCCCGGGGATCGGATCTTCGCATTGGAAGGGTAATTTGCAAGTTACTGACTCAAACATACTCTCAGGGCCAGGAGAGCCTTCAAAGTGCGTACAGAACACCAAGTTATTTCGAAACAGAATTAATTACAATTTATTAGAAAAAAAGGGCAAAGCTTTTAACATCAAATTATTAACACGTACGTCGTACATGATATACAACTTCTTACGTTACAGCCTGAAAAGAGAAAATTGTATATTACACAGAAATTACGTATCTTTTACAATCAATTATTGAATTACAAACATCACTTCAGGTGAGCAGCAAGAATATTACAGAAAAATACAAGTGCAACATTAGAAATTTGTCAGAGCAGTGTTACACCCTCTTTAAATAACAAAAAATAATTATATTATTCTGCACCACAAAAATACAATATATGAACTTCTGAGCTCAGCATATTTATAGCTAGTTAAAACTAGCACAAAAAATAAATGCTTGTTTCTGGTTGTTTCATTACTTTCTTACAATAATTAACTATTCACAATTGTGCACTTATCTCACACATACATACAACAACACGACTTTCGTCGAACATGAACCCTCAGCTGACCAAACTGCGTAAGCACGAGTCCGGACATGCACACAAAGGCCGCCAATGCTCGATTGTTGAGCTGACAATTACGACACGGGCCCTGGTGCTGTCAGTATGCCCGCTGTAATATTACCGACGAGACTACAATGACATAATATCCCTGCAACAACAATACAGAATAATTAACAATTCAAGGCTGTCCTCCAGTCCACGAAGGCTGCCTTTACAATTGGCTGAGGGGAAAAATATATGTCAGAGTGAACTGGTTATTCAACACTAACAATAAAACCGAACATATACATGTGAATACTAGTCCTGAGGCCTACACCGACAAATATAGTGCGTACAATATTACAACTCCGATCCACAAGACAACAGTGAGCCATTATCGGCTCTTACCCAGCTCTTGACCTCCTGAAATGAGGCCTGTTCAGTGGCTATAAACCGTAATATTTGAAACAAAGAACCGGAGTAGCCACTCCACGTCGGAGACAGTAATAAAATTCAGAGAAGCGGCATAAATCAGCCGCTTAACAACATTATACAGCGAGTAAGCTGTATCGATCCAGATTTAATCACCTGAAGGGTCGGGCACAATCTCAAAGAAATACAAATTACATTCGAGCGAGATGCGATGTATTAAAGCCAGACAACGGCTATATTAAATATACATTACGTGAACATTACGCTCGATACGGAAGCAACTGGCGAGAGCCAGCGCATACAATCTCAAAATGAGGTGTGTTAACCCCAACTTAACACATAAGAGATTGACGCGTTCGTTGCATTGCCCGGGAGCGAGCTTTTATAGACTCATAACTGAGCTTCAGAGCTATGCAACTGGAGCGCCTGAACTATTTTGTAGGAGCGCTGATGTCTGAGTTAACTTGACGTTAATGCCTCCAAGCCCCTACGGCAATGGTGTCGTACTTACCCGCGAAACCTGTAACTTCAATTAATTACTGATGGAGAAATTTTGTGCATTGGTAATTGGGTTTTCAATTCAAGTAAACAAGGTAAGTTTATAATTTCCACATTTCTAGGTAGATTGATCAAATTAATGATTATGTTTCGTTTTGATTTTTGCTTAATGAAACTTGAGGCTACATATAGAAGCGTAAGGATCAAAATTAATATATAGCAATAAGCGAGAAATTAAGCTTTATTTTGAAGATTAGTTATTAATGTTATAAATAGTATTAATTTTTTTCACAAGCTGGTCAGGTCACTGCTATAGCATAGTAAACAGCGTGCTCCTTTACCGCAGAAAAGCAGTTGGCCAACGTCCTCATATCAGTCGTGTGTATTGAAAGGAATGCGATACGCGGACGTGCTGCGTGGGCCGACTTGTCGCCGGCGACGGATGTTGCGCTGACTTCAGCTCGATTTCGGAGCAGCTGCGCGGCCACACTCTCACGGCGCGTTGTCACACGTGGGGGGCGCGTCCGAGAAAAGTTTATAATCAGTTTTTTGGAATGGAAAGGATAATTTTTCATGTCATTCCTTCTTTATAGTAGTTTTTAGTTTTTACATTCATTTACAATTATTCGTCAAAAATCCAAATATTTTAAAATATATTTGAAATTTAAGGTGAAATGTTCTTAAACAATTGCTTAAGAAAGTTGCTAAATGCCATGGTATTTCCATCGTGAAGACGGGCCTTGAGAGTCAGCTATTTAAGAATCGTAGTATAGGCCAGCTACAGACTACACAAAGGAATGCGTTGCGACACACCATGTGCGACGAGAAAGGAAAGAGGCCGGTTAGGCTGCATCTCCACACAGTAGAAATAGGTTATTCGATGTCTCGAAATGCCTTGAGGGGCCACAAGCCGAGAGTTGTGACAGCAGTTTGCTACAAGATCAGCTGCGAGTCCCATTTCTTGTTTTATTAAATGCTCTTGTGTAATTTTAACTCGTGAAATTCTTGTTTTGTTACCATAATCAGGGCCGTTTCTAGAACCTCTGAGGCCCCCGGCGGATTCGAAAATGAGCCCCCCCCACACACACACACACACACGTGCGCGCAGGTTCGTGTACATCATTCAGTGATAAATGCACCTCTACAAATTATAGCTGCATTACGACCAACAAGTAAGGGACTTCAATGCCGACCCAAGAAAGTGGAGACCCCAGGCGAATGTAATACTAGTACTACTACTAATAACAATAGTAGTAAAAATAATAATAATAATAATAATAATAATAATAATAACAACAACAACAACAACAGACACTGAACTTCTGATGCTACTTAAAATGTGAGACAAAAAATGTTGAAGAAATCGTGAATAGACAAACCACTCCATGGACAAAAGTTTAAAAAGAATGGACCGAGCACAGATCAATAAAGAGATCAATCATTTATGTAGCTTAAAAGGGAAAGGATGAAGCCAGAATCAGAAGCAGTTCTAATAGCTGCCCAAGATCAGGCGTTGAGAACACATAAGATAAAGAGGTTCTCAAAATTCCCGAAGATGATAAAGGCCGCATTTGCCAGGAACAAATAGAATCAATTACTCATCTCGTCCCAGCTTGCCCTATTCTGGCAAAGATCGCGATGGTGCACGACGATGGGATGTGCCCCGGAGCTGCTGCATGCGGCGGATGGCCCTGCGCTGCCGGAAGCGCTGCCCGCCCCAACTGCAGCGGCAGGAGGGAACACCTCGGCACGCACCGTCGCATCACTCAAACTAAGAAAACTAACTATATACTGCGATTTTTCTAGGAAGGACTCTCAAGATAACTCAAATCCCATCTTCGCGATGGAATATGTCAGGGCATTTCGCGTCTTTTCTCGGTCTTGCCGGTAGAAGTCGCATGATCGCAAGCACTGCTTCATACGGTCGCGATCGTGCGAAATCTAGCGGAACGACTGAGAAAGATGCGAAATGCCGTGACATATTCCATCGCGAAGATGAGATTTGAGTTATCTTGAGAGTCCTTCCTAGAAAAATCGCAGTATAATTCAAGTTGAAAAATAGACTGTCTCTTGTAAATTGTTGAGTTTATGAAAGTTCCAAATGATTATAGACAGTCTTAACGATAACATATATTTATTATCTTGGCAGCGTTTCGGAGACTATGTGTGTCTCCATCATCAGACCTTTAATTATAATACAATGTCATAATATGAATTTATAGATTATAAAATTTATTAATCATTAGACAAGTCCACTATTACTTCGTAGATAGTACGGACATGAATGTTCCTGTGTCTCAAGAATTCTGGGAGGGATAACTTAGAAATATCAGCTGGTCGACTTTTGAATTTTTTATTAAATTTTGTTAAAATAGAATCATAACTTCGTGAAAACTGATTGCATTCAAGCTGAAAATTCATAGAAGGATAAATTTTTATATATAGTGATTCCAGAACTAATGTCGAACACCAGTTAGGTTCTGTAGTTAAAATTATGGGATTGAGAAAATCAATAAAATGATAATAAATGTAGCCTATGTTATCGTTAAGACTGTCTATAATCATTTGGAACTTTCATAAACTCAAAAACTAACCATAAATTTATAAAATTTTTAAGTAAATTATTGAAATTACATAATTCCAACTATAAAATATTTTAATTGGTGTCACCCCTAAAATGGTGTCACCCGGGGCGCGCCGCCTCCTCCCTGCCCCCCGCCCCCGGCTACACCGCTGGGCCGAGCCAACACGTCATCACTTGTGAGGCGTCTACGGGAGCTGTTTCGCAAGGCGCACTCGCAGTGATGGCACACACAGGCCGCCCGGGGCATAGTATACGCCGGCCCACTAGCCGGGGTCGGAAAGGAATCCGGATTCTTCATACGGTCGGTCTGGGCTGCACATGAGAATTCCTGTCTATAAGTTCTTTTTCGCGACGCGGATCAACTCCGCCCCGGCCCTGCCCTGGGAATAACAACAATGCGTGCCGCAGGGGTGCACGCGCAAGGTTGGCCAGCCCGCAGTAGAGACTGTGGGCCATGCCATCTCCGGATGCAGGAGCCACTCGCCGCAGTGGATGCACAGGCATAACAGCATCTGCCACTTTAAAAAGTAAAGTTTCTCGAAAACAACCGTTTTCTATGAAAACTAGCACAATGTTCCGCATTTTCAGAAACGTTCAAACGTCATTTTCTCATAAACGGCTCTAAATGTTTTCTTCAAACTTTTTGAACGGTTTG
This sequence comes from Acheta domesticus, assembly GCA_031308135.1. Taxonomy (NCBI): domain Eukaryota; kingdom Metazoa; phylum Arthropoda; class Insecta; order Orthoptera; family Gryllidae; genus Acheta; species Acheta domesticus. Next base: position 52,229 of record JAHLJT010009741.1, read on the forward strand.
TGCTAATTGCACTCTTTAATATGACGTAAAGTTAATTCAGAGGAATTCTTTTGTTTGTTTTTTTTAAATTACACCAAATGTATTTTTTTAACATCTCTTACATCTTTAATATGCACGTTACAAGCAATTTGTAAATATTATTATATTTCTGAGTGTATGTGCTTCAAATGACTTCGTCTTTTTGAAAAATCAAGTTTTTTGAAAAATCAAACATTTTTTGTGTAAAAGATGTTGTGATAAAATTTCGCGTTTTTAGTAGCGCTGACAACGCCATTTTCTTAAAAACGGCTACAAATGTTTAAAAGAAAATTGCCATTTACGACGAGATTTTTGTCTTGTTTAATATTCTAAAAATAATATTTCCGTTCTACCATCAAGAAGCCGAAAACTTGAGGAAATGTCAAAAAATGTACTTTGGGTGGCGATAGATGGCAGCTGGTTTTCTCAATGAAATGTATTTATTAAAACTTCAACTTCAAATAAGGTCATGCTTAATTTTTGAAATTAGTAATTTTTCTATAATTTCGTGACAAACATAATAGCCCGCTGGAAATTTACTGAGCTTCAGACAACGGGATGCGTCGTAAATTAGAATTTGCAATTTTGTATATTATTTCTTTATTCGTTTCTTACATTCGACCTTTTGTTACACATTTATCTTTCAGAAATTATTTATTCTGAAATATTTGAAATAAACATTGCTAGTTCATTAAGGGAGTATCAATAATGCAGGGAATGCAACAATGGAATTCCGTTTCGCGCTCGCGAATTTCTGTGAATTACGTGTCATTCTTGTGACTTGATATAGATGTTTGCAAAGGATTTATAATTGTCTAATTTATGTTGATATTTGCATGAAAATATTTAGTTTTCGCACCCAATACTGTACCATTTATAATAAGTAGAGTATTTGTTGCATGGTTTTAGAATACTCTTCTCTAATCATGGCCCTATGAAAAGCACTTCTATAATGTCCGGGGTATCAGGCTTCTTTAAAGGAATAATTTAATTTCAAATATTGGAAATAAAAAATTGCTAGCTCTTTAAGGGAGTATCGTCAATGCAGGGAATACAGCAATTGAATTCCGTTCCGCAGTCGCGAATTTTTGTGAATTACGTGACATTGTTGTGTCTTTATGGTATCAGGCTTCTGGGTCATTCCATGCAAAATTTCAGGTTTTCTGACGGTGAGTCTCAGATTTTTTTCATATTTTATTATGTTAATCTACTAATAATGAACAGTTAAAAGACAATGTATAGAATTAATATCTTTAGTAGTTTAGCAACAACATGGGCGATGAAACAATGCACTCAATAATGAAAATAATTATGACGTTCATAAAAGAATAAAACTTCAAAAACGGGCACATTGTTTTGAAGATAAATGATTATATTTTAAGCAGTTGGCAATATATTATGGATTGATATATTAAGGAAGATATTTGTTTATAATAAAAAATGCTAATAAATTAAACAAATACATTTTTCTTCGAGAGTAATTTTTTCTTTCATTTTTTACACACTGCAAGAAGAACCAATAAATAACCATTCTGCAAACTGTCGCGATGGAATCTTAAAAAATGCGTAAGTTATTGAATAAAAAGTATACGCGCATATTGCTCTTAAGGTTGAAAGTCGCGTGCCCTTGCCCAGCGAGGGGTGAGGCAAGGTCGTAGGCAGGCACCGCCAAGTTCATACCCTAGGATATCCATCGATGCCTTCGAAGGGATCCTGACACCAGTTTACAAGCTTACTTTTCTTGTGTTACTGTTCAGTGATACATCGTGATAGAAAATGCCAAAGATTGTGAATACGTTTAACAGGCTTTGATGCTGCAATCCATTCGGACTTGAGAAGCACAAAAGTCGGGTGAGTAAGAGAAAGATAACAGAGGCGATGCGGAAGAAAATATCGCGTTTAGTGGTAGGTGAAGCAATAAGCGATCTGTGTCGTCTCAAAATATCCAAAATACCCAATACAGGTCTTGGTGACTCTGTGAAGACAGTGAAGTGAAAAAATCAAGTGAAGAGGAGTACGCAGCCCCAGGAGTTGCAGAGGAAGCCACAATCAGTAATGTGAACAACATTTTGATTCCTCTGGGTCAATCACCATTGTCATTGCGAAAGCAAACCCGAGAGAAATCGTACGCAAGGAGAAAGGTAAGTGCCGTAAATAAAGCAGTTTCTGAATTATTTCATGTGAGTACAGAAAGCAATGATGGATAAGAAATGTTAACACAATTCAAAGAAAAAATTTCAAATGTGAAAACAGCTACTGAGAAATATATGATTTTAACGTGTTTACCAAAAAGTTGGAATGAACAAAAAATAATGGTCGAATTTAGCGTATCTCTTCATGTAGCTCGTACGGCAAAATTAACACAAAATCAGAAGGGTGTCATGACTTACCCTGACAGAAAATATCAGCGCAATCTTCCTTATGATGTAAAAGATCTTGTGGAAGGTTTTTATCAAGAGGATGATATAAGTAAGATAATGGCTGGCATGAAGGATACAAAATCTGTCAAAGAAAAGGGTAAAAAAGTAAAAAAGGAAAAACGGCTACTTTTTGGGAATTTAAAAGAGCTTTACAGAGAAATAAAAAAAACACTCAAATTATAAAATCGGGTTATCGAGTTTCGCTGGCATGCAGCCAAAGCAATGTGTCTTAGCTGGATCACCAGGCACTCACAATGTTTGCATGTGCACAATATGCGAAAACACGAAATTGATGTGTATGGAATTTGGAACATATTCATCAAGATGATGCACAAAGGAACTCAATAGATTGTTTCATTAAAAAGCTGGTTTGTGAAAGTCCTTCTCCAAATCGCTTTCTTGATAAATGCAGTGTGTGCCCAGAATCAGAAACTCTTTCTGAGTTATTAAATTTCAGACTTAAAAACAACCTCGTTGAAGAAATGATTTACAAAAAGTGGACAACAACAGACAGAGCCGAAATTATTACGGTTAAAGCAAATGCTGAAAATTTCGTCAGTAATTTTATCACCTACCTTAAAAAATTCAAAGTTCATAACTTTATAGCGAGAGTTCAATCATCATACTTAAAACAATTGAAAAACTCCGTTCAACCAGGAGAATTAATTGTCATTGGTGATCACTCCAAAAATTATAGTTTCGTGATTCATGATTCGATTCAAGGTTGCCACTGGAACAAATCTCAAGCAACAATACATCCATTTATTATTTATTACAGAAATTGTGAAGATAATCCATTGCCAACATCTGTGTGTGTCAATAATTTCTGATTATTTAGTACATGATGCTGCTGCAGTGCACTTTTTTCAGAAGAAACTACTCTCCTGTCTTTTCCAGAAATTTTCTGAAATAAGTAAAATTTATTACTTTAGTGACGGCGCGGCAGGTCAATATAAAAACAGAAAGAACTTCTGCAATGTCGCGTATCACAAGGAGGATTTCCAAGTCCCAACCGAAGGGCACTTTTTTGCCACGAGCCACGGAAAAGGTCCCTCTGACGGTATAGGAGGAACCATCAAAGAGACTTGCAACTTATGCAAGCCTTCAAGGAACTTGCACAGTGATATTATTTTAGCGTGGCCGCTCAAGGTCAGCGCCCAGGGCTACCGGAAGAGTCCATTCCTTAAACTTATCGCTTTAGGGGGGAGCGCGTCCCTTCCCAGGACGTGTTGACAGCCCTACTCCAGTTGAGTAAACATTGACCCTGACTATTCGTTTCCGCAAGGTGCCAGTTTTCAGTTGCATTTCCCTAACAGAGTACAGATATTTGTATGAAGTTCTGTATAAGTGATTATTATTTTGTTGTGATCATTGCAATGTGTCCTGTTCAGAGCAACTTGCATAAGGACGTCCTTCACAGTCAGACGCGTGAAGTCGTCGCCAAAGTACGTATATCAATTTATGAAGAGACGCTAAAGAAGGTATTGAAAATATCAAAGCAGTTCTTAAGGCGGTAATTGCGGCTTCAGGTGTTTCGAAAATACCTATTTACAGAATTAATAAGGAAATTAATTATATTCAATCAGGAGAATCGTGTTCATTTTCTACTCTTAATAAAGAGAAGAAAAGGACGTGGAATCTGCTCTCAACAGTTTCAATGAGAATGTGATTTGCCGCACAATGATTGAATGCACCATATCCAGAAATCGTTATTTTTACAGGTAACGACGCGAATGATAGTAAAGCCGGTGATAGTGATACTACTTTTAATAGTGAGGAAACGGGTATCAGCGACAATGGAAAACATATGGATGATGAGGACAGAGCCAGGCCATCCCGTGAATTTGGTGTCTCTCCATTACCGAGCGAAGACACTACCGCAAATTAATTTCCAAGACCGTTCGCTAGCGTATACGGTGAGGAAGACTAAAATTTTTGGTATGGGCAGACGAGCCAGGCGCGAGCGAGCGCCGCCTCCTGGCTCCCTCCCCACTACTTTCAGCTTCCCCCTCTACTAGCAAATCCCAGCGGCCACGCTAGAAAAATTTAGCTGTATTACTACCCCTAGGGAACTTTTTGATTGGGCGAAGAGTAATGTGGAAGGAATTTATTTTATTTTTACCAGCAAAGAGGAACATGAAGTAGAGGCCGAATTTTTAAATACCGGGATTTTCGTAGGCCTGAAAATAGTGCCGGGAACACGGAGTATCCACGCTGTGATTCCAGTTTCAGAAAACAAAATTGCTGTGAGGACGTACTCTAGTTCCCCAGAATATCCTAGAGAAGTAATTTTGCGCAATCCACCATCGCGCCGTGAACTAAAGTTCAAAGAATGTATTCAATGTTGAACAAAAATACCGATTTGAAAATGATACAAGCAGGCTAATCGTAGTTGAGAAGATAAAAGAGAAACTTCAAGCATGGGCTCAACGAATTAGACGTTCCGAACGTAGAATAGATTTCCGTGTTGTTTGAAACAGACGCGAAGAGATTCTATCCCAATCTGACTCAAAAACTAAATGGCAATGCTGTCACTCCTTCAAAAGATGACGTCGAAGCATTTTGGGCAGGAATCTGGGAGAAGCGCAGATCCTACAACAAAGACGCATCTTGGATTCAATCTGAAGTTGATGCTGCCGATTAACTTGTGGAAACAGTGGAAGATGTTCACGAATTCTCGGAAGAAGACCTCTTCCAAGCAATTAAGAACATGGGAAACTGAAAATTACCCGGGAGTGATATGATCCAGATTTATTGGATTAAGAAATTAACAGTCGTACATTCTCATCTAGCAAAGGCTGATAATAAAATTTTAGAAAACCCAAAGGAACTCCCGGAATGGTTCACACGCGGCATCACGTATTTGCTACCCAAAGCGGGAGACAGCTCTTTGGCGAAGAACTACACGCCAATCACTTGTCTGCCAGTACTACACAAACTTATAACTGCATCCATAGCTGACAAAATGTACAGACATCTAGAGAAGAATCATCTGATGCCAGCTGAATAAAAAGGATGTCGTAAAGGCTCTTATGGCTGTAAGGAAATCCTGCTACTGAATAAAGTAATCTTGAATGATGTAAAGAAACAAAAAAGTAATTTGAGCATGGCTTGGATTGACTACCAAAATGTCTTTGATAGTGTACCGCACGATTGGATTTTGAAGACCCTGGAGATATATCGATTTCATTCAAGACTTACTGAATTTTGCAAGGCTAGTACAAAGTTGTGGAGTACCAGATTACTAATACATAGCGGAAAGGAACCAGTAGAAACCAGAAGTATTCAGATCAACATGGGTATTTTTCAAAGAGATTTACAATCCCCTCTGCTGTTTTGCATTAGTTTTATCCCACTATCTAGACAATTGTCTTAAGCTAACTTTGGTTATAAGCTCCATCGTGATGAAAGGCCAGTATCACATTTGTTTTACATGGATGATCTTAAAGTGTTTGCTAAGAATGAAGCGATTCTCTCCCAAATGCTATCTGTCGTGAATGACTTTAACTATGACATCTGCATGAAGTTTGGTCTTGACAAGTGTGCAAAATCAATTTAAAAAGAGGCAAACTTGACAACGTTAGAGAGCGTTGAAGCACACTGTGATTCAAGATCTTGAGCCAGGTAAGACTTACAAATATCTGGGAATTGAAGAATGTGAGACTATCTGGAATGACACAATAAAAGAATTCGCAGGGAGTATTACAGAAGAGTGAGACTGGTCCTACACTCCGCTCTGAATTCCAGGAATAAAATATCAGCAATAGGTAGTTTGGCGGTGCCTGTAACCGAATACAGTTTTGAACTAGTGAATTGGACTGAGCAAACAATTCGCACCATGGATCGAAAAACCAGAAAACTGCTAACAATGCATCATGTTGCCCACCCTCGAGCTGATATACATAGACTTTATATGTCACGTAAGGAAGGAGGAAGAGGCCTCAGACAAATTGAGGCCTCCTGGCACAACGCAATAGTCGGGATGGGCAAGTATGTAGTCAGCCATCAAGATGACCCTCTAATGAGGCAGGTCATGAATCTGACCGAAGAATGGGAAACAGAGGCATTGTTAGTGTAGCAAGAAGCACTGAAAGAAAACTGTGCAAGATGGAGAATGACAGAGACACTGAACTTCTGATGCTACTTAACATGAAATGTGAGACTCAAAAAATGTTAAAGAAACCGTGGAGAGACAAATCACTCCACGGACAATATTTGAAACGAATGGACAGAGCACAGATCAATAAAGATCCATCATGTATGTGGCTTAAAAGGGGAAGAATGAAGCCAGAATCGGAAGCATTTGTAATAACTGCCCAAGATCAGGCCTTGAAAACACGACATTATGATTTATTTATTTATTTGTCAAAAAACAGTAAAAACTGTATATGACGTGTGGGGAAAGAGATTTACCTGCGCACATTTTCTTGAGGGCCCGAATTAAAAAACAAAACGAAAATAGAAAACGAAAAAATGAATTTAGAAAATAATTATTTTAGAAAAATAAAAATATTTAAAAAAATGTTTGTTCCCGAGTTATAGAAAATCAGTTTCAACGGTAAATGAACTACAAGCAAAAGGAGTGCTCAACAAAACGTGCGCACAGAGAAGCTACATTTACGTCCAGAAGCAAAACAAGGGGCCATCTCAGCATTTGCTCAATGGATGAGGGAAACTGGACAAAAACCTGATCAAGATGGGGTCATTGACCCGGAAGCTGAAGTACATTACTTGTTACAGGCGTATTAAATAATTTTTTTAAATGTATGATAAAGTGGTTCTCAAAATTTCCCAAGATGATAAATGCCGCATTTTCCAGGAACACGTAGAAACCATTGATCATATTGTCTCAGCTTGTCCAATCCTAGCAAAGACCGAATACTTGAAAAGACACGACAGGGTGTGTAGCTACCTCCACTGGCAGATCTGCAGAGTTGGGCAGCATCGAAAATAATTGTATTTAAAATACGTATTTTCGATACTTTTGTAATTTGTATTTTGTATCGAAAATACTTTCTGATAGTATTTTGTATTTTCAAAATACAAATATACTTTTTCTTAATCCGTCACAGACTGGGCCAGTAAATGGAGAGGGTTCCGCCACGTGAACGAGTCCAATCGGACCTCCGGTTCCTCCGATTACGTTTTTTCCCTCATTCGGTTCAACCGGAGATAACCGGAGGAGCACTGTAATCACGGTGTAAGATATATTTCTTACACTGTGGCTGTAATCGCGAGCTCCGATTCAATTTCTCGGAGAGCAGGCTCCGCGTGCCAGAACGAGTGCTGCCCATTGTGTGTGCCTCGTGGCCCTGTGGTTGTGCGCAGTGATTAAGAACTCGTGCTTGCGTTGTTTTTAAGAGCTGATATTTCTTTATGGTATACTTAGATAAAAATTTATTTTTTTTCCTGGGTACCTTGTACTAAATAAAGCTTTATTTATACATTTTAAGTTTATTTGAACTAAAACCCGTCAGTTTAGTAGCGCCTAAAAGAGCCTATTTCAACATTAATACCTATTTGTGCCTATTTTACGTTTAAAAACCTAAAATGAGACTAATTTGCCTAATTTCTTTTGTCTATGGCTTCTTTTACCTTTTTTATTTCGTGTCAGCACAACAGACAAGGATGATATTAATTTTAAGTTACTTTTAACAACCTAAATTGCATTCGTCCTCTTGTACCTTTTTATCCCCTTGTCTCATTTTGTCACCTGTAAGAGAGCGAGAAATGAATATACCGGACAAGGATCTTGCGATAAAAGTCTCCATGCCACTACTTCCTGACTTCGTGGAGATGCTGCCATCCGTTTCTAAGATTAAGCGATTGAATTTCCCCGAAAGCAAAGTGATCTTGACCGATAAGAAACATTCATTTTCTCTTGAGAACTTAGAGAATGTATTAGTAATTTATTGTGAGGCAAAATACGGTAGGAATATTTCTAACTATAAACAAACTTGTTCATAAATAGTTATTTCACAAAATGTTCAACACTGATTCTACGTAATATTGATTTATGTTCCTATCATTGCGAAATATAATGAATGGTCAAAAAATGAGTTTTCGCGTAGGTTTCGAGTTTTATTAGTGCATATTCTACCATTTTAAAAAGCCTAACAGATGCTGAAAGAACCTAAAATGGCATTTTTAGGCACCTAAAATGCATATTTTAAAACCTAAAATTCCGCGGTATTCATCAGATATACATATCATTTGTGAGACACCGACAGTCACCAGATCTGCTCCTTAGGTATAGCTGATTGCAACCTGGAGTAGATTTTATATTCAGCCGACTCATAACATCTTTAGTCGTGATGTATTGGAATAATAATAATTAATAATAATAATAATAATAAAACCATTTTAAACCATTGTTTAAACCAAAATGTTTTCTGCTAAAAATGAAATAAAGTCGTTATCGTTGTAATGCGAGATTATGTCGAACGATAAGGGACGAGAGAGCAAATAAATGAGTCAGATTGCTTCTGCAGAGGGATTTAAATGTCCATTTTTAAGGCCTCAGTCGATGTTTGAGCACATTCCCCGCGTCACTGTTAGATAACCAGAGATAAAATTGCGATGGATAACACTGGCTGGTAATCAGATACGTAGTGCGCAGTGAACAAAGCCAGCTGTGATGTGCCCGTGATCCACGCGGGGGCGCGAATAGAGATCTTTACAAATCCACGGGCCGTCATTGCACTTCGGTGAGTTTTGTTTTCTCTTTCGTTTTATGTCTTTTTCAAAGAACAGACGTGTAATATAATAATGTAACTATATCCATATCTACTTGAATCGAATCAACATATTTACCAGATACCATTGTAGTTGTCTGTTAAATCAGTGGCGTCTCCTGGCTAGTACATATGGGGATGCGATCATGATATTACAGTTGAACGCATAATTCCAAATATTTAAAGTCTACGTCATTCTACATTACTCTGAAGAATTTTAGAAGTTTATGTTGCAAATTAGATACCTTCTGAATCTTCCTTCAAAATCATAATTTTCTCATTGCGTGCACTAACTTACATAAACAAGACAATAAAACTAAAAAAATAACCACAAAAAAATACATTCCTAATGTTTGAACTCGAGATCTATTCGCGTTGTCTTAGTTCTCCATCACTATTTACCTTAGGTTTTTCGGAATAGGAGAAAGAACTACACGGTATTTCACGAATCCTGTCTATAACACAAAGAAACATTTCACCATCCGCTATTCCCTGCTACAAATAATTCATCCACTATCACAAATGAACTGGATGAGCTCGCCATTTGCGTCCATTCACACTCACACACGTTTTATTCTTTTGCGTTACAATTTCGAATTCACGATTCTCTTTAACGCATCACTAATCTGGCAAAGTAATCTATTTAATGCACATTAAGTAGGAAACAGCATTTACCCTAGAACGCAGGACACACATGACGAATGAAATAACATCGCACGCACCGTTTCGAGTTCACGGATTGTCTCTGTCATACCTGGTCATACCATTTTCTTACATGAAGAGTGTGATCTTGTTTTATCAGGCCTGCTAACACACATCGAGTTACCCAGCTGTACTGAATCAGGTTGAAATGTGCTTAAGCAAAGTTGGCAGACTTGCTTGACTTGTAAAGAAAGACAGTCGTGCCGTCTGCCCCCCGCTCCCGGGTCTCAGTCGTTGCACGTGACTTCTGGGATTCCCAGGCGTGCTGTCGAATTATGACTGCATCAGAGGAGGGGGTATGGAAAGTTGTTGGGAGGGGATACACAAACGCCAATGAGAAGCCTTTGATGTGAGAAGCTATGTCACATCACCGGCGGCCGAAACCACGCAGCTTGCACACAGTGCATGGGTGTGAGTTTAACGACCCCACCAACGAAGTGAGGTCGTTCAAGGGATGTTTCTCGGCCAGTCACATCCAGCAGGGATTCCAGAGGGGACTAACGCCTATTGGACCGCGCATGTAAATGGCGAGAGGGAATAGAGAATATAAGGGAGATACAGAAGAAACTAAAATACTGTACTGAAAATATTCTTAAGTGATGTAAAACTAGGGGATGTAACACATCACTCGCATACATTGAGCCTACACCACTGCTGTTAATGTCTAGTTCGTTGAAAGATGACTTTGGTTATAAAACCATTGACAAAGATAACGCCACTTTTTATGTGATTTTCAAGTCTACAATATTTCATCCGCTCATCCGTTTTAGATAGATGGTTGTTTTGTTCTCTGAGTTTCTTAGCTTTTTTGAATTCTATCTCTTAGTTGCTTCTTATGAACAAGCCGAGGTAACGTGAATAATTCTGTTTTCAGAGACTTTTTGTTAATTGAGTCTGCCAATTCCAAAACGTTATGACATAGTTAGTAAGACAAGAAAAACAAAATTTAAACAAGAAAAACGTGATTTCACGTAAGTTTTACAAAGTGGACAAGAGACTTATTGGAAATGACAGACTCAATTTATTGCTCAGAAGCTAAGTACAAAGAAGTTCAAAATTATAGTGTTAACAAAACACAAATTTAAACTCCACGAAAGGGATTAATGTAAGAAATCCTTGCTTTTCATTCCCCTTTATTCAATACCCAGCAAGTTTTTCTGATATCTGACATCTTTTCCATATCTGCTTGAATCAAATAAAAAAGTGACCTTTATCATCTAATAACAATTTTAACTGAAGAATTTGATTACAAAACTAGTGATGCTACAACAGCACATACTTTCTCGCATTATTGGAAACAGCTACGTAATATTGAAATATTGGATTTTCTGCGCCACAAACATCTTAGCTATTATTTGAAAACTCAATCAAGAAGTGATAAACTCACTGTTTACATCGTCAGTGTTGTCAAAACTATGTGCATTCTCTTGGCTAATAACATCAATACAGTAATTAGAATATACAATGGACATCAAAATAATTACGAAAATTCGTGAGTTACCTTTCGTTCGAAAATAACAGTTCCGATATAGTTTTATTTTACTTCCCGTATACTATACTTACACCCTATATATATAAATATATATATATATATATATAATATATTCTATTCTATATCTATATCTATAGTAATATATAAAAACAGAACTACCTCGACTTACAGAGCGATTAATCTCTGAATCTACTAAACGAATACCGATGAAACTTTTGTGATAGCCTCCTTTAACTGTCTGGAGTACTATAGGCTATGTTTGGTAACCATGAACCTTAATATATTTACAAAATAATTAGTTTTCTGGACATTTTTAGCCTAGCGTTACTTCACAGATTCGAGAGTGCATCAATGTCAATAGTTTTGCTGCGCGCCACCAGAAGACGACGTCTGAAATCTATTACTGATTTCATAAATGTAAAGAATTGTGTATTTAGAGGACTGTTGTTTATTTTTCAGTCAGTTGTCTAACCCTAAATATTTGTTTTAGTGTAATAGTAATCGCTTTTTCCGCTTTATTTAGTAACTTGAATATTAATTTTAATTGCGTGTAGACGTGAGTGCTACAAGAGACTAAATGTTTGGAAGATATCATTTTCTGATAAATGTGGTTAACATTGCCGTAAAAAGTTATGAATGCACATATGTTTAGTTGAAGTAAATTAAGAATAATTATTACGTATTGCAGGTTAGGCGAACGACAGTGCGATTTACATGTTATTCTGAAATTAATGCATGCTTCAGAGAAGTGTTTTAATATAGTAGAGAGTGCGATAGTAAAGAGTACCCTTGGGTGTTGAAGGAACGATTAAATTGATGACAGTTCGGCAATAATACAATTTTTAGTAAAACGGCAGTACAATTAAGAAGGACAGGAGAAGGAAGGAGGGAAAAGAGACACAGAGGGAAAGAAGAGAGACAGGGAGGGAGAAAAGAGACACAGAGGGGGAAAGAAACACAGATGAAAGAGAGAGAGAGAGAGAGAGAGAGAGAGAGAGAGAGAGAGAGAGAGTGGGGAAAATGAGGTGGAAAAAGACACGGGGAGGGAGAGAGGAAAAAAAGAGAGGAGGGAAGGAATATTTCTTCAATTATTTCTTCTGCGACAGCAACGCGCCAAGTACCAGCAGATAATGGTAATTACTTAAATAATGGTAAGATCTTCAATTTTGTAATTCCAGAAAGACGCCGAAAAATTTTTAACTTTCGCAATTTTCGGAAATTCTGAGTAATCCGAGAAAATCGGACCTATGCCACCTTAATAAGTGTATTTTACTCTGTTCTTACAAGAAATTTAAAGAAAAAAATTGGAGCTGTTTTTGAAAAAATTTTGAAAATATCAGGGGGTATCATGTAAAGTACCCCCAAATTTTAGAGAATCTTTTTCAAAATCTCAAAGCTTCGACTAGAACCAGACTGACCGGGGATTATCCATTTTGAAAGAAATCGTACGTATGGTTTACGCGCTAGCAGTGTTCACAGACGGCGGACAGGGACAGACAGAAGGATGTTTTCCTTTCAATGGTTTTTCGGTATCAAGACCCACAAAAGAGGGGTTCTGGCTACACCACGTGTTAGGGGATTTTGTTTTCTTAATTTAGCAACTGGTTTTATCCACTTTTTCGTTATCAGCGCCCGGCAACGAATTTTTTTTCTGGCGAAAATTGGCCATATTTTCGTGCAGCATTACAAAACTTTATCGTATATACGTCACTCCGCCTATACGTATGTATACGGGAAAGTAAAAAGCGAGAAAGTAAATATTGGCAGATGTTTGGTTTGCACTGCACAGTTTGTCTGCACTCCACAGTTGCATGATATCTTAAACTGGACAATATTATAATTTTAGGTATTCGTACATAATACATTGAGAATACAAATCGTAGAATAAAGTAAAAGTAAGAATTGAATTAATATTGGCATTTTCAATACGAAATTATAATTAAATTAATTATTTTTCATATTGATTAATTTTTCTCGTGACTCATAGTTGTGTGAATTCTGTATATATTTCATTAATTTCAAGCAGAAATTACGAAAAAACTTCTGTTTTTCAAAATATTGTGCAGGGCCTTTTTTAAAAAGCTTAATTTGTACAACAGACTTTGTCTGCGCAAATATGTCTATCTTCAATTTTGTAGTTTTGAAAAGATTTTTGTAATTTTCGAAACAAACGAGCTATACCCGGAAATAAACACTTGCGCCATATATTTTACCGTTTCTAATTACACATGTGGAGAAAATTCAAAGAAAAAATTTGGAGCAGTTTTTGAGGAAAATGTTTTTGTAAATTTCAGTCGCAAATGATGCAAAAACTGCTAGTTTTTAAAAAAAATTATTCATGACATTTTTTAAAGAGCTAATTTTGTACATCAGACTTTGTCTGAGGCAAAAATCTGTATCTTTAATTTTGTAGTTTTAAAATGTCTTTTTAAATTTTGAAAAAGACGAGCCATACCCAAAGATGGGACTAGCACCATACTTTGTACCGTCTTTTATTACCGAAGGGAAGAAAATTTAACAATTTAAAAACACTTTGAAATTTTGACCCCACACAAGGGGATCCCAAAAGGTGTATTTCCGTTGAAATCTTGAAATCGATTTTCATTACATAACAGCATTACATAACTTTCCCTTACTACTTATAATACTCCGTATATACGTACGTATACGGGAAAGTAAAAATCTGTCTTCAATATTGTAGCTGTAGGAAGACGCCGAAAAAAATTGAACATTCTGCAATTTTAGGGCAAAGTTTAATCAAAATTGTGGGAGCCATTTTTGAGAAAATTTTGAAAATGTTAAAAATTTCTGTAAAGTACCCACAAAAATGAAAATATCCATTTCAAACTGGAGTTCACTTAAATTGATCGGGAATATCGATTTTGGAGAAAATCGGCTGATCGGTTAGATACGAGCACAATGTATTGAATCACATGCCATAATAGTACATGCTCCAAGATGGGGCCACAACAGCAAATACTAGTACGTAATGGTGCATGCACGAAATAAGGTACCTAGGGGCATCTGGGCGTGATGTTGGTGCTCTGCATTGATAATATTCTCCAGGGAAGCAATATTTTCCGCGGGAGGCCGTGGTAGGTCCCTTAGGGAACGATAGATGGCATCCGCGTCGGGGTGGGACGGAACCGAAAAGGAAGCCCCGACTCATAACTAGTACGAGAAAGTCTGTGTTATTTTGTAGCATCATTCGTTTTTTATAAAATAAATATTGATTATATTATGATAATTTCTGTTTAATAATGCAATCTTTATTCAGTGAAATGTAAATAACTGGGCTAATCCCTCGAAGCAAGTGTCATGTGTGCTATATATTTTTGAAAGCATTTTGCTCGTATATGTGTTCTGAAGTTATCTAATTTAAACAAATTTAAACATTTTATAATGCGCACAGATGTTTACTTTACTGATAAGGACATGCCCATCGGCGTTGCTGATAAGGAAAAGGTGGGAATCGGTTGGAAACTTGTCGCTATTTGTCGCAAGATAACATCATTGAAGGAAGTGGCAGGTCCGTCTGCGTGAGTACCAAGTTTCCCACGTAGAAAACAGCCGAAACTAGTGGTGCAACAGAATGGCACAGACTTTCCCGTGTTTGTGTTCTATTTCTTTTGTCTCGACTAGCTATTCGGACTTGTCACATACTCTTGCCAGTTGCCATCTACCGCCGCCCAAAGTACATTTCTTTGACATTTTATTAATTTTTCGGTTTCCTAATGGTAGAACGGAAATATTATTTTAATAATATTAAAGAACAGTACACCCTCGCCCTAAATAGCAAATTTTTTAAAAAAAAGATGTGCCGTTCAAGAGAAAATGGCGTTTAAGCGCTACTGTAAATGCGAAATTCGAAACTCGTTTTCACACAAAGTTTTTGGGTTTTCGAAAAACTTCACTGGAAGTCATTTGAAGCTATTTAGCTCACAAATACAATTGTGTCTACAAATTACTAGAAATGTGCGTTAGAGATCTTTCAAAAAAATTACATTTGTGTAATTAAAAAAAAAAAACACAAAATGAACCTTACGTCATATTAAAGAGTCGAATTAGCACTATCCGTTCAAAATGTTTGAGGAAAAAATAAGGCTGTTTTTGAAAAATAGCGCTTGAGCGTTTCTGAAATGCGGTATTTTCAGATAGTTTTCTCAGAAAACTGCGAAGACTCAACATGTTGAGTTTTCGAGAAACTTAATATGCCATTATTTAAAGTACTTGTACTTATAAATATAATAATGTAAACAAATTGCTGATAATATAAATATTAACGACGTGAGAATGTGAAAAAAATTACATTTTTGTAATTTTTGAAAAAACAATAAAGCAATATGGAGTTTATGTCATCTCTTAGAGTACATTCAACACTATCTCCACCAAAAGTCTCAAGAAAAAATATTGCACGCAATATTGCGCGAAAACTGCCAGTTTTTTTTTCAAATGACCATGACCCCAGGATCTTTTTTAAAGGTCTGATTTTTTGTAACTGATTTGAAGACAAACATCTTTATCTTCAAACTTGTAGTTGGAATGTTTGTTGTTTTTTTTTTTTACAATTTTCAAAAGTAGAGTGTTCGCCGAAAATGTGGCTACCGCGAGCTTTTACATTTCTTTGATACCTACGAGAGAAAACTCTTCTGTATACATAAAACAAAGTCAGGTTAGTTACAGCATTTGTAGCTCAACAATGACTGACGATTTTAATTATCTCTGATTTGTTGGATTCATCTCTGCCAGAATGACCACAATCGAAAAAATTCAGTAGATGGCGCTGTAGAACAAAACTAAATATTCATGTCAAATGCAACCCACAACACAGGAGTTTTTGAATCTATATCGTTAAATAACTCCTAAACGAAGCTTTCTAGGGCATTAAAAACTACAATATTGAGGTCGAAGGCCTCAGAGAAACCTTTCTCTCACCGTAATCTACATGATGAGGCCGTTTGAACATTTAATTACATTTCTGCTGGTTCGACGCTTCTCAATATTACTCCAACAGTTCAAAACGTGCAGAATCTACAACTAAGATGAATTAGAGGGACAGAGAGAGGCAGAGACAAAGACGGAGAAAGAGAGATATACAGAGACAGAATCAGGCAGATTGAGACGGACAGAGAGAGAGACACACACACAGAGCGAAGTGAGAGACGAAGAGAGAGAGAGAGAGAGAGACGGAGAGACAGAGACGGTGAGAGAAAGGGAGAGGGAAGGAGAAAGAGGGAGAAAAAAGGTCAGATCAACGTCTGCCGGCTCCCCTAGTTAAAGAATAAATTTGAAGCCATTTGAAACACAAAATCTCACAAAATTACGCAAAATATATTCGTATTGACGAAAATTGTACATGACATTATTTCAATAAGACATGTTTTATTAAGGAAAAAGTCCACCTTCAATAATGTAGAAAGAAGACGCCAACACATTTGCAATTTTCAATAAATCAGGTATTTCAACCAAAATGAGCCTTGCGCCATTTTTAAGCGTGGTTTAGTCTTTAAAACGTTAATAAAAAATCGAGTCATTTTTGAGAAAATGTTGAAAACGTTGAGGTTTCATGTAAGTACCTCCAAAAATCAAAATA
Organism: Acheta domesticus; assembly: GCA_031308135.1. Classification (NCBI taxonomy): domain Eukaryota; kingdom Metazoa; phylum Arthropoda; class Insecta; order Orthoptera; family Gryllidae; genus Acheta; species Acheta domesticus. The sequence continues at coordinate 69,188 of JAHLJT010009741.1, forward strand.
TCTTTGTCAAACTCACAGGTCCGCGAGTTTCTTAAAATCAATTTAGGAATAACAATTTTGAAAAAAAAAAATGGCTGAAAAGGGAGGTTGATTTTCGGGCGTGTCGCTTTTGGCGTGTTGATCACAGATGGACGGACAAGCAGAAGTTTTGCCATCATCAATTTTTCGGTATCAAGAACCCACGAAACATGGATTCTGACGACACAACCTGTTAAAGGAAATAATGTCATTTATATAGTAGGAACAAGATTTATCCCCACATATTGTATTTCTGTCCAAAATTTTGAGTTCAACATTTGGTGTCATTTGAAAACTTATCTGTAATGTGTATATAGGGAAGTAAAATATTTATGCTGATACAACAAAATAAACATATTAACTGTTACAATAGTGTGGGAATAATAAACTATTGAAGACAGTGTTAACATGTTGGTATCTTCCGTAACGTCAAGCATCCTCGATGTAGCGATGGCTGCAAAAAAAATCTTCGGTCAACACTGAGTAACGCACAAGATTCTGTAAGCAGGAGACAAGGGTCGTACATAAAGACCGGAATTTCGAGTAGTAAACTCTGTAAAACGTACAGTAAAAACACTATAAGGTGCAAGAAATGCAATAAAAGATCAAAACTTTGCAAAACGGTGTTATGCAGCCAAAACTTCAGTTATTCAGCTTATCAACTTATTTTATATTTTGAGTGTGTTATTTAAGAATGAAATATTATGATTATGATATTTTTGAATGAAATATTATGATTTAGTGTTTTTATTATAATTAAGTTTGTACATAATTTTAAAGAACCCATATTTGATATTTTATATATTATTCGCACCACAATATTTAAATGAGCACAATATTTCAAAAAGGAAATACAAAACTTGAAAAATACAAATAAACTTCAGAAATCAAAAATAATTGTTACAGAAGAAATGTTTTTGTTGTAATTATAATTTGCAATTTTGTATATTTCCAAACTATTTTTTATAAAATTATTATTATTTCTTCTATTAAATAATATGAATTTCAGACAGAAAAACTTCGTTCCATGTTTGTCGGGCGAGCCACACTCTGACGTATACGTATGCACACAGCCTAAAAGCGGTCAAAAATTGCGTTTATTTAAAGAATTATTAATGTTAATTCGTAAGAATTAATAAAATAACGCATGTTCATGATTTAAATTTCTATGAAGGTTTCATCTAGTTTCAAGTCACGTTTCCAAGAAAAGATGCAGCTGCTCGGGGATCCGGCCTTTGGTCAATACATTGATATCGCAGATCACCCGATCGTACGTCGCAACAGTTACCAATATAAGATGATGTTGCTGTCATTAGGAGACGCAATGTCAGAGCCAGCACGTGATAATTTCATTGCAACAATCGATCACGGACACTTGGGACCCTCACAAACCCGGAGATGACCCTTCTGACGCAATGCAGAGGAGAAGGCATGTTGGCAACGATAGTGCAGATTACAGATGGCCTCTGCCTCTTACGCCCGCTAGTATAGGCGGCTGCGCTCGAGGCAGTGTATGCAAAATGAGTCGCAGCGAGTGCTACTGTGGCTTCTGTCTCTGGTGTGGGGGTCGTCGATGTCGACGCCTCTGGCTCCTCAACTGAGGTGTATCAGGGAAGGAGTCGCCCTCTCCTTGTCGTTACTCTACGAACGCCACCGGGCACCGCGCCGTGAGCGCCAGCATTTGAGCAGCCGCTGGGGAGTGCCGGGTGGCTGCTGGATGTGAAGTCAGGACATCAGGGTGCGGGCCCCACGACGTCCCACGGCGGTCGCTCACCATCTTGCTCAACGGGCCCCCAGAGGAGGGGTTTTCTGGACCCCTCGCCCGCGCCCTCAACGCCATTTCACTCCCATTGCGCCCTCATCGCCAACGCGCCCTCATCGCCCACCGCCGCCCTCATCGGCCCACTGCGCCCTCATCACCCACCGCGCTCGCATCTTCCCGGCTCGCGCCGCCGGGCTACCTGACGCTGCCCGGCCTGGGGCCACTACCGCGCGCCGCCCGAGGCCAAAGAGTGGGCTGCCGCTCGCGACCTCTGCGGGAGGAGGCGGGGGACTGGTGGCGCCGACGTCACAGCGCGAGGGGAGCTGCTGTTTCAGCACTTCCTCGAACGCAAGCGGCAAACACTCTGGATGGCTTTTTTTGGCACAGCGCCAACGACATTGCGCAGGAGGGAAAGTTCGTCACCGCGGACGGAGTGCCCCTGCAGAACACAGGCTTTGTCCTTTGACCCGAATAACCCCTGGAAAATCTAGAACGTACAATTGCCTCGTGATTAAAAGAAGTGACATTATTATATGACACTATGTTGTTCTGAAAAATCTTCATTTATCTGCAAAGTGTCTCTGTGATATCCATTTTCAATTCATTCTATTCGTCATGAAACTAATCTGATGTATTATCATAATGAATGTACTGATGTATTGTCTATTCATTGCATGCACTTGTTAATTGTTTGATAAAATATTGCCAATTCTCAAACAACACCACTGCTCTAAATGAAATTACATGTGGGAAATGAATAAAACAGGAATGTTCACGAAACACTGGTGAATGTAAATTGTTCTCCATTCCTGAACCACTATCTCATCTATTCCAGGATACGAAATCAGACTTTAAACTAGTAGTACTACAGAATG
>JAHLJT010009742.1:0-35051 GCA_031308135.1 Acheta domesticus
CATTTTGTGTACATTTTGTAAATAAAACTTGTGTATACTTTTTATGCCTGTGTGCACTTTCACGATGCCACACTCTTACTAAAAAATTCCAGTCATTGAGGTATGGTTTATCTGAGTATTAAAAATATAACGTTTGACACAAAAATGTTAACTTTTTTATTTTTTATTCAAAATCTAAAACTATGATAACTTGTGACTTAAAATACTGCAGAAAATCACAAGGGATAACACAAATAATATTTTAAACACGTGGCTTGAATATTGAAATTTAACCGTCATAATTTGAATTCAGCACAGGTAACAAAAAATAAATAAATAATATGATAAAAAGTGTAATATTATTTTTTAAAGCAACCATATATTTATTACAATTAATTAATTGAAAAATGAATACGCCAAGTCTGGCATGTTAAGGTGGCGGGCAAGGTAACAAGCTTCCTAGATCCCGCGGATACTGCGTTCACAGAAACTGTTTCAAGATATAAAAGTAAAGGTTGTGCAAATTCCTCCAGAGTTGTGGTTCGCCACTGGATACCTGGCTCAGGACAGTTTTGGGGAGAATTTAGTAAGAAAATAAACATCAAGTAGTAATAAATAGTGAAGAATATAAACTTAATACAAAAATATTTTTGTACGAAGCAACTATTCACCACCTCGCGCCGCTTCAACTTGCACTTGTACACGTCATTCTGGATTTGAAGGGGAAATGAGTGCAGAGTGAGGGGAAGTTGCCCGAGCCCGCGGTTTGACGTGCCCTCGCCTCAGCGACCAGCACAATACCAAATTTTGGTTTCGTTAGTATTCATAGTTCCTTTACTCTGTTGAAAATTACGAAAATGTTTGGGGCTAAATTTATGAATATTCTGGATCCCCTCTCCAATTATGAAAGTTTAATGTACGTAAATTTCCTAACAATGATGATTAATACAATTTTCTAAACAATTGTTTTAAGTTGTTAGTTTATAAAAACACATAAAAGGAGTCTCTTCTACTCGAATTGCACAACGGGCCGAAATTGGCTTGGTTAGCACTTTTCACATTCGACGAAAGACCATGTGGATCCAAATCTTTCATTCATTTCATTTTATTATAAATAAGCACCTTAGTATCATCGCTAGTCATATTATTTACTTCGAAACATTTTCGAAATGAAAAGGTAGTGAATTGATATGTCTAATATAATAATAATAATAATAATAATAATAATAATAATAATAAGAGTGATAGAAACAGTGAATTCTGTCTTAAATGAGGTGGTGGAGACCCCAGGCAGAGATCTAGATATTACTGAAATCAATCACATCATATATGCAACTGGATATCTAGTATCTCAGATAATTTTGGGGCCAGCCAAGAACACCGACGGCCGACAGCAAAACAGAGTAAACAGCTCTGTACCTCCATGGATGAACAGAATTATGAAACGGATAGTCGACACCCGGCGCGAAATATCACTCTTAGCTGAGGCATCTTCTAAATCAACGCACACCTGTAAAGTTCAACGAAAAATATTCAATGTTGAAGAAAAATACCAAATTGAAAATGACACCAGCAGGCTAATGGTAGTTGAGAAGCTAAAAGAGAAAATTCAAGCATGGGCTCAAAGAATTAGACGTTACAAACGTAGAATAGATTTCCGTGTACAGAACCGGTTGTTTGAAACAGACGCGAAGAGATTCTATCGCAATCTGACTCAAAAACCGAATGGCAAACCTGACACTCCTTCAAAAGAAGACGTCGAAGCGTTTTGGGCAGGAATCTGGGAGGAGAGCAGATCCTACAACGAAGACGCATCTTGGCTTCAATCTGAAGTTGATGCTGCCGATGAACTTGTAGAAACAGTGGAAGATGTTCACCAATTCTCGGAAGAGGACCTCTTCCAAGCAATTAAGAACATGGGAAACTGGAAGTCCCCCGGGATTGATAAGATCCAGATTTATTGGATTAAGAAATTAACAGCAATACATTCTCATCTAGCAAAGGCTGTTAATAAAATTTTTGAAAACCCAAAGGAAATCCCGGAATGGCTCACACGCGGTATCACGTATTTGCTACCCAAAGTGGGAAACAGCTCTTTGGCGAAGAACTACAGGCCAATTACTTGTCTGCCAGCACTGTACAAAGTTATAACTTCAGCCATAGCTGACAAAATGTACAGACATCTAGATAAGAATCATCTAATGCCAGCTGAACAAAAAGGATGTCGTAAAGGCTCTTATGGCTGTAAGGAAATCTTGCTCCTGAATAAAGTCATCTTGAATGATGTAAAGAAACACAAACGTAATTTGAGCATGGCATGGATTGACTACCAAAAGGCCTTTGATAGTGTACCCCACGATTGGATTTTGAAGACACTGGAGATCTATCGATTTCATCCTAGACTTTTTGAATTTTGCAAGGCTAGTATGAAGTCGTGGAGTACCAGGTTACTAATACACAGCGGAAAGGAAGCAGTAGAAACCAGATGTATTCAGATTAACAGGGGTATTTTTCAAGGAGATTCACTATCCCCTCTGCTGTTTTGCATTAGTTTGATTCCACTATCGAGACAGTTGTCGCAAGCTGACTTTGGTTTTAAGCTCCATGGTGATGAAAGGCCAGTATCACATTTGTTTTACATGGATGATCTGAAAGTGTTTGCTAAGAATGAAGCGATTCTCTCCCAAACGCTGTCTGTCGTGAATGACTATAGCAATGACATCTGCATGAAGTTTGGTCTTGACAAGTGTGCAAAAATCAATTTAAAAAGAGGGAAACTCACAACGTCTGAGAATATTGAAATTGATACGCACACTGTGATTCAAGATCTTGAGCCAGGTAAAACTTACAAATATCTGGGCATTGAAGAATGTGAAACCATCTCGAATGACAAAATGAAAGAGAGAATTCGTAGGGAGTATTATAGGAGAGTGAGACTGGTCCTGCAGTCCGCTCTGAATGCCAGGAATAAAATTTCTGCAATAGGTAGTTTGGCAGTACCTGTAGCCGAATACAGTTTTGGACTAGTGGACAGGGCAGGAAATTCGCACCATGGATCGAAAAACCAGAAAACTGCTAACAATGCATCATGTCGCCCACCCTCGAGCTGATATACATAGACTTCATGTGTCACGTAAGAAAGGAGGAAGAGGCCTCAGACAAATTGAGGCCTGCTGGCGCAACGCAATAGTCGGGATGGGAAAGTATATAGTCAGCCATCAAGATGACCCTCTAATGAGGCAGTTCATGAAATCTGACCGAAGAATGGGAAACAGGGGCATTGTTAGTGTAGCAAAAAGCATTGCGAAGAAAACTAGGCAAGACACGTCGAATAACACAGACACTGAACTTCTGATGCTGCTAAACATGAAGTGTGAGACACAAAAAATGTTAAAGAAATCGTGGAGAGACAAACCACTCCACGGACAATATTTGAAACGAATGGAGAAGGTGCAGATCAATAAAGATCAATCATTTATGAGGCTTAAAAGGGGAAGAATGAAGCCAGAATCGGAAGCACTTGTAATAGCTGCCCAAGATCAGGCCTTGAGAACACGACATTATGATAAAGCGGTTCTCAAAATTTCCCAATGATAAATGCCGCATTTGTCTTGAGCAAGTAGAAACCATTGTTCATATTGTCTCAGCTTGTCCAATCCTAGCAAAGACGGAATACCTGAAAAGACATGACAGGGTGTGTAGCTACCTCCACTGGCAGATCTGTACCGCCCTCGAAGTTCCAAACACATGCCCCAAATGGTACGAACACTCACCAAAACCGGTGATGTCTGTTGGATTGTGTACGATATTGTACGACCAACAAATTCAAACTGATCGCACGATAGCGGCAAACAAACCGGATATAGTTATCCGGGATTTGGCGAAAAAATCGTGTTTACTTATCGATGTTGCTGTACCTTGCGATCAAAACGTCGTTACCAAGGAGGCAGAGAAACGTCTTAAATACAAGAGTTTGGAAATCGAGATCAGCCGAATGTGGGACGTAAAAGCACAGGTTGTCCCGATAGTTATCGGAGCTCTGGGATTTGTTCCGCAAAATTTGTAAAAGAACTTGTCTAAACTCCCAGGTAACTCTCGGATTCATGTTTGTGGATCCAAACGGGTGGATCTCAGAGAGCTCACTAGGTCGAGACGGCGTCCACCTCAACCGGAGGGGCGTTGCGGAGCTCAGGGGCCTCTATACTAGAGTAGCTGAATTCTGCACACGCCCTCCCGTCGCCCGTTGACGCTGTGAGCGACCGCCGGTCTCGCGTTCCGCGGCCAAAATAAATCTACCGGCAGCGGCGATAGGAGCGGGGGCTGTTGGTTTCACTCCGGTAACGGTGGCTTCAGCGGAGACGTGTGTGACGGTGGAGAAGGCGGGGACGGAGGAGACGACGGAGACGACGGAGGCGGCGGACACGGCAGCGGTGACTGAGCTGGCGAAGGCGACGGCGGCGGCTGTGACGGCGACGGCGGCGACTGCGGTGTCGTCGTCGGCGGCGGCGGCGACGGCGATGGCGGCGGCGACGGCGACGGCGGCGGCGGCGGCGGCGGTGACGACGATGACGACGGCGACGGAGACGACGAGGGCGGAGACGACGGCGGCGGAGGCGACGACAGAGGCAGCGACTTCGAGGGACGCGCCCTTTCAAGAACACTTTCAGGTGAGGAAGGGGTTCCTTAGGTTGTTGCAGGTGAGCTGTCGTAGTATAATCAATAAAGAAATAGAGTTTTGGAATCTAGTTGATGCCTGCGATCCCGACATAGTGATAGGGACTGAGTTGTGGCTAACTGAGGAAATCGGGTCCTCTGAAATTTTTCATTCCCATTACAAGATCCTTAGGAGGGATAGAATTAGCAGAGGGGGCGGAGTCTTTATTTGCGTCAAAGAGGACATTAATATTAGATTAGAGTGGGTCAGTAGAGAGTTTGAAATGATGGGAATAGAAATTATTACGTCAGGAACTGTTTTAGAAATTATTGCATGCTATAGGCCTCCGAGCGATGGATATGACATTTTAGATAACATCATTCAGAGAACGGGAAACGAAAATGGCCATGCTATTGTTATTGAAGGCGACTTAAATATTCCGAGCGTAAACTGGGAGGGAACCGTTAGCGAAGGGAAAGTCCAAAATTTAGTAAACGGGCTGGTCTGGGAAGGGGGTTTTATCCAGGTAGTTTGGACCGGGACGCGACAGGATGAGATTTTGGATGTCTACCTAATTAGGCCGAAAGAACTTTTCATATCTTGTGAAGTTGTTGAGGGTATTAGTGACCACAAAGCGGTTCTTCTTGACTTAGACGGAAATATTTCAAGGAAAGGCATTACAATAGGAACGAAAGTACGGCAATACAAGAAAGCAAATGTAAGCGGGCTTCAAGGCTTCTTTAGAGAACAATATGACCGCTTTCTAAGAACAGAGGGCGGTATGGAAGAAATATGGGGCGTGTTTAAAGATATTATATACGAAGCTTTGCAAAAGTTTGTTCCGTGCAAAATTCTAAAAAATAATCCGGATCCAGAATACTACAATGCAAAAATTAGGAGAATGAAGAGGATAACGAGAAAGGCATTTAAGAACAGAAAGCGTAGTAGCGAGCATATGAATATTTTTCGAAATCATTCAAAAGAATTGAAGCGCGAAAAGAAAATTGCTCAGGAGGCATATTTAAAGAATATTCTAGGTGGGAAGGGAAATAACTGGACAGGCTTTTATAAATATGTTCGTAGAAGGAAAGAAAATAAAGAGGATATCCCAGTTATTCGCGAAAATGGAAACACGCTAATTACTGACAATCGGGCAAAAGCGGATGCATTTAATAAGTATTTTAGTTCGGTTTCAAAAATAGTACGGACCATCCATTTATTCAAGGGCCTTTGGTTGCGAATCAGTTTAATATTGAAGTAAACGTTCTATGTGTTAGCACATTTTGCTCGGCGCGGACAAGTTCCTGCGACTTCCGCCCACCTGGGCACTCTTTGGAGTGCTTCCCGCTAAATTATGGGAGTTCCATGCTAGACCAGGGTGTCATGGGGGCGCCAATTCCAACATTCGCGCGTCCCACTTAAAAAAAAAAAAAAAAAAAAATCCATCAATCAATCAATGAGATGGAATGAAGACATTAATTAAATCATTGTTTCCCCGCGCCTTGATGCATGTGACAGCTCTTCCGCCGCCCTGCCAGGTTGCAATCAGCTACCCTCGCCGCCGACACCGGTGACGTCACTACATCACCACCGTCACCGCCGCCACCAACACCATCGCGCCGTCGCGCCCGTATCTCTCCCCCTGCCTACGTCCGCCCCCCCCCGCCGCCAGCTAGCCGGCTGCCCGCCCCTCTGAGCCCTGCCCGGGGTCGAACCCGGGGCACCGCCCAGAGCATGTGCGGCCAGCGGGCGACACAGCTGGTGGAGTGTGGGCCAAGCGGATGGAGCTATGGTGGACCGGGAGCATGAAGCATCCACGGCGGTGAAGGGCATTTTTCACGATTTCTGCATTGAGACCCTCTACTGGACAGCGGTGTGATTTGTAGGAGCGGTGGTGCTGTGACAGTGGCGTGGTTCGACAACCCGGCCATGTGTGCCTCGTAACCTTTCAATGTTACATTCATTTGGTTTTTGTTTGCTGTGTTAGTCAGGTAGCATCGCTTGGTCAGTGTGAGCCTTTAATTTTGTGTTTCGCAACACTGCAAGAGTTTTGTGAAATTGTTAAAGTTTTGTGAAATTATTATTAAAGTTTTTTGTATTCTTTGACATTTTATGGTGCCTTGAAACCCGGGAACGAATACTTCGTTCGTTCGTTGGTAACACTGACTACGCGAGGGTTTTGTTCACGCCATGCCGCGTCGTGATGCGCACACGGAACGCGTGCCTTTGTGAATAAAAAAAACAAAATTACAGTAGAATCATTAGCAGTGCTGTTGTAACATTTACTTGTGTTATGTGCGCTTTGCTTTGCGGTTTGTATGGTGCAAATTAAAAGCATGTTCTTGGTTACGCCTTTCCAATTCCTGGAAATCTTATGCAGCTTTCCTAACCTCATATTTCACGTTCCTGATCTTAGGGTCTCAAGTTTGTAGGGTTAAATGTATTTTGACGATAGTTACATAGCTCATTTTGCTTATGAAAGTGGTGTTGACTTCCAATTAACAAATACATGTCGGTCCTTAAATTTTTAGATGGTTTTTCGCGTATGAAACTTCATACCCTTTAAATGCTATCGTGAATCATTTCAGTTCTTTTCATTAGTAAGCAAGCTTATTTAACCATGTCTCAGTCAAAGGTGCGGGCTAAGGAGCCAGGTGCAGTTGAATTAAGATTATCACAAAGGTGGAGTCTCGCTATTTGGGAAATTTCACGAATTGAAAGTAATTTGAAAGCTTTGCAACCAGCAACAGTAGCCAGTCTCGCGTGCTTGCGTGATAGGTTATGCGAGGTGTGGAAAGATATCGAAGCTCTTAAAATGGATGCGATCAGCTCCACAGAGTTCTTTAGCACGATTCATGAACAAAATTTTTCGCAATGTGAAAATGCTTACTTGGCTGTAAAACAGCTATTGAATGAAAAATACGAGCCCTTTGAAAAGCCTCTTACTGTTGCCTCGGCGTGTCATCATGCCTCGCTACCGAGCATTAAAATTCCAAAATTTGATGGAAGGTATAGAAATTGGCAACGTTTTCGTGATTTGTTTACTCAATTAGTCATTAATCAGGTACAGATACCGGACTCGCAGAAGTTGGTGCATTTAATGAGTAGTCTCGAGGCCGAACCTCTGAAGTTGATTTCTGTGCTCACAGTATCAGACAGATCCTTTCAACAGGCCTGGGCTTTATTAAGAGATCGTTATGACGATAAATCGAAAATTTTAGAAGAGCACATTCATGCTCTCTTCTCCTTTCCTTCCCTCAAAATTGGTGATGCCTCCTCCTTAAGAGAATTGCACAATGTAGTAACTTCTCACTGGCTATCTATGTCAGCAGTTCCCACTACAGTCCCTATGGCTGAAATAATAGTACAATTTTTAGTGCTCAGTAAATTGGATAACAAAACAAGGGAAGCATTTTTCCTTGCTAAAGCAAAAAATGATATTGTTCCATTGCAAAATGTTTTAGATTTTCTTTCACTCCGGGCAAGAGCCCTAGACATTGCCCCTCTTGCTAATCCTGATGTGAATTCTGTTTCAGTTAGTAAGTCTAAGCGCCCTACACAATCTTCACCTGCCAAACAGGTGTTTCAGCTGGAAGAGGGGTCATCAGCTCGAGCCTGCATTGCCTGCAGTTCTGGAGAGCACCCACTTTTCGCCTGCCCTCGTTTTCGTACCCTGGCTGTCCAGCAGAGATGGGATTTTGTCTCTTCTCATCAACTCTGCTACAACTGTCTTCGAAGGAAGGGTCCTTCTCATCATTGCTCACAACGAAGTTGTAAAACTTGTGGTAAGAACCACCACTCAATGCTTCATAAATTTTCTACACAAAATGTCCATAATTTGGCATCACCTCATTGTTCTAGTGCTCCCAACACCTCTGCTGGACTAGCATCTGCCACCCAGATTACTGCAAAACAACCACACGATACAAAGGTTTCCACGTTATCACACTTGGTTCTTAGCCAGACATTTAATATTGGTTCTCTCCTTCCCACAGCCATTGTTAATGCAACAAATGAGTTGGGCCAAACCCTGCCAGCCAGGGCATTACTTGATTCTGGTAGTGAAGTTTCCTTGATAACTGAATCACTGGTACAGGCCCTCCGTCTCAAAAGAATTAGGCATAATGCTACGATTCATTCTGTTAATGCTCTTACTTCTGGTTCAAATGCTAGAGTTCATGTGTTAATCTCCTCGCGGTGTTGTAGGTGGAAAAGGGCAATAGAATGTTTAGTGGTCCCTGCTATTTCCAAAGCCACCCCCCGGAGGAACATTAATTTAGCTGCCCTGAAGCTGCCTGCTGACCTAAAATTGGCTGATGACCAATTCTTTATTCCTAAAAAATTAGATATTTTATTAAGCTCTTCTTTATTTTTTCAGGTGCTTAACACTAAGAAGAGCAGCCATTGTTCAAAGCTTTTTATTCTTGATACTAAGTTTGGTAATGTCATTGCGGGGGATCGATTGCCCACACTGTTGCCAAGTGCGGCACCCCCAGATCAGTGCTTTTTCTTAACTGCACACTCTCCTTCCTTAGTCAATGATTATGAGAATATTTGGAATTCTGAGAGGATTTCCTCTTCTCGTGATGAAAACTTCTCACACTTGGAGCATCCTTGTGAAAAGAAATTTAATGAGGACACCTTTAGGTTGGAGAATGGGCAATTTTGTGTATCTTTGCCTTTTAAACGTCCTCCACAATTATTGGGGAATTCACATTTTGTGGCCAAGCAGTTTTTGCTTGCTTTAGAAAACAGATTTTCTAAAGATAAAGAATTAAGGCACAATTATGTCAAGTTCATGAGAGAATACATTGAATTGGGGCATGCAGTTGAATGTGTCAGTAAGATAGCACCTCCTTTCTATTTTATACCTCATTTTTGTGTGTTGAATCCACAATCCCCTACTACACCACTGCGTGTAGTCTTCAATTGTAGTGCCAAATCTTCTTCTGGGTTAAGTTTAAACGACCTACTCTACGCTGGCCCTAACGTGCAATCAGAGCTCATTGACATCATGCTTAGATTTCGATTGTTTAATGTTTGTTTCACAGCAGACATTGAGAAAATGTATAGAATGGTTCGGGTGCATGATGCTGATACTAAATTTCAGAGAATTTTGTGGCGAGAGAACCCTCACGACCCCATTAAAATTTTTACTTTGCAGACCGTTACTTATGGTATGGCCCCCTCCGCATTTCTGAGTACAAGGTGTCTCAACAAGTTGGCTGAGGAAATAAATGAAAATGATCCTGAGGTGGCTTCAGCTATCAAGCAGGGATTTTATGTAGATGACTTACTGTTCGGGAGTGACTGTGCTGAGAAGGCAGCATCGTTATTTCAAAGAATTGTAAAAGTGCTAAAGGGAGCTCATTTTAATTTGAGAAAGGTTAATAGCAATTCTTCATCGTTTCTGGCCACTCTCAACACCACTCACACACAATACACTTCCACGCCTCTGGCCTCAGACAATACACACAGAATATTGGGTTTGACTTGGAACACTGATAAAGACACACTTTGCATTACATATAGCAAACACTCCGATCCAAACACTTTCAACCTCCCGTGTATAACAAAAAGGGTTGTGTTGCACTTAATAGCCTCTATTTATGACCCATTAGGTTTTGTGAATCCTTTCTTGGTAAAGTTGAAGCTTTTTCTGCAAAAATTGTGGTCTTTACAGTTGGATTGGGATACTCCTCTTGATTCTGATCTTACTTGTTGTTGGCAGTCCTTGGTTAATGAGATTGTTTTACTGCCATCAATTATACTCCCACGCAAGGTGTTACCCCAGGGTCACCTTCCCTCTTGTCTAGTAGGATTCTGTGATGCCTCTCATAAGGCGCACGGAGCTGCATTATACTTAGTTAATCATGATTCTGCATCCATTGCGCATAGCCACTTGTTGTGCTCTAAATCAAGACTTGCTCCCCTGGCAGGGTCGACTATTCCTCGCTTGGAGTTGTGTAGTGCATTGTTATTGGTAGAATTGACCAAGAAAGTAATAAGAGCATTGAGAATTGTGTGTTCTATTAATCAAGTGTATCTTTTTTCAGATAGTTCTATTGTTTTGCACTGGTTGGTGAAAAGCAATCATAAATTGGATGCTTTCACTGCGCATAGAGTTTCAAAGATAGTGGCATCCTATCCACTATCTTGTTGGCGCCATGTAAGCTCGAGACAGAATCCCGCTGATCTGCTAACCCGTGGTGTCTCCCCCCAGGCACTGCAACACAGTACCCTCTGGTTTGTAGGACCGCCGTGGCTGAAGCAGCCAGTGTCAATGTGGGCCAAGCCGTTTGTCGATGCTGAGGTAGCGGATAATGGTAAGGTAGATGCTCTCTGTTGTATGTTCACTGCATACAAAACAAATATGCCCTCGTCAGATGTAGGTGAAAACCAAAATTCATTTGTTCAAGTGCTACTTAGCAGATATTCAAAATATCACAAATTGATAAGGGTGTTGGCGCTATGCTTAAGATTCATTAACAATATACGGGCTGCAATTGTTGCTCGCATTGACCCTGCTTCGGCTCAGATGCGGAGAAGGGGTTGGTTGGCACCGCTTGAATTGAGAGAAGCCACAGTGGTTATTATAAGGCTCATTCAACTAGACATGTACCCCCTTGAATATAAGGCACTTTCAAAAGAAAAGGGATTACCTCCCAAGTCATCGCTCATTAGCTTGAATCCTTATCTAGGCCCTGATGGGCTTTTACGGGTGGGTGGCCGTTTAATGAATTCTCAGGTGGAGAGGTTAAACAAGCATCCTATTATACTTCCGCCTAACCACAAATTTACCGTCCTGTTCTTAGAAATGATACACCTCGCATTTCTACATGCGGGCTTGGCAATGATGATGGGATGTGTGCGCCAGCAGTATTGGATTCCCTCCCTACGACGGGTAGCAAAAAAAGTAATTAATGCTTGTCTGACGTGTAGGCGCTGGCGCGGCGCACCCGTGGAGCAAATTATGGGTTCATTGCCCCCTAGCCGCGTAAATCCTTCTCGGCCATGGGCTCACACATCCGTAGATTATTGTGGCCCAATTTTGACAAGGCCGTCTCTCACGAGATCAAAAATGTCTCAGAAGACTTGGATTGCTGTATTTATATGCCATTCCACGAAAGCTTCGCATTTAGAAATCGTCGAAAATCTATCCTCCTCTCAATTCATTGCGGCCTTTGAACGTTTTGGTTCGAGAAGAGGTTATCCTGTGCACATGTACAGTGATAACGCTAGTACATTCAAAAGTGCTAGTCGTATCCTAGCCGAGGCTAATCGCTTTGTTCTTTCCGCTCGGGATTTAGAGGTTATCACCAATTTTTTATCAGTGCAGGGTACCTCCTGGCACTTTTGCCCCACCTACGCTCCTCACCGAAACTCGTTAGCTGAGGCTTGTGTTAAAAGTCTTAAATTCCATTTGCGTCGCGCTTTAGGGCAACAAGTTGTGCCCTTGCTTACATTGTACACCCTCTTAGCCAAAATAGAAGCTTGTTTAAACTCAAGACCGCTTGAAGTCACGTCTACAGATTCGGATGTGAATTTGATTTTAACCCCGAATCACTTAGTCTACGGGCACGCGCTTAATACTTTTCCTATAGATACTGACTCGTCTCTTGTGCAGATTACTCCTGCACAACAGTTCCGCCATTTAAATAACAAATTAGCAATAATTTGGAAATATTGGTCGCGCAATTACCTCCACACCTTGCAACAAAGGGTGAAGTGGAAAAGGGAGTCACCACCACTAGCTGTAAATGATTTAGTACTTTTAATTGAGGAATCTCCGCCCTCTCACTGGAAATTAGGTGTAGTGGAGAAATTGTTCCCTGATCAAGCAGGAGTCGTGCGTACTGTTGAAGTACGAACTAGCCAGGGCAAGTTATTGCGACCAGTACAAAAGTTATGTGCACTGGCTAGGTCCTCCCACGAGTAAGCCCCAATCCATGATATTTATCTCTACTTTTCCCCCTCTGTCGACCAGAGATGCTCAGCTGATTTTTCTTTCGCTTCGCCGCCTGGTGAACAGGCGTACCACTATCATTTTTTAGGTCAAACTGCGTGGGCCTGCCACTTGGTTTTTTTTTGGTGTTCTTTGACATTTTATGCGTTTTATTAATTCCTTGTTGTACTAATTGGTATAATTTTTTGATTAAGCACTGCTACAAATTCTATGTGATTTTGTTACTTCTAGGTTAAGGTAATTGTTACGAGGTACTCAGTAATGGTTCGAGGTGATTACAATATGTACGCTAGGCAAACGCCTACGCTTTCGTTTGTTGTATGCCCTCCTCACTCGTTTATAGTAGGAATGGAGTCTCTCAAGATAATGCAGAACTGTGGTGGACTTCTCAGTGCTTGTTGCTGAAAGAAGTGAGTGGGAGACGGACAGTGCCGAACCCGAGCATCGCCATGCGCCCGGCCCCAATAAATGTTAGCACATTTTGCTCGGCGCGGACAAGTTCCTGCGACTTCCGCCCACCTGGGCACTCTTTGGAGTGCTTCCCGCTAAATTATGGGAGTTCCATGCTAGACCAGGGTGTCATGGGGGCGCCAATTCCAACATTCGCGCGTCCCACTTAAAAAAAAAAAAAAAAAAATCCATCAATCAATCAATGAGATGGAATGAAGACATTAATTAAATCATTGTTTCCCCGCGCCTTGATGCATGTGACAGCTCTTCCGCCGCCCTGCCAGGTTGCAATCAGCTACCCTCGCCGCCGACACCGGTGACGTCACTACATCACCACCGTCACCGCCGCCACCAACACCATCGCGCCGTCGCGCCCGTATCTCTCCCCCTGCCTACGTCCGCCCCCCCCGCCGCCAGCTAGCCGGCTGCCCGCCCCTCTGAGCCCTGCCCGGGGTCGAACCCGGGGCACCGCCCAGAGCATGTGCGGCCAGCGGGCGACACAGCTGGTGGAGTGTGGGCCAAGCGGATGGAGCTATGGTGGACCGGGAGCATGAAGCATCCACGGCGGTGAAGGGCATTTTTCACGATTTCTGCATTGAGACCCTCTACTGGACAGCGGTGTGATTTGTAGGAGCGGTGGTGCTGTGACAGTGGCGTGGTTCGACAACCCGGCCATGTGTGCCTCGTAACCTTTCAATGTTACATTCATTTGGTTTTTGTTTGCTGTGTTAGTCAGGTAGCATCGCTTGGTCAGTGTGAGCCTTTAATTTTGTGTTTCGCAACACTGCAAGAGTTTTGTGAAATTGTTAAAGTTTTGTGAAATTATTATTAAAGTTTTTTGTATTCTTTGACACTATGGAATAAAGTAAAGTCAATGAAAAATGGTATGTCAAGGGGTCCAGACGACATTTCTACGGATTTAATTAAACTGGCAGGAAAGGCAATATTACCGTACCTAATTAGAATTTTTCACGTGTCTTTGAATAATTCAAAAGTACCGGAAGATTGGAAATTAGCCTTTGTCGTACCAATTTTTAAAAGTGGTGACAAAACTAAATTATGCAATTATAGGCCGGTAAGTCTTACGTCAGTGGTGTGCAAGCTTATGGAGCATCTAGTTGGGAGTTACATTAAGAAAGAATGGGAAATTAAAAAAATGGCTCTACGATGGGCAACACGGGTTCAGGAGTGGTTATTCATGCGAAAGTCAGGTAGTCACGCTATTTCAGGATCTAGCAGATGAAATTGACGCGGGCGGGAGAGTAGATGCAGTAGTTATAGATTTTGCTAAAGCATTTGATGTCGTTCCACACGATCGGCTTGTACAGAAATTAATGAATTCAGGCATAGATCCCAGGGTGGTGGCGTGGATTAGCGAGTTTCTGCGAGATAGAAAACAGAAAGTCCGAATTGGACAAGAGTTATCTTCCGGGGCAAGCGTTACGTCAGGAATACCGCAGGGGAGTGTCATTGGACCCCTTCTATTTCTAGCTTTCGTCAATGATCTGCCGGCGCAATTAACCTCAAATGTTCGGCTATTTGCAGACGATTGCATAATATATCGTAGTATTAACTCGAAAAGAGATGAAGAAATACTGCAAAAGGATCTTGATGCGTTACATTACTGGGCGGAAAATAACGGAATGTCCATAAATAGCTCTAAAAGTAAATCCATCACTTTTGGCAGGGGTCATAATTACAGTGAAACACATTACCGTTTAAATAATGACATTATTCCGAGAGTTTCCTCGTGCAAGTACCTAGGAATTCATTTCGATAGTAAATTAAGTTGGAAAAAACACGTAGATTTTGTTGTAGGGAAAGCCTGGCGATCTCTTCACTTTGTAATGCGCATCCTAAAAAAAGAGTACGGCAAACGCGAGGGAAATTGCTTATTTATCTCTTGTTCGTCCAATAATGGAATATGGAACAATTTGTTGGGATCCGCACAAGATTATGCAGTGTAAACACTTGGAAAGGATTCAGCATAGGGCAGCTAAATTTACTTTCAGGGACAAGAAAACGGCAGGGTGGGATTCACTCAAAAACAGGCGATCAGTAGCAAGACTCTGCGCCTTGTATAAAGCTTATAATGGTCATCCAGCTTGGAAAGAAATTAATCGGCGGCTATGTATTCCTACATACATCAGTAGAGTGGATCACAGGCACAAAATAAATTTAAGACAGCAGAGAACGGATGTCGGGAAATTTTCTTTTACAAATCGAACGATTACGGAATGGAATAGATTGCCTGCAAAACCTTTGAACCCTTTCCTCAAAGTGTTCAACAGTTTAGGAAACTAATTTAGGGTATTATTAAGTAAATGAGGGAGAATAGTGGGTTATATAGCGATGCATAAGTGTTCTATTGTGAAGTGAGGTGTAGTGCAGTGTATAGCAGAGAAATAAAGAAGGAAATGTTTTCAGGTCTTAGTGAAGTGAAGTGCAGTGAAGTGCAGTGTAATACTAATGCAGTGTGTGTGTGTGTGTGTGTGTTTTCTCTCTTAATGTAATTTAATGTTTTATGAATCAGTCAGTTTTTAATATTATTATCATTATTTTACCATTATTATTACTACAATTAGTATATAATTTGCTTCTTCTTTTTCGTCTTCTTCTTCTTATTATTATTATTATTATCATTATTATTATTGTTGTTGTTATTATTATTATTATTATTATTAGTGGTTTTGGAGTTCTATATTACAGAAAGGCTGTGTATATTTATGTTTTTGTAATTAGCTGCCACCGGGTTATGCCCAATTGCAGTTTAAATAAATCTAATCTAATCTAATCTAATCTAATCCAAAAGACTGGGAAGTGCAAGAAATAGCTTTATTTGGAACAACCCACATTTTGCGCAAAGTATTGTAGAGGCTCCGACAGTCCCTAGATCTGCTCCTTAGGTATCTGGTTGCAACCTGGAGTAGATTTTATATTCAGCCGACACATAACATCGTAAGTCGTGATTTAGAGGAATAATAATAATAATATAATAAAATATTACGAAAATAATATAATAATATTTCTCGAGTCACATACACAATTTGAATCGTGTATGACGAGTCATAGATGATTTATGAAGGCGCACAATAAAGTCGGAAGGTTTGCTCAATGGGCATGGAATATTCATTACATTTTTCTGTTGCGGCTCAGAGATTTGCTTTTCTTTGTGCAAATTTCGAAGAAATGCTATCATTCGCATACCTTTTCACGTTTCCACAGGGCTGTGGAAGTTATTTGTCTTGCACACTTTCTGGTCGAAACAACGCTGTAAGAAATATCTTTTATATCTTACACCATGGTGGAAACCGTGAATCGCGAATGGAGTCCCTCTTTGTTCTTCATTTGCGATTTCCCAACAATGTAAGAGTTTCTTTTACCGTGGTATTCTCAGTTCCTGATAATAAGTGGTTTCACGTAAGAAACGACCCTAAAAATTCAACATGGAGTTTCGGCACTGCTAACTTAATGAAATGAAACGGCGAAAGTACATTGAGGATACCGATGTAGCGTGTTTAAATGTCTGTACTGCCTTCAAAAATGCATACTTGCTGAAATCATTTTATTTATATTGTTTTATGACTTATAAAACGCAACAGGTGTTAGCACATTTTGCTCGGCGCGGACAAGTTCCTGCGACTTGCGCCCACCTGGGCACTCTTTGGAGTGCTTCCCGCTAAATTATGGGAGTTCCATGCTAGACCAGGGTGTCATGGGGGCGCCAATTCCAAAATTCGCGCGTCCCACTTAAAAAAAAATCCATCATCAATCAATCAATCAATCAATGAAATGGAATGAAGACATTAATTAAATCATTGTTTCCCCGCACCTTGATGCATGTGACAGTTCTTCCGCCGCCCTGCCAGGTTGCAATCAGCTACCCTCGCCGCCGACACCGGTGACGTCACTACATCACCACCGTCACCGCCGCCACCAACACCATCGCGCCGTCGCGCCCGTATCTCTCCCCCCGCCTACGTCCGCCCCCCGCCGCCAGCTAGCCGGCTGCCCGCCCCTCTGCGCCCTGCCCGGGGTCGAACCCGGGGCACCGCCAGAGCATGTGCGGACAGCGGGCGACACAGCTGGTGGAGTGTGGGCCAAGCGGATGGAGCTATGGTGGACCGGGAGCATGAAGCATCCACGGCGGTGAAGGGCATTTTTCACGATTTCTGCATTTTGAGACCCTCTACTGGACAGCGGTGTGATTTGTAGGAGCGGTGGTGCTGTGACAGTGGTGTGGTTCGACAACCCGGCCATGTGTGCCTCGTAACCTTTCAATGTTACATTCATTTGGTTTTTGCTTGCTGTGTTAGTCAGGTAACATCGCTTGGTCAGTGTGTGCCTTTAATTTTGTGTTTCGCAACACTGCAAGAGTTTTGTGAAATTGTTAAAGTTTTGTGAAATTGTTAAAGTTTTTTTTTGTATTCTTTGACAACAGGTATACGCTAAAATAATTTAATTTATAATTTACACATGAAAAAATTTTAACAATTTTCATAATCTTGTTCAGAGTAAAGATATATGAAATACAGAATCTTATTTTTGTAATAGAACTAATACAAATGCCATAATAAGAGGATTTATGGCATAAAGACGAAATTAAATGCAAGGCTCAAAATAATATTAATTTTCGAAAATACAGGATGGACCACCTATGTTGTCCACAGCAAATATCTTGAAAACAGTTCGAGGCAGCGTTGAAGCGTCTAGATTTAATATTAAAACATTTGAAAGAACATGACTGCGTTATTTTGTGTAACTTTAATACCATAAAATTGTTACTTAGGTGTACTGGGATAACTATTTCTCAATTTCTAGAGAAACTAGGTCTTCCCGTTAGCTTAATAGACAACATAGTATGCAGAATTTTAACAATAATTGAAAGTTTATCTTGCGTTAAGCGAATGGTTGTGAAGGAAGACTTTTCCATCTACGAAGGTGACACACGAGCTATTGATATTCGAAATTCGCAAGAGGCCTCGCGCCGCCCTGCAGCGTCAGAGTCCTGTGGCGGCGCACGTTCTCAGGAGATCCCGGGCAACCCCTTCATCACCCACCGCCAGAGACTCCCTCTATTTTCATCACGAATTGGTTGGCACTTATTGAACTGCGAAGAACTTTTTAATTCCACAACTGCAGGAACTATTTTTTTCTACAAACCGTTTCCACTTTCCACTACTTTGCAGTGTCACATTTTTTCTGTCTTGTACTTTACTGCTTTTACTTTTATGTTTATTTTACAATATTATATGCTCTAACAATGACTTGAGTTTAACTTTACACTGAGAGCTTGTGATGCTCGCAATTTGAAAAATTAATAGGATTCTTCACTACAATACATTGTAATGATGCTCACACAAACATTAACGTAAAACTATGTTAGGAATCTAAATGTTAATGAAGTAGACACGTGAATGAGCATTTACGTGAATGATAAGAAATATTATGTTTATACCCACGCTGCCAGATTTACTCAAGTACAGGTCTTTAGGAATGGCTTAAAAGGATTTTAAGGCATCGATTGTAACAAAGATGGAAATTTTAATTAGTGTATTTCTAGTTGTATTACAGCTTCATACAACTTCACTGTGTGTACTTTTATAAATTCTACAATGCAATGCACATGAAAATACTTGGTGTAAAATACTTCACCGGATGAAAAGTAGTATGAGAATTTGAAATTCAATATTAATGGTTTTCCTGTTCAGAAAATCGATTTTCTTCTGAAGTGGGCTGAGCACCAGAAATGAGACACTGGGCTTGAAATTCTGTTCTGAATCTCTCGTTTTTATCCAAATCTGCAGTTGCATTGTCTTCTAACACTACATCCTTCCCAACATCAGTCAATATACGATTCCGTTTCAAAACACCGTGACCTTGTTTACATATGAGCACGCAACACTCTGAAGTTCTCCAAATGACATTGTCAGTCAAGATGCCCTTGGCATTACGAAAAATGCGAACTCCATACCTTCCGCTATCATATATTTTATTACCATGCAAAATAGACGAGGAATTCTCCACGATATCCACCCCAACCTCGGCATGGTCAAATATCTCATTGCCTTCTACATGTCCCTTGCCATGATTGATTATTAAACTTCCTCCTCTTCCACCACCCCATATTTTGTTTCTATGAATGAGTGGGTCACTGCCAGATGATACCATCAAATTGTAGTTTAAATTGTTGAAAATATAATTATCTTCTAATTCGCCGTGTCCTTAGGAGCTGAAAGAAACACCGATATTTCACAAATATATTCGATTACGTTTCATGCACGTTCTGCTACCAGTTGTAATCATTATTCAGTCTGTTGCATTAGAGGCAATTTCATTTTCCTCAACCACACCTAGGCTTTGGTTCCCGATAAAGATCCCCAACTGTTTTCCACGAAGGATCTTATTCTTCCGAATAATTGGGTTGCTGTTCATGATTTGAATCCCCGTCAATGAGCAGCCGATAATTTCATTATCTTCAATTACACCTTTTCCGCCTTCAGCAACATATACACCGGTTTGACTGTTTTCTATTTTATTTCGTGTGATAATTGGGTCACAACCAGTGGAAATGTAAACGGCAGGAGAATCACTCGAATATAGTTTGTTATCTGTAAATAAACCAGAAGCTTCTTGATGGATATAAACGCAGCTCACCTTCCCTGACAGCACGCTCTTCACCACAACAGGAGTAGCTCCACCTGCCACTTCGAAAGCAGTCACACGCATTTTGTAGACTTCGACTTCCGTGAACACGCCCCTTGCTCTGCCAGACACTTTAATACCAATCTCTTCTCCATTATGGACGACAGTTCGGCGAAACGTTGGGTTTGCCCCGTTTTTTACCCAAATGCCTGTCAACCGAGTGTAACAAATTTCGTTATTTATGTATGTTCCTTCGGCACTGTTTGAACACACAGACCCAAGCTTCTAGAGTTCATGATACGGCAATTTTTTATTGTAGGATTTGCACTCTGTCCGCTAACTAGGACAGCTGACCCACACCGAGAGGAATAGCGGAAAATGCAACTGTCCACTGTGGGGTTACAACGTCCAAACATTTCTATGCAGGAATACTCGTCAAAATGGGAACCTGGTGCGGGCGTGAAGGTTAGTGTAAAATGCCCAACATACGTCTCACTTGCATCCTCCATAATTGTTACGGTACTTGCAGACTTGCCCTCTAAGACCACAGATGAATTCACTTCTTTAGCAGCAGCACCGATAAGGGCCACATTGAAATCGATTAAGATCTCTTCGTGGTAGGAACCAGCATGCACGAAGACGAGAGCACCGCGACCAGTTTGCACTGACGTCAGCAACGCGCTCTTTTGTGAAGGCCAATGCCCTGGAGACCGTGTCGAAATACGTCACTCTACGACCGCGACATTCGCTTCCTTGGTGGGAGGGCCGCACGTGGACCCCATGGTCCAGCTGCCGGAAGCTCTCCTTCCACGGGTTGTCGCCCTCGCCACCCTCCAGGCTCTGGAATTGGAAGGCGCAGGGCCGGGGGTGGAGCAGCGGGCGGTCGTATTGGAAGACCTGCTTGTACAGCCTCCGCCACAGCGCCGGGTCGTCCGCGAGGTCCCGAAAGCGCCTGCACACCTGAGCCACGCGGCATAGGTCCTGCTCCAGGAGCAGGCGGAAGATGGCGAGCAGGACGTCCTCCGGGAGGTGTTGCTCGCCGCGCGGAGCCCCCCTGCGGAGGCCCCACTGGCGCTGGGCGCCGGCCCCGCCCTCTTCATGGCTGCTCGCGCTGCCGACACGCGCCCAATCTGCACACTCCCAATCTGCTCTGTTACACATGTTTTGCCCAGGAACTGATTTTCCACTCATCTAGAGTACCGGCAGCGTGTAAGCGACGCTGACAGTTCAATGCTCTCTTGCGCACATGGCACCGGCTACGTCACAGATAAATCTCAGAACATTCACACTTATTGGCAGGCTATGACACGTCTCGAGTTCATGTTCATAGTTTTGGCCAAAGACGAACCTTATCGCCTCAGTGACTTCGTGCGACTCAGATGAGCGACAACGCTGTATCCCGACAATAAGAATGTAAACAAACCCTCGCGAATCGATTGCTTCAGAGCAGGTCACGTGACGCACCACACCGCGTGGTGAGAGAACTGTCAATGTCTGTTATACGCTTCCGGTACTGTACTGGTCACACTCAGCATTAAAGATGTAATGCGACGTAAAATTGTTATTTTATTGCTAAACTATTTGTTGAGACGAAAAACATTCATGCTTATTTTGTGTTTGCCTTGACATAAAATACAGAGTGCTTCGCCGTCGTTACTAGCATGCCGGAAATCATACGTAATGTACAGATTGAATTCGACAAAATTAGGTACTCTTCGTCGTTAAGTTTTGTAAATAATTTACGTTAAACTTAGAATTACGCGCTGGTGCTAGTGTAACAGGGACAACGGCAAATGAGTAAAGCATTTTTTACTCAAATATTTAAACAAAAATATCTCAAGCGATTTTCTAGAAAATGTTGTTCAGAAATTGCATAAAATTCAAGAACAATTACAAAAATTACTATATTTTTCAAAAAAAATTGTTAGCTTTTGTTAACTTCCTGGTTCTTTTCTACAGATTTTATGTCAGACAAAAATCTCAATCTTCAATTTTGCAGTTTAGAAATATTAACTATTTGCAATTTTCACAAATGTAGAGTTCGCTGGAAAAGGGGCTATCACCATTTCTTTCAGCGTTCTTTGAAACACGAGAAGAAAAATTCGAAAAAAAATTGTAGCCACTTTTGAGAAAAAATTGCTTAAAAATTGAAAATATCTTTTATTTCACACAAAATTAGGGAAAACGAATCCTTTTTTCTGAAGACTGTATACAAACTTTTTAAAGAACTTATTTTTAGAACAAATTTTGTAAAAGGCAGAAGTGCCTACCTTCAATTTCTTGGTTTTGATATGTTAATTTCTTGCAATTAGCCCCCAGAAACGAGACCATCACCATTTTTGTATCATTCTTTGATACATACATATAGAAAGTTGAGAGGAAAAAATTGAAGCTATCTTGAAAAAAAATTGTTTAAAAGAATTAATAGTTGGCTATATTTTACGCAAAATTAAGCGAAAAGTACTGAATGTCGAAAAATTTTACACTGGGTCATTCCATATTAAATCAACACAGTCATTTTACATCACCATCTCAGATTCAAATGAAATTTGACACATAGGTAGTATGCATGGAGAATAAGAAAACTACAAATTTTCAGTAAAATATTTCCACCCGTTTCTGAAATACAGCCATGTAAAATTTTGCAAAATTGGCTTCCCGAAAATTTTTAAATTGATGTAGAACCTCACCAAATTAAGATAGAGAGCTGAAACATGTGTCATGTTTCAGCTTTCTTTATGGCCTTTTATATGATATGCAATTTAATAGGGGTTGAGATCAAAAAGGTTTTCAAATTTGAATTTAAAATTTTGATTTTGAGTTTTTTTGAAAATGCTCATCTTCAAAAAAATTGAAAAAATTCTATAATAATCCTTGTATATATGCAAACAGATGGTGCAAGTTTAAAAATGGGGCTGAAATGGGTTCATATGGTAATCTTTATTTAAAATGCACAATATTTACTTACTCTAGATTTTACTGATTTAAAATACATTTTATTTCAAATTATAAGACCTAATGTATACAAATTATTATTTAGTGTTTTTGTTATTGAGTGTGTTGTGTTTTATTGTTATTATTATTATTATTATTATTATTATTTTTATTAGTCCGCGGAATTTCGTGCAATTGCAAATGTTGTGACTGTGCATATCGAAAGGAAATGTATATAACTTTATCTATCACCAAAAATAAAACAAATCTACCCTATTTTTATTTTGCATGTGTGCAATTTTTTAGTTTAAATGCGTATTTTAATGTATGCGGTATATTTTAGTGCATGTATTCCAGGTTTTTGTGGAGAAGAGGATCGAGGTCAGATCTTTTTGGGTATTTCTCTTTCAACTTAGAAATGGCTTTCTTCTGACAACGCGGCTAGGGAAATTGAACTTCCTTAGTACCCTTCGCACGGTTTCGGGATTTAGTTTCTTGCCAATTCCAATTTATAACTGTGGAGTAACTTTTGGTGCATTAATACGAG
Source organism: Acheta domesticus (assembly GCA_031308135.1). Classification (NCBI taxonomy): domain Eukaryota; kingdom Metazoa; phylum Arthropoda; class Insecta; order Orthoptera; family Gryllidae; genus Acheta; species Acheta domesticus. Next base: position 23,176 of record JAHLJT010009742.1, read on the forward strand.
GGTCCTTCTTTATTATTTTCACAACAAGATTCTCTTCTGGATCAGAAAGCCTTCGGACGTTCTCCTCCGGGTTGCAGTTCAATCGCCTATTCATTGATGGACGATGAGATTGTCACTCACTGTGCTTTTTTCATTAATGGCATTTTACAAAATTTTGGGCATCATTAACCCTTTGCATGATGGTAAATAATCAGCTGACGCTGCTCGAAGTTGGTGTTCTTTTCTCAACGATTCATTTCGCTTAAATATTTAGGTTCCCACGTATCTGGTTCATCAACTGAAAGGTGACCATGGTTGTTGTTTTTTTTTGGTGATAGGTAAAGTTATATACATTTTCTTTCGATATGCACAGTCAGTAAAAATATGCAATTGCATGACATTCCGCGGTATAATAATAATAATAATAATATTGTTATTATTATTATTATTAAGAAGAAGAAGAAGAAGATGATGAAGAAGAAAATTCATAACAATAAAACACAACACACTCGCCAATAAAAACACTAAATTAATAATTTTTATATATTAGGTCTTATAATTTAAAATAAAATGCATTTTAAATCAGTAAAATCTAGAATAAGTAAATATTGTGCATTTTAAATAAAGATTACCATATGAACCCATTGCAGTCCCATTTTTAAACTTGCACCATCTGTTTGGAAACATACAAGGATTATTATAGAATTTTTTCAATTTTTTTGAAGATGAGCATTTTCAAAAAAACTCAAAATCAAAATTTTAAATTCAAATTTGAAAACCTCTTTGAACGCAACCCCTATTGAGTTGTATATCGTATTAAAGGCCATAAAGAAAGCTGAAAAATGACACGTGTTTCAGCTCTTTATCTTAATTTGGTGAGGTTCTACATCAATTTAAAAAGTTTCGGGAAGCCAATTTTGCAAAATTTTACATGGCTGTATTTCAGAAACGCGTGGAAATATTTTACTCAAAATTTGTAGTTTTCTTATTCTCCATGCATACTACCTATGTGTCAAATTTCATCTGAATCTAAAATGGTGAGGTAAAATTTTAATTAAAACTGTGTTGATTTAATATGGAATGACCCATTACATTATTTCAAGATCTCTCTGTACAGTACAGATTAATAATAGTAAATAGTGCCTGATAAATCTCTGCTGCATAGAAAGTTTTGGTCTTGGGATAAGTTTCATGAGAGAATAAAGCCAAGTAGTTCTTAAAACAAAGTTTTAAACAAAATTCCATTTTTGCTTTGTTTATTATTGACAGTAGCATCGCCATGCAAAATGAACCTCGTGTAGGTTATCACGTTCTTGCCCACAACCCTTACTGACAGACGTTTTGCCGACAATCGAATTTTCGGTATCAAGTACTGTCAAAACACGAATTCTCGCTGCTCTAGGTGTTAGAGAAAGTAACTTACTTACACAGGAATATGATTTATCCACGTTTTCAGTTCCAGAGAGCAGCAATGAAAGTTTTTGTTCTGCTGTAAATTCGCTGTATTCGGTGCACGATTACGTAACTTAAGTGCGAGTAAGTAAAAAATTAACTTCAAAGAGCACTTGGATTTTTGGTCTTCCTATACAACGTATGCTATTAATACATATTTATTCTCCATTTGAAATGTTTAAGGAATTATTTCATCCGGAAAGTCGATCTTGGGACTGATGTGAACGCAGGTCTTGAAGTACCGTATTCCTTACAACAATATTTTCAAAAACGTCAATTCTACCGTGAACATTAGTTTCCAACATTGAAAAATAAAAATTTTTTGAAAATTAAAGTTTTTATTGTTGGTCAACCTTACGTATTAGTCATTATATAAATAAATATTTGATCCCAATTTTTCGTTGACATAATTTGCAAAAATATCAAGAAATTTTCATATTATTTTTATTTGTATTCTTAAAAAAGCAACATTTCGACAATTACTATATTGTCATCAGTAAACTAGAACACACATGTTCCAGTTAAATTATTTATGTAATAAATTTCAAAGCGTAATGATAATGCAAGGATTGTCGAACCGTTGCGTTTTAAGAATCTAAATAAAAATAAGTAATGAGGAAATTTCTCAAAATTCTTGTAAATTAAGCCAAGGCAAAAACGAGGATAGTATATTTATTAACTTATTATTTTCAAAATGGATATTTTGCTGTTGAGATGACTAAACATGAGTCGTTATGAATTTTCATGAGTCTTAATTCAATTTTCAAGGTTTCTCTAAATGTGGCCATTTTCTTTTGATTTCCTTGGGATCAGGGGAAAGTGTGTTTATTTGCGCGAAACGTAGGAAATGTTTAAACAATTATTTTGTTAAAAAAGATCTCTCAATTTTTCCCTTAAATTCTCTTCTCGTATGTATCAAAGAAAAAAACTACTGGTGCTTCAAACGCACATACTTTCTCGCTCTGCTCCTATACGGTCCTCGTTGCTATTGCACTACTTCATAAACCAGCAAAAGTGTATTACACCAGCAAAAGTTTTCCGTACCGAGATCCGACATCTCAAAATAGGCTTCATGTAAAGTACCCTCAAATACTAGCATATCAGTGTCAAATTCAAGAGGCCTTGTGACGAGTAAAAACGATCGTTGAATATCAGTTTTGAAGAAAATCGGCCGAACGGTTTAGGCGCTAGCGTTGACCACAGACGGAAAGACGGACGTTTTGCCGTCAATCGATTTTGCAGTATGAAGAAGCAACAAATCATGGATTTTGACTACAGCACGAGATTGAGGATTTTTTTTACTTTCTCGCCTTACGAATACTTCGTAAGAAGAGAAAGTTATGTAATCGTGCGGCGGAAAACGGAATTTTCGTCAGAAAATCTCTTATAGCAGGGGTCTGGTGACAAAAAAGTGGATAAAACCTGTTGCTAAATTAAGAAAAAATCTTCTATCTCGTGGTGTAGTCAAAATCCATGATTTGTTGCTTCTTCATACTTCAAAATCGATTGACGGCAAAACGTCCGTCTGTCCGTCTGTGGTCAATTCTAGCGCCTAAACCGTTCTGTCGATTTTCTTCAAAATTGATATTCCCTGATGGTTTTTACTCGTCTCAAGGCCTCTTGAATTTGAAACCGATATCTTAGTATTTGAGGGTACTTTACATGAAGCCCATTTTGAGATTTTCTAAATTAAAAGAAAATGGCTCCAAATTTTTTGATTATATTTTGTTGTTGAATAGTGCAAAGAACGTTGAAGGGAATGACGTAGGTATCATTTTCGTTGATAGGCCCAATTTTTCGAAAATTGCAAAAAACTGTTTAAAACTGCAAAATTGAAGATAGAGATTTTCGCCTCAGACAAAGTCGGTTGTACAGAATTAGCACTTCAAATGAGGTCATGTACCATTTTTTGGAAAAACGAGTAGTTTTTGCGTAAATTGCGATTCAAATTTACAAAAAAAAGTTCTCAAAACCCACTCCAAATTTTTTCTTTAAATTTTCTGCACGTGTGTAAGAAGGGAAGGTAAATATATAAACTAGTGGTGCTATGGAATGGCACATACTTTCTCGCAGTAGTTATTTTCCAAATGCCGATCATCGGATAAATTATGTGGAGTAAGTAGTTCACCGCTGCCTTTCTTAGTCATGCTTTTTGAAAGACATGTTTTTCGCATGTTGACAATTACCGGCTTCTTAATGATAGAACTGATACAAGTACGTTTTGACTAAAATATAAGCAGTGGTTCCGCATGTCGATCCCATAGCGCGGTTGGTTAATGCACCCTCGGGTTGAGATCTTCAATAAGGAAGGTGCCGAGTTCGATCCCCCCGAGGGGGATTTTAATTTGATGAATGTGATGTTGCAGGAAAAAAACATTGAAGAGTGTTAATACTTTATTGAACATCATTTGAAGTACTTCTACTCACGAATAGAATCAATGCAGATAAATAGACAGGACTTGTCTGTGTTTTCCCTAACTGCGTCTTTTAAACAATTTTTCAACTCTGTTATTCGATTTCTGAAGCGTATGACATGTCAAATCAACCGTTGTCTAGAATATATCTGTATGAACCAATTTAAGTAAAATTATGAGCATTTTAATGTTAAATTGTAATACAATACAGGGTGTCCCACCAACTCTGGACCACCCCCATAACTTCTAAAGGATTCAGGATATCGAAATGCAGTTTTCGATTAACAATGCGGAATCATGAGGCAAGTAACATGCCATACAGAAATTGTCTATTTTTTGTTTTCGAGAAATTTAATAATCTTTGATTTTTTAAATGGAACTATACATTTTTTCAGCAGCAATGTATAGATCATGAAAAGAGGAATAAAATGATGTATCATATGTTACTATTTTGAGAGTAATTTGAGTATAAAATTAGATTTTCAGATATGTGATTTTGAATTAAACGGACAATATTTCGTGAAGCAGCCCTTGCTTTCGTGAACCAACTCTCGCCTTCGGGAAAAGTGACCTTCACGGCGTCAAGACTTGCGTGGAGAGAGAAGACTGAGAGGGGTGGCAATGAGGGATAAGAGGCCTAATTAAAGCAATCCAGGGTCTTGTCACAAAGGTCACATTAAGAAACACTCATTTCAACGATCACAATGAGAGGTTTTTTTCCCCATTGATTTATTTGCATGTAACTTGTATTCTTTAATAATAAATATCATTTTCAAACTTGACAAGAATGCAACCACCGTCTCTTCGTTGGTAAATTTAATTTTTAATTAAGATGATTATTCGTCCACTGCGCAACCTTACTTCTCCCGTTGTTCATAAATGGAAAAGAAAACATTACACTTCCGTCTTCTGCCGTGGATTTTCAAGTTTGTGGCAACACGTGCCGTTTTGAAGTGAGAAACTCTCCAATCAGTATTAGCAGTTGTGACTGCAGATGTGCATTTGTGTTAAAGTATGTTTATTTATTTGTTTATTTATTTATTTACGTCAAAAACAGTTAAAAAACTGCGTATGACGAGCTATGGGGAGAAGTGAATTTTGTGCACGTTTTCATAATTCTGTGGTCTCTATCCTAAACCATATTCTAGTCGAATTTTGAATACAGAAAAGAGCGTTTTTTTTCGAGATTTGTTGACAAAATATTCGCTCCTATATAATAAAATATATTTTCAAAGGTAAATTAGCTATAAATTCCTGCCCTGAACCCTCATGTTCTTCATGAAAGAATAATACTTTTTGCCGCGATAATATGAAAAACGATCATTTGAATAACTATATTTCCCACTGAAATTCAGAAGACGTGCACAAATAATGAAGTTACATTTATGTCCAGAAGCAAAACAAGGGACCATCTCAGCATTTGCTCAAGGATCAGGGAAACTGGACGAAAAACCTGATCGAGATGGGGGCCATCAACCCAGAAACGGTGGTACAATACTTGTTACAGGTTCTTTAGAATTATACAGTCCAAATGATAAATAATTACATTAACTATCATTGTTAAAATTAATTCTACCTTCCTTTTTGATGCTCGGTATTGTGGCGGCATATAGCGGTACCTAAATAAATTTACTACAAAAAACTTCTTTTCTTTCGTACTCTCAGGCAGACGCACGTGCGCCACCCCTCGCTCGCCCCGGCCCAGCCGCACTCCACCCCCACCCGTTGCTCGCACCCCCAGCCTGCCTGCTAAAAATTTATTGCCACTTGTCTTCAAGGGCCACTTGACGGGACCACTCCGCTGAATGCACCTTTTGTCACCCCCCCCGCCGACCCTGAGACGCCTTCCTCGCTTCCACGCCTGTCGCGATAATTTCAGAAAGCCCGAACCCCTTTTCCATACGATAATTGTTCAATAGAAACGACACCCCCCCCCTGACGAACGCAGCTGCGTTCCGTTCAACAAAGATAGCATTTCGGGAGAGAGAGAGAGAGAGAATTCAGAAAATTTTCCACAAATCCTCGGACCGCCATTCGTCTAAATTAATTCTGCGACGCAGTAAGATGCGGCCAATGAAAGGCTTCAAAAAGTAGGTCTGCGAGCCCCCAAAAAAAGAAAAAATAACTTAGGAGCGGGAAAATACGGAGAGGGACAGATTCCCGAAACCTTTGGGGAGACGAACACGAGAGTTACGAGAGGGAGGTAGTCGTGAGAGCGACCACGCGTGAGCGTCGGCCGCGGAAGTAACGCTTAAAAACCGAGCGCCCTGAGGTACGAGAAGGCGCTTCGCGACCGAAACTCGTTGCCTAAGTCGGGCGAACGAGCCGCGAGTATCGGGAGCTAGCCTACGGTCCGCGCCAGCGATTAAATGCTGTAGTATCGCTCGTCTTAGCCGTGACGAGAGACGAACCCGGACTCGTCCAGCGTCTTGGTGGCGAGACGCCAAGGGACAAGCAGTGACCGCGGGAAGATTTCCGCTTTCCCGTTGCAACACAGCCGCCAGCAAGCAGACGCCCGTGGAAGACGCCCAGGCCACCGACCTCAACGTGGGCACCCCAGTCCACGCTCATCCACAGATAAGACTTTTTTACGCACGCCCGCGCTTTGGGGCGCCCCGCCTCGAGACGAGGCGGAAAATGCCATTGAACTTTTACAGTGTTTGCTCTTTCTTTATGTTGTTTGTTTGTTTTTTTATGGTTGTTAAAATTAAGCGATGCCGCGCAATGGCATATTTTTTTGTAAAGTGTAACAGAAGTGTCATTAACTTTCTTTCATTTTATTTTTTTCTTTTTTTTACCGAGCTCAGTAGGTAGGGTGTGATCCCACCTCATGGGATTTTTCTTTCATGTAACTTCCCCGGCCGTAGGTCGGAAATAAATGTATTATTTTATTTTACTGCCCAGTTACGGCTCATCATTTAAAGTAGTCGTTGCATCTGCACTAATCTTTCACCCATACCGTTGCAATTCGGCTTTCCCGAGTGTGACGTTGCAATTTAGCTCCCAACGCGGGGCTGGATAGGCGATGACGTTGCAATTCGGCTTTCCCAACGTGGGGCCGCTAAAGATAGTCGCCGCCGTTGGAATTTGGGGCTCCCGCCGTTGAAACGGAGCATACCGTTGCAGTATAGTCTCGAATTGTATAGAAACAGTTATGCAGCAGAAAAGATTTTACTTGGGACTTAAACTTTTCTATTGAATTTAATCGTTTAATGTCTTCTGGCAAAGTGTTGTAGAGTAATGTACATGAATTGTATATGAAGTTTTTGTAGTGAGCTGTTGATACTGCCACCTGGTGAATATGATTACTACGTCGTGTGTTATACTTATAGACATCGGCGTTTGCTGAAAATATATTCCCGTCCTTAAGTAAGTCATTTTTGACAAAAACTACTGATTCGTAATTCAGGAGACAAGGTAATGGTAAAATTCCTAGATTAATAAAGAGTGACTTACAAGAATCACGTGGGTTGGATTTGCTTATTATTCGTACAATTCTTTTCTGTAATCTGAAAGTCTGTGAACTATAAGATGTGTTTCCCCAAAATATTATGCCATATCTCAGGCGGGAGTGAACATTGGCAAATATACACAACGAGCTGTATGAAGGCTGACGGAATTTGAAAGAATTCTGAACGCGTAGCATAATGAACTTAATTTTGTGTTCAATTCATTTAAGTGGGCATTCCATTTGAGGTTTGACTGAATTGATAGACCTAAAAATTTTGTTACATTAACATCAGTCAATGGCACACCGTTCATTTTCAATGGAGTACAGAATTTTTATTTGATATGGAAAACTGCATTGAAACAGTTTTATTTTCATTTACTTTTGTTATTACGGAACCAATTTGAAACGTCTGATATTGTACTATTTACGGTTTCTTTGTTGCAAAGAATATTTGTATCATCCGCAAAGAGAACTGTTCTTCCGTTTCGAATCGCTAAGGGCATGTCATTTACGTATAATAGGAAGAGAATAGGGCCTAAAATCGATCCTTGCGGAACTCCACGTGCAATTGGCAAAGAACCGGAAAGGTGTGTACATAAAGTTCCATCATTCCAGTAAGGTATTTCTACTCTCTGAGATCGTTGTTTAAGGTACGAACATAGCCAATCTAGAGCAATACAACGGATTCCATACGAAGGTAATTTTGAAAGTAAAATGTTATGATCAATGACGTCCAAAGCTTTTGAAAGATCTAAAAATATTCCAATAGTTGCTTCGTTTTGATCCAATGATGAGGCAACATCCTTAAGAAAAGAAAAAATGGCTGTTTCCGTAGATTTTGATTTCCGGAATCAATGTGGCAATTTGAAAACGCGTCGTGTTTATTGAGAAAGGTTTCCATTCGCACATAAAAAAGTCTCTCTAATATTTTTGAAAAAACTGACCAAAGAGAAATTGGCCGATAATTTTGAATTTAATTTTTGTTGCCTTTTTTGAAGAGCGGCTTAATCTTAGCTGTTTTAAAAATAGCTGGAAAAATTCCGGTGCATAAGGATGCATTAAATATGTGAGTTAACGGGTGTATAATGGCTGGTGCGCACGTCTTTAACAAACAATTCGGAAATTCATCTAAACCGGCCGAATATTTATTTTTTAATTTACCGATTATTTTGAGAATTTCATAGGAAGAGGTTTCGGAAACGAACATAGTGTCTAAGACTATTAGGGAAACGTCAGATGTTGAATTTTGTGGCTGAAACCCTTAGTGAGATCGACAGCAATTCTCGAAAAGTATTGGTTAAAGAGACTAGCCACTGTTGCCGGATCGTTTACATCTCTATCGTTATCTTTTAAAACAACATTCTCTACAAGGTTTCTAGTTGGTTTGGTCGCATTTTTTACTATATCCCACATTGATTTTGTTTTGTTATTTGAGTTCAAAATATCCTGATCGTGTTTCATGATTTTAGCCTGCCTTATGACTTTTCTTAACAATGATTTGTATTTTTTAAAGTACAGGAGGAAATCTTGAGATGCTTAGAAATGAAAGAAAGAACTCGTTTGTTTTTACATGATGTTCTAATCCCTTGTGTTATCCATGAATTGTTTTTGCGTGAAATATTTAATTTTCTTTTCTGAAGAGGAAAGTAAGTGTTAAAATGAAATGAAAGCGTTGAAAAAAAAGAATAATATTTATCGTTTGTATCAATAGTATTATAAACTGCGTCCCATGACTCCTGCAGCAAGTAATCAATGAATAATTTTATTTTACTTTTAGAAAACATTCTACTCATATGTGTATTATTTATTGTGTCATTGTTCGCATTTCGTATAATGGTAAGAATTTGTGCATCGTGGTCACTGTATCCTAAATCTTTTGTTTCAATTTCATGTCGAGTAGTGGTTTTGTTAATTATAATTTGATGGATTGCCTTTTTTGTATTTACTGTGATCCGTGTAGGTACTTTTATTGTAATATCTAAATTGAAGGAATTAATTAAGTTAAGAAACTGCTCTTTCTCGCAAGATTTGACCAGAAAATCAATGTTAAAATCTCCGCATACAACAATGGATTCAAAAGAGCGATTGATGACTTTGATAAGTGTTATCTCTAGTTTTTCTAAGAACAAAATGTAATCTGCAGCTCTCTTTGTTGGAGGCCTGTAGATGCAAAGCAATATCATTTTTAGCACAGGAAGATGTACAACAGAAATTTCAAAATTTCAATGTTAAATTTACACTGAGAGTCTGTCAAGAAGATTTCAAAAGTTTTGCTTTCTTCTTTTTGTACGTGTTTAAATAAGAAGTTTATTAACAGTAAATAATAATAGAAAATGTCTACCTATCTATTATTTAATGAATTAATCGAGATATTACAATAAAAATCTTTAATCATTCCTTCCCTTTCCATGTTTTAAAATGAGAGTTTGTTTCTGCAAACACACTGAGCTCGGTTCTTGTGACTTGAAAAGAACCTTTATTATTATCGTCCTTCCGCTACAAATTATTTTTATTTTGTTCTTTTTGATTATCATTGCTTTGGAATTTCAGTAGAAGAAAAGTTCAATTCAGATACACAAATGTCAAAAATCTCTCATTCTGATCGTTAATATTGATGTTTGTTCATATGATCTTCATGTCAAGACCATGAATTGTTGTAGTTACGCCTCCCTCACAGCCGCCCCTTTCACACACCTTGTCTCCACGAAACAGTCTCGACGCCGCGAAGGCCGTCTTACCAACGGCTACTGTTGCGAAGACTGCTACAAGAAAAGACCGTTTACTTAAAAATCACGTGTCAGAAAGTCTAATTTTATACTCAAATTACCATCAAAATACTAACATATGATGCATCATTTTATTCCTGTTTTCATGATCTATACATTGCTGCTGAAAAAAAATATATAGTTCCATTTAAAAATTAAAGATGATTAAATTTATCGAAAACTAAAAATGTCATAGACAATTTCTCTATGGCATGTTACTTGCCTCATCATTCCGCATTGTTAATCGAAAACTGCATTTCGATATCTTGAACCGTTTAGAAGTTTTGGGGTGGTCCATAGTTGGTGGGACACCTGTATAACCAGAAGGCATGCGATGAACTTACATATTCCTAACGGTTCCAAAAATTGTTATTACTTTCTCGCCTTACGAATTCTTCGTAAGAAGAGAAAGTTATGTAATCGTGCGGCGGAAAACGGGGATTTTTCGCCAGAAATACTCTTATAGCAGGGATCTGGTGGCAAAAAATTGGATAAAATGACGAAAATTCTCCGTTTTCCGCCGCACTATTACATAACTTTCTCTTCTTACGAAGTATTCGTAAGGCGGGAATGTAAAAATTGGGCCATTCCCATTTCCGGCGAACTTCCTATGTTTAAAAAAATGCAAAATGTTGCAATTGTGTAAGTAAATGAAATCAGTTCTAAAACTAGCACCAAAACTGCACATATTATCTCGCGTTATTTGTAACGACTCTGCAATATTATACTTATTACATGACCTCACAAGTGTTTCCAGCCAGCGAACATTTTTTTCCCGCAAAAAGTTTTCCTTTCAACATGGCGTAGTGTCTCTACTGTTTCAAAGATTGCAGCGCTGTTGCCTCTCTATGTATCTCTAACTCGTTGTCTAGAATGAACTCTTTTGAGCCGGACTCACCGCCCAGATCAGCCCCCGCCGCCTCTTCCCGCGCAGCGCTCTCAAGGCCCGCGGGAGCTGGTGGCCGCGCTCGCTGGCGCGCTCTGCCCTTGCGCTTCGTGGAAGAACTTCCAAGACGTTATTGAGACGGGGCAGGGCCAAATATGGGCCGGCGGCACACGAGCAGGCACATCCGCTGGGAGAGACTCAAATTATGGAATACTGCCTCACCTGGTCCACTCTGCCATGTCTTCTTTACGACCATCGATGCTGTCGGCAAAAGAAAGAAAAAAAAATTACATCCTATGGTATTATACAATTTTATGACAATGTTAAAACTTTAGCATACGCTGACCAGTATCCAGTTGGCGGTCAGTATTATCATACAAATAAAAGAAGATACAAATGCTATCACATGAGTATTCACAATTCCTGTATTCAAAATTCGGCTAGAATGTTGATTAGGGTAGAGATCATAGAATTATGAAAACATGCACAGAAAACACTTCTCCCCGTAGCACGTCACACAGAGTTTTTAACGTTTTTGATGTAAAATAAAGAAAATGAATCCAGACAGATTTTTTTCTATCAGTAACCAGTAATGCTCTCCGTGGGTATTTCTTTAGAAAACGTTACATATTTCTAATGAGAAACACATAACATTATAGAAAAATAAACAAAATTACACATAGAATAAAAAAAATCATAAAACACGAAAAACTTAAGCTCAGGGTAGAATGTCTGTCCACCATAATGCACACGCTTATACTGCGATTTTTGTAGGAAGAGCTCTCAAGATAACTCAAATCCCATCTTCGCGATGGAATATGTCACGGCATTTCGTATCATTCACAGTCGTTCCGCTAGATTTCGCACGATCGCGACCGTATGAAGCAGTGCTTGCGATCATGCGACTTCTACCGGCAAGACCGAGAAAA
>JAHLJT010009743.1:0-24775 GCA_031308135.1 Acheta domesticus
AAAGGAGTATCAGTGACAGTGAAAAACATGGATGATGACAGAGCCAGGCCATCCCGTGAATTTGGTGTTTCTCCATTTCCGAGCGACGACACTACCGCAAATTAATTTCCAAGATCGTTCGCTAGCATGTGCGGAAGGTTAATGTTTTTGGTATGGACAGGCGAGCCAAGCGCGAGCGAACGTCGCCTTCTAGCTCTCTCCCCACCACTTTCAGCTTCCCCCTCTACTCGCGAATCCCAGCGGCCACCCTAGAAAAAATTAGCTGTACATTTGTTTGTTAAATATTTAAATTTGAAGAGATTTTTCAGTGAACGTTTTGCTGAGGACATTCCATTTATGGGCATTATGCAGGAGATATAACGAAGAACATTTTTGCTCTAGACATTTCTGCTGTGGCTACTAAATTTATTGGATATTATTTTGTGGACATTTTCTGTGGATTTTGTGTTAATTGCATATTTTCCTGTGGACCGATTGACCTGGAATCCTTTTAAACATTTAGCCCTCACACACTGAAGTTCATTCCACGGAAAATTCTTTCTTCTTCGATCGCATATTGAAAACTGTCTGTTTTTCTTTCATATTTTTAGGGTAAAAATGAAATTATTTTCTGCCTTACTAGCAATATATTGACAATAATTTATCGTGTATTCTATTTTCCTGTGAGAGTGTTTTCGTCACATAGTTAAGGTAGCCACAATGCTCATATTCTAGCAATCCTTTAGTTGAAATTTGTTAAAAATTAACAAATGTGTAAAGAAGTGTATTTTTAAATGTTTGGATCGATGAAGGAAATATTGATGTTGATAAATATTAAAAGAGTATCTCGAGAACTCACAAATATTTTTTAAATTATACAGAAATTCATACTTTATTTACAAAGGAAGCAAGACATACATTATTCTAAAATTATCTATGAGATATTTGGATATCATGTACAAAGCAAATAGACTTCTAAAAGTGATCTAAAAATCTTCCCTCTACTGGAAGAAGCACCAACATATCTGCAATCACCATTCTATGGTTATAAGTAGAGGCGGATTTTGGTGACCTAAAACATGGCCAAAAAATCAATAAAATGCTCATAAAATTTTTTAAAATGCCTTAAAAGCAAAGGGAAATGACGTTAAAAAGTCATCAAAAACAGTTGAGATGTATCCGGGCTCAGTATCTGTGGCGGCGGCTGATTGGCGATGGCCTGAGACCCTATCGTCACCGAGTATGTCCAACGCAATGGAAGAAACGTTTGGCTCCCCAACGTCAACTGGACCCTGGCCTATCAGCCTGGAAACCTTTCGTTTCAGCTTTGATTATTTTCAGCATTGCGTACGAGTATTTGATTCCGATTATATTCCATTTTTGTAGTATTTTTCTCATGTACAATACATCCGGATGTTGGAAGAAGTTTGCGAAGAGTTATTTTCTCACAAATTGAAAATTTTCTGCTGTGGAGAAACAGAGCACAGCAGCTTTCAACGGACACGTGACAACGGGAACAGACCAGAAGAAGAGGATTCCTTCTACAATGTATCAAACTACTCTAAAATAACACTTTCCCCAAATCTCTCTCTTTCAGATAATAATAACATTATACCAAACGAATGATATTTGGAAACTTTTGGGCAAAAATAAACTGGTATATCAGTGGTGTGAAGGGCTGAGTCTAAAGGTACTTTAATTCAAATCATGAGTAGTTTCCCGGCCACCGTTCTCGCAGTCCCTTAGTATAATCTAAACTAGTGGTGCTACAGAATGGCACAGACTTTCCTGTATTAGATTTCTGTTTCGTTTGGTCTCGGCTAGCTATTCGTACTTGCCAATACTCTAGAAAGCTGCCATCTATCGCCGCCAAAACTAAATTTTTGACATTTTATTAATTTTTCGGTTTCCTAATAGTAGAACAAAAATATTATTTTATGAATATTAAAAAAACAGTTAAACCTTGTTCTAAATGGCAACTTTTGTTGAAAACAATGGAGCCGTTTCCAAGAAAATGGCTTTTTAGCGTTACTGTAAATGAGAAATTTAAAGCTCTTTTTCACAGAAAATTTTTGAGTTTTCGAAAAACTTCATTTGAAGTCATTTGAAGCGCTCACATTCACAAATTCAACAGTGTTTACAAATTGCTGAAATGTGCATTTTAACAGTATGAGAGAACTTTCAAAAACACATTTGTGTAATTTTCGAAAAAACAAAAAAACATCCCAAAATGAACTTTACGCCATATTAAAGAGTGCAATTACCACTATCCATTCGACAAGTTTGAACAACAAATTCGGAGCCATTTTTGAGAAAGTCTTGTTTTGACACCACAATATTTATACTTGTTCACACCAGAACTTTATTACCTTAAGATATTTTACTTTCAATGCGCATTCATACTCCAAAGCTAGTCCGCTGCACATCGCGAATCAAACTCTGAACGTCAGAATTCTCTGGAGAGGTCTAACATAAGCTAAACATAAGCGCAACAACATAAGGCACGCTAAACATAAGCGTGCAATGTTTAATGCAGCACATTAAGAGAACAACCCAAATTGAGCGGTTGAGGCAAAGGTCGACTGCGGGATCTCTCCCCTAATACTCCCGAAGCCCGCCCGAAGTGCGGAATTTGAATTGCAAGTGAGTTCGAAGTAGATCATTATCTATTTCTGTGCATTTTTTAAAGATCTTATGCGTTCTCCACCTAAGTGATTCATTTTGTTAAACGCAGTGAGTTTTGTGAAATATTATAGAATGTGTCAGAAAATTGGCGAAAGATATGTTGTTACTGAGCACCAGTGGGATTGCAGGTAAATTGAATTTGCGTTTTTGAATGTGAGTTGAAAATACATCCAACATGAATGATAAGACTATGGAATAGTAAGACATGCCTTTAAACGGATGCACAGTAACCTGTTGAACTATACTTGTTTTACCACTAAACGAAACAACCAACAGTAGAATCAAAGCACGATTATTTATGTGTACCGTAATAATGTTTATATTAAATTATGAATAACGTGAATTTTTTTTTCAGAAAAGTTCTGGAAAAGTATTTCCCACAATTTCAATCGATTTGCAACATCCCAGAATACCAGCAATTCCGAAAAGCTATTATAGTTTAGATGGAATACAACTCACCAGTGGCGTAGCGTGACTCACACGTTTGGGGATGCTCAACAATAACACACAAAATGTCACTATCAACTACTTCATCTAACAGGCGAACGCAACACAAGGCAGATACACTGGGACTACTTCCACGATCTCGATTGCTTACGACGGTGTAGGCGCTTCCCACAAAATCCCCACAGCAGTCAGGGTTGCCGATGTCTTGAAAGCAAATTATACAATGGCTCAGCTTTAATTCTTATACGCGAATGGCAATAAAATCATTTGTTAATTTATACATTGCAGACTTAAATAATATGTAATCTCTTTAAGAGATAATACAATTTCTTGGATATTAATTAAGAAATAGTAGTCAGGCACTATTTCTACAGTTGTACCCATGACCAAGCGGGGACTCCCGAGTGAGAGAGAGAAAGATAATTTACTGAACGCCTGAAGTGTGCTGCACTCTCGTGCACAAACGAGCTTCTTTCCGCAGTAGACGCTAGCGTAAAGCAGTCGGGTTTCTCTGGGCCAGGGGTGAAGAGGGGAGAGGGGAACCTCGCCATCTGCGCATGCGTCATTGCTCGTCGCAATCTGGCGGCAGACGCTGAAGTATTTTAGCTTCCAAGCAATCAGAGGCCAGCTTCAACAGCCCGCCGAATTCAATCATAGGAAATCAATTTAAAATTAATACAAAACGTGTTTCGCTCAACAGACCACTTGTAAGATTATCAATACAGTATTTAAGGTTCTTATATACGGGGATGCTCAGCATCTCAGCGTCCCCTGACGCTACGCCACTGCAACTCACACTGGCTTCTGACAATTCCCACGTCATTGAGTGTCATTTTCCAACAAACCAAGTGCTAAGTATACAGTATAAGTTTGATGGATAGTACCACCAACAGTTTTGAGACTTTTAAACCAAGAAAGACTTCACAATGCAGAGACAGTAGCACTCGCGGTGGCATAACGTGAGGGCCCGCAAGGCCCGCAATGGCAAAAGAGCCGGTTTTTTCGGCTGAAGGTTTTTCAATTGTAAGAAAAAGTAAATAATAAACACTTTTTCCGATACTTAGCGATAGTTGATGCAATAAAGGTTTAAAAACGGCATCTTTTAGAAGAACGATTATTTTCCGCTTCGATAGCTTACGTAACCTAGTTTCTAAATCAATATAGGTAAGAAATTCATTTAGATTTTTATAAGTCTTAATGTCATGAAATTAAACAATGAAGGCAGGTTTTTCCATTATTCATTATAAGCACTTTACTCTTGTTAACAATAAACACGTCGATCTTTCATTTGTTTAGGTTTGAAGCTTGCCACACTTAGGTGAGTGTCGCCGACAATGCTGCTCAATAAATAGAAGTTAGAATTAAGGGGCTGATGAATATGAAGTTGTTTAAAGATATTTTTATTACTCAAGGTACTAAGGTACACTACCCGTGCGTGCTACACATTTTTATAAAAGGGGCTCGGGTAATAGTTTTGTAAGCGGGTCCGCATTACTTTCGTTACGCTGCTGAGCTCTCGTGATTGTTGAGGTGAAAATAATACAATGCGATATTGTATATCCGTGTGTGTGTGTGTGTGTGTATATATATATATATATATTGTGACGAACCTGAATTATGAGGTTCGTCACAGGTGCTAGAACCCCATAAAACGCAAAAAAAGAACGAGAAAGAGAGCGCGGCGCAGTTCAAAAGAGGCGCGCCCGCGGATGAGGAAGTTGTCGCTTATAACGTCGTTCACAAGTCGCGAGAAAATGACGCAGTAACTGGAGGGGAGTAGGAGGCACCGCGTTACCCCTGCGAACCGAGGGCATAAAACGCGGATCCGCAACCGGATGGTTCTCTTTAGCTTTCGTCAGTGGAGGAAGAAAGATCTCTTTGGTTTTCGTCAGTGGAGGAAGAAACATCTCTTCAGATTTTGTCGGTCGGAGCAGGCAGCATTTCTCTCCGAAGCATTGGTGGCCGACGCCGAAAGATTACGCGAAGGAATGTCAAGTTAGTTAGGAGTATCCGACGTCCAAAGGCGTCTAGCTAGTCATCAGCAAAGAAATTAAAACATTTGTGAAGATTCTGGCAGTTACGGCATCGTGAGAGAGGTCGTCTCTGAAATTGGTAACCAATTGACGCTCAGATTACACCATAAAATCTGTAGCCGAAACGGAGGAGAGATCTAGTACGCGGCGAAAACTATACCTCACGCCGGCGTGCGAGAAACAACGGGCGTGAGTAAAAGAACGCGTCGGACGAGACCCGAAGGCGGACGAGCACCGTACAATATCGGACGGAGGAGTCGGGACCGAGGCGGACGAAGAAGACGGAAGAAGGACGACGGAGCTGGGAGCGCAAGAAAGAAGGAAGGGACCACAAGAAGAAGGAGACGGAAGAAGAATGGCAACGGGAGTTGAAGACGGAAGACGGAAGAACGAAGACAGCGCGTCGCCGAGTACCGAGGCCGCGGCGCGGAGCGCCAGCGCTGGCAGCGACGCGACAGCGAGCGACTGGGGACAAGGCCACCTAACCGCCAGGAAGGAGAGGTAACGAGGCTAGCGAAAATATAGGTCAAGTTCGCGCCGTGTCGAATGGAGACGTTAGGAGTTGTTTGGGGAGGTTATAGAATGTAAAGGATAAATGACTTTCATGTTACTGTGTTAAAAGCACGAGCCATTTTGACGCCTGGTTACCTATTAATTTTCTTTTGTAAATGAATTAAAGTAAAGGTGTTAAATTGTATCAAAGTGTGAAGAAAGGTGCGCTACAGTGCACGGTTTATT
The DNA here is from genome assembly GCA_031308135.1 of Acheta domesticus. Classification (NCBI taxonomy): domain Eukaryota; kingdom Metazoa; phylum Arthropoda; class Insecta; order Orthoptera; family Gryllidae; genus Acheta; species Acheta domesticus. The sequence goes on from JAHLJT010009743.1 coordinate 5,883, forward strand.
ATTCAGTTGCGAAAGAGTTAAACTCGAGTGTTCAATAACATTGGTAGAGCGCTACCGTGATAAAGTTAAAGCGCAAGCAGAATTTAATCAGTTGGTTTTGTTGAAAGAATTACGAATTTTACTGGGACAGTAATTATGTTAAGAATTGGCAGAAATTTTGGTTAAGTGATTTTTAAAGAGGATGTAATGTAAGCTAATGACGTATTTGGAAAATTGAAAGTGAAAAGTGACGAGTTGTGTCTGTAGTAGTATTAGTTATTATTTTGGAATCATTAAACTTTTGTTCTTACTGTTATTTTGTGTTCCTGTGTTTGGATTGCTCTCACACCCCAAAGATCCTACTGCCCTGAGATTTAAGTAAGCTCGAAAGAGCAGATATTTGACGCACCCGCCCTGACGCACGATTGTTGTCGAGAGGATTGGCAGATTTTTATAATAAATATGAAAAGGGGTGTTACGGACGGGTTTGCGTCAGAATATATATATATATATATATATATATATTGAAACGAATTGTTATCATCTCAGTGATAACAATGCGTTTCGCGGCCCAATTCGTAGGTTTAAACTGCGCGGCACAGGCTGGCCAGCCGGCGGAGTCGGGGGGGGGCAGGAGCCGGCTCAGCGGAGGAACCGAGTGCCGCGAACCGAGCACGGGCCAAGAAGCCAGAGTGGCGAGAGAGAAGCGCTGAGACATGGCGGAGGTCAGATGGTAGAGCGATGTAATATATGGAATCAACGAAAGTGTGGTGTGAAAAAAGTAGAAGAATCGTGTGAGTAGACGCTTGAGTGATACAGGTAACTGTGGTAAAGCGGAGTTAAAAAGAGGCGTGTGTAATGTGAAAGAACAGAGATGCTACAGATAATGTCGGTAGTAAGTGGTAAACACGTGGACATGGACCGAGTGCAGCAACTAATAGAGACGTTGAGTAAACGTAGGATAGTAACAATTGTGATTGTGAGGACTGTGCAGTAACACCAAAGTTACAACCTGGGAAAAAGGGGGCGGAAAGGGGATAATTGAGACTTGTACTATTATATTTACACGAGCGAGTGCAGTAACCAGGCGTCGTTCACACGCTGGTGAGTTGTACGGAGAAAGATTAATCGTGAAACTAATGCTCCCGTTGCGTGAGAGACACGAGTGTTCGAGCACGCCGAATGAATTTCGTCTGCCAGTACTGTGAAGAACGAAGATTTGGGAAACGGCGTGGCGTGCTCGCGAGCATTGCTGGAGAAGGCGGCGGGCGCGGTGGCGACACGGCGGCGACGCGGGCGACCGAGCAGACCCGAGCAATCCCGAGGATAGCGCCGAGGTGGAGTCACGCGTCAGAGCTACAAGAGGCATACAGCATAAGTACCTGATATTCAGTAACCAGGGTAATCAGAGAATGGATGTCAGGGGAGGGGAATGTGGTGCGAACAGTAGCAAACCATTGAATGATGTAATTTACAAGAGATTGGTGTAGGGAATACAGATCACATGGCAGCAAGTATATGTTAAGTCCAGTTGCTTGTAATGATCATGGTTCTTTTTTTTTTGTAATAAACCATTGTCAATTTCCATTGTATGTATGATCAGACCCGGAACCCATTCCTGAGAAAGAATCCCTGTCCCCCTCTCTTTTATTTAATTTGTGTGAGTTAATTAACAACTCGTTTCACTGGCGCCCGCACAGGCTGGACTCGGTAAACTAAGTAATGTGGCTCCGGTAAAATCATGCAAGCAATGGAAATCAATAGTGCGGGCATAAATAAGATAAGAGAATATAAATAGTAGTACTGCATTTGGAGCATATTAAGGTATTTTGATATTGAACAAGCAGTTATAACAATAACCTTGAAATGTGTAAGAAGCATGTTATAATTACAACTTGCTTTGAATTGATTCAGTGCACAAATGTAATTAACAACTCGTTTCACTGGCGCCCGCACAGGCTGGACTCGGTAAACTAAGTAATGTGGCTCCGGTGAAATCATGCAGTCATGCATCAAGCAATGGGAATGAATAGTGTGGGTATTATTGAGATAATAAGATAGACAGTAGTGCTGCATTTGAAATATATTGAATAATGGTAATATTAACAAGCAGTTCTAGTAATTACTTTGGAAAACAACAAGTGTGTGATGAATACAAGTTGTTTTGATGTGATCCAGTACATAGATATAATTTGTTAGCTAGGAAAATAGTTGCCAAGCAATAGTAATAAACTTAAATTTGATTTGTCATTCATGTTTATGTTTGATGTGGTGGGCTTCTGGAAAGGATCAAGTATAGGCATAATAATGCAAAAGTGTTTTTTAAGTGAAATTTTTTTTATTTGATGCTATTGTTTGTTGGATAGGTTTGTATATTATTGTTTGTATGTTTAATGAGAATAAGAGGACACATTAAACAATACAGTGCTCGGTGGCAGTTGAAAAAACATAGCATTCCCAAGTGATTGAAATAATTTTATTCAATGAAGTAATCATTAATAGTGTTCTTAGGGTGCGTCATAAATGTTATTTTTGGTGCAAGATAACGGGTGGATTAAAATAAGTGTGGTATTAATTGTCATGTTGGAAACAAAAAGGGAGTTTTTGCAGCAGAATAACAAATATTGCTAGTAATAGGTAATAACTTTGTAGATTGGTGAATTCATGTAATTTTGGAACGGGCATTGACAATAGTGTTTAATAATTTGTTTATTTTGTGGTTCAGATTGTAAGATTAAAATCATACTAACAGCAGTGGGTAATAATTTTATTGGGGGATTCAGATTATATGAAGGCAGTGTTACAGTGTTACTTGTATTATGAAAATCTATTTGCAGGAATTTATATTAATAGCAGTATTTATGTGGTGATTGAGATCATATGAAGGTTGTTGCTAATAGTGTTATATGTATTATGAAAGTTTATTGGCAGGAATTTATACTAATAGTAGGGTTCAATAATTTGCTTATGTGGTGATTTAGATTGTATGAAGGATATTGCTGGTAGTGTTATATGTACTATGAGGTTGCTGGTAGTATTACATGTATTACAAGTGTTTCACAACTTGTTTATTGGTGGTTCAGAGTGTATGAAGGTGGTGTTTACAGTATTATGGGTACTATGAGGATTTACTTGCAGAAATTGTATTAACGGTAGTGTTAATAATTTGTTCATTTGTGATTTAGATGGTATGGAGATTGTTGTTTGCAGTATTATGAGCATTATGAAAAATTATTTGTAAGAATTTGTGAAGGTGTTACCGTGAAGTTAATGATTATTTTTAAAGTAATGGTGTTCAAATAGAGTGTAAATCATAAAGTGTGAAAGGGGGTAGGTTATCTTGTACTCCACTGCATTCGATTTTGTGTTATTGGGTGATACAAGTGTGTAAATCTAATTGGTGAAATGAAGGTTATTAATAGGGTCTATGATATATGTGAGAGTTTGTACAGGTTAATGAGAATAATTATGTGTACGGTCAATTAATAGTGAAAATTGATACACGATTGGTAAAGAGCATTGTTGTGGGGCAAAACATAATTAGCTATAGAAATAATAACAAGATCACTGTGAATGTAGGTGGACGGAGGAAACAGGCAGAAGTTTAGAAATAGAAACATTACTAGGTTGATTGGTAGGTAGTGGGAACATACGAATTAGGTTAGGGAACGAGGTCATTAAATAGCAAGATGGCAGCCCAACAGAGGGAATCGGTGCAACCAGAGAGGAAGGGGAGGATGGAGGATAGCGATGAAGGAATAGGTGGGAGCACTTTACTGAGAGGTGAAGATGTAGGGAATGGTAGTGGATGGAGGGAGGAAACGGGAGAAGACTTCAGCCATGAATTCAAAATTACATCAACACCGATCAACCAGACTGGAGCAGGAACATTGAATCGAGAGATGCAAGCAAGTACTCAACCGGACATAATCCAGATGATGAGTAAGCTGATGGAACAACAGAAAATGATAGCAGAAGAACAGAACAAGAGAGAGGAGGAACGGACGAGGGAACTAGCTAATCAAATAAGTCAAGTAGTGGCACGATTTGAGAGGCAGGACAGAAAACCAGAAACACAAGCAAACAAGATGGAAGAGGAAAGGGAGACTCGTTTGCAAGAACAAATCAACGACCATCTTGGGACACAAGACAACAATATGGGAGAGATGGAAGTCAGGTGTCAAGAAGACGTCAAAGCAAATGAAAACAAGATTGAGGAATACCAGATGGAGATACCGGATAAACTTCGCGAGGTGGAAGACAAAGTAGTACCATTGGAGTCGAGGGAAGAAAACATGAAACTAGAAGAATCTGTGGTGAAGAGAGACCCCATTACCGACGAGACAAGGGAAATGTCAAACGCGGTCCCCATTAACACCATCCAAACGGTGACCTACGACGACCAGCCGTGGCAGAGGCGAAAGAGCTCAGACGTTCGAATAAGAAAATGCCCCACGATTAGATTGATGTGTGAAGGGATGAGTACTGGAGCGTTAGTGGATACAGGTTGCACGATTACGGTGGTGTCGGAGAAATTTGATGAGGAGTTGTTGGCGGAAGGCAAGAAAATGAGGTGTTTGCCCATGAATGGGGTGTACGTAATAGGAGCAACCCAGAAGAGGTCCAGCCCCATTACAAAACAGATCATGATAAATGTGGAAATCGGCAACCAAAGGTATGAAGTAGTAGCGCTGGTACTGAAGAACTTATTACATCCAATAATCCTGGGGACAGAATTCTTGTTGGAATGCAGGGTTGCGATCGATCTCGACCGGAAACTGGCGGAACTAGGAGGCCAGAAAGCTGAAATGGACCAAGGATTGGAAGAAGGTTACGAGGTATGTTCGGGTAATGTAGTGGAGGAATCAGAAGAAAAACTATGGGAACAAGTCAAGCAAATAGGGATATTAGGCAACAGGCAAGTGTTTAGTAAGAATCAAGCCCCAATTAAAGATTACAAAGTTAAATGTTTTAAAGAGGGCCGGATCCAGGAGGACGACCCGGACATCGCGGCATTAAGGAGAAAACGGGATCGATGGAAAATTGTGGATGGCGTGGTATTGGTCAAGATTCAAGATAGACAAGAAATAGTAGGATGTTATAATTTTTACAACTTGCGACCATGCCCTATAGAAGGGGGCGACCTTGAAGACCCCACTCAAAAATTTAGGTGGATTTTGTGTGAAAAATCCGGAAAAAGGGGAGGAGGGGGTGATGAAACGAATTGTTATCATCTCAGTGATAACAATGCGTTTCGGCCCAATTCGTAGGTTTAAACTGCGCGGCACAGGCTGGCCAGCCGGCGGAGTCGGGGGGGGGCAGGAGCCGGCTCAGCGGAGGAACCGAGTGCCGCGAACCGAGCACGGGCCAAGAAGCCAGAGTGGCGAGAGAGAAGCGCTGAGACATGGCGGAGGTCAGATGGTAGAGCGATGTAATATATGGAATCAACGAAAGTGTGGTGTGAAAAAAGTAGAAGAATCGTGTGAGTAGACGCTTGAGTGATACAGGTAACTGTGGTAAAGCGGAGTTAAAAAGAGGCGTGTGTAATGTGAAAGAACAGAGATGCTACAGATAATGTCGGTAGTAAGTGGTAAACACGTGGACATGGACGAGTGCAGCAACTAATAGAGACGTTGAGTAAACGTAGGATAGTAACAATTGTGATTGTGAGGACTGTGCAGTAACACCAAAGTTACAACCTGGGAAAAAGGGGGCGGAAAGGGGATAATTGAGACTTGTACTATTATATTTACACGAGCGAGTGCAGTAACCAGGCGTCGTTCACACGCTGGTGAGTTGTACGGAGAAAGATTAATCGTGAAACTAATGCTCCCGTTGCGTGAGAGACACGAGTGTTCGAGCACGCCGAATGAATTTCGTCTGCCAGTACTGTGAAGAACGAAGATTTGGGAAACGGCGTGGCGTGCTCGCGAGCATTGCTGGAGAAGGCGGCGGGCGCGGTGGCGACACGGCGGCGACGCGGGCGACCGAGCAGACCCGAGCAATCCCGAGGATAGCGCCGAGGTGGAGTCACGCGTCAGAGCTACAAGAGGCATACAGCATAAGTACCTGATATTCAGTAACCAGGGTAATCAGAGAATGGATGTCAGGGGAGGGGAATGTGGTGCGAACAGTAGCAAACCATTGAATGATGTAATTTACAAGAGATTGGTGTAGGGAATACAGATCACATGGCAGCAAGTATATGTTAAGTCCAGTTGCTTGTAATGATCATGGTTCTTTTTTTTGTAATAAACCATTGTCAATTTCCATTGTATGTATGATCAGACCCGGAACCCATTCCTGAGAAAGAATCCCTGTCCCCCTCTCTTTTATTTAATTTGTGTGAGTTAATTAACAACTCGTTTCAATATATAGTATATATATATATTGAAACGAGTCGTGGAATTTGACTCTGCACAAGATTTATGATAAAAAAAAGGGGGCAGGGATTCTTACCCGGGAATGGGCTCCGGATCCAAGCACGTGCACAATGAAAACTTGTGGGTAACAAGAACTTTTTTATTACTTGAATAATCACCATACAAAATTGGTTGCCCTTGATGCTCACAGGAGCATTTACCTCTGTTCTTTCCCTATGTTTATTTACATCCCATTTACAATTTCTCCGTTACCCTGGCTTCACTCCTTTATTGTGATTCCCACGTTTGGGGGGGCCTCACTCAAGATCACTGTTATCTACTGGCTAGTTACTTTCCCTCCCACTCTTCCGGCCGCTTTTACTCACGATACTCCAGTCTGAATCACGCCGTTTCATGTTCGCCCCTCCGCCGTCGGGCCGACGCCTCGCGCCGCACCGTCCGCGCTCGGGCCTCTTCGTGCCGCAGGATCCCAGCGCGGGGAGGGGAGTCCCGCGGTGCCGCTTGCCTTCGCCGCTCCTACCACTTGCTCTATGCGTTGTCTTCTTACGTGTCTTGTCGCGCCACCTCGCCCTTCGGGTATGTCCGCTTCCTTCGGCTGTGCTCGGAAGGGCGGGGGGACGCTTGCCGCCGTCGGTCGCTTCCCACCCCACTCGTGGCCGCTGTGGTGTACTTCGAAACGTTACCAGAACGTTTCGACTGCATCGGTACGTAGTCCTCCCAACTCACTTTTCATTGACTCGCTTTCCTCAGTAGCGATGTTGTTTGGATGAATAGTTTCATTACACTCGAGTTGCATTGCAGCTTCACACGACTCGCCCACTTGTATTATGAAACACTGTTTTCTCGTTCTCTTACATCACAGTTTCTAGCTTTTATTGTAATTGTCATCGACTGTTCACCTTAATTGCACTTAATGATGTCGAATACTTGTATACATTGTTCCATTCCTCTACACTGTTCTGCCCACTCTACGTGTTGCCCATTCACTGCTTGTGATACTTCACCACCTTCTTGTACCCGTTTTGTCTCGTCTCACTTCTCAACTAACGCTTTCCACTTTCGTCACACACTTTCGTTGCCTTTCCAGTTCTATTGCATAACGCTCACTTTCATTGTTCTCTCCGGTAGATATTCCGTACTACCCCGCACGTCTGCACTTCATGAATCTCTCTCCGCCACTGTTCACACTCTTCCTTCCGCACGTGATTCGTGGTCTCCGGTTCTTTGCACAGAACCGACTCCGGCACCCGACTCCGTCGGTGTGCCGGCCGCTGCCGCGCAGTTCAAACGTTCGATCTGCATCGGAACGCATTGTTATCCTATTAGTGATAACAATTCGTTTCAATATATACCGGGTCTTTATCGTATCTTGCAACCCAGGTCTGGAAACACCAACTCTTGTTTTGCCAATTTGGCAACGCGTGAAATACCTTCGACGCCCTTTCACTTTTAGCGAAGCCCGGTCGCGTTGCCCTCAGATTTCGGGCTGAGAGAATGTGTCTAATTTTAGTTGGAAGAAAGAGAAAGCACGTCCTTGTTACTCTTCAACGTACTGCAGCCACTACGCTGAAAGAGTAAACGCCTGTCTTTTCACAAATGGTGGTCACTTTGAGCATTTACTCGACTGTCAGTTTTTGTCTTTTAAGATAATTATATTTTATTACTTTTTATTAATTATTTTCAATAATTATTAATGTAATACTTAGTTACATTTTATTAGTATTTTTAATAATTTTATCGGTCACATGCGTCTTTAGCCCATTTTGAACATGCAACCCTACAGGCGTGTACCTATCTGTATGTTAAGCAATTAACATCCTTAGCATCGGGTTTTAACATCTTTGGCAACGTGAATACACAACCATTGATTCATCGCAAGTCAAATGTTTATTAAGAAAGAAACAAGTCGGTGTAGAAAACAAATAATATTCAAATAATTCAGAATAAAAGTAACTCATATTAGTTTTTGAGATAATTATTGTTCATTGTAATAGGTTTTAATAGTGCAGTTAAAATGTGTTTTAGGTAAATTAATTTAATTTTCCTCGCATTCCATTAAATGAAACTCTTTTTCAGTATTCATATTTACTGACGACCTGAGGTGTCGCCACTGGAAATCGACGCGCCAACTTCCTCACCGAACATCATTTCTTTAGTTATCTTTAACTTCAGGAGAATTATTTGTATCCATCTTTTTTCAAACTACGGTATACGAATATTGTTTAAATACATATATCGCAAGCAATACCTCACAATATCATAGTAAAATGCCGCAACAACAGAACTCATATGTTTACTATCGCAGTAATATAAATTTTCGCCTAAATTGTGAGATTGATCGATAAAATGCTGAACATACCATAAAATGTTACAGTGTTATTACTGCCTCGTCCAAATTAAAAATCTCGGCTCCGCTACGCTCCACCTCGATTTTTAACTTTCGGCCTCTGCGGTAATTACTCTCATAACATTTTTAGATATGTTTATTGTCTGTTACTAAAGTTTTCTTATTTGCTTAATATACAGATTCCATAACAATAATAATACATTATTATTATTATTATTATTATTATTATTATTATTATTGTTATAAAATGAAGAGCTAGGCGGTAATATTTCACGATATATCTTTTCGATTTCTCTCTGAGCTGGCTTTACTTAAATAATTATTGTTACGTTGCTGTAAATAAATCAATAACTCCCCTCCACATTAATATTACAATTTTGTTTCTTCAGCATACTGGGCAGAATTGCTTAAAGAGACGTTTTGTTTCAACGCTCATGCCTCAGCCCACCCCCCCACTCTGTGCAGCGTGAAAAGATTTCGGCATGAGAGCCGTGTACCTGCCCGCCGACACTCTTGAATGGGATCAACAAAGAAGCAGGAAACTTGCTGCAGCTTATGACCTGACGGTTACCTCCTCTGCTGTCCCGACGTGCCAGGCACGGCTGTCTTGAAAGGTGTAAAAGAGACGCGGTTGCCAAATTACCAAACCAAGAGCAAGTGCTCTCAGACATGAGTTGCAAGATAAACTAAAGACCCGGTATATACATATATATATACATATATATATATATATATAGTGGCGGCATGTAGCAGCGCCTTAAGAAATCCATAACAAAAACTTGTTTTTTGTACTCTCTGGCACGCACACGTGCGCCCAACCGCGCCCCACCCCCACCCGCCTCTTCGCTGCCGTGGTCCCATCCCTCTGACGCCCCCTCGCCTGCTTTGAGAGAAATTTACAGCCATTCGCCGTCAAAGACCGCGACGGGCCTTTTTCGCAGTGAATACACCCTTTGTGTTCCGCCCCCGCCCTCCTCTAAGCTAGTCTCCGCGCCAGCGCGTTCCTCGCCGCACGCCTGTCGCGCTAATGCAATTAAATTCTAACCGTTGCCATGCAAAAATTGCTCCCAGGAGATGTCACCCTCCGTTGGATGCAGCTGCGTTTCGGTAGACAGAGATAGCCAGAGAGAGAGAGAGAGAGAAACCTTAGGAAATTTACCAAGAAATCACGAACCACGATTCGTCAAATTATTTCTGCGACGCAGTATGGTCCGACCAATGACAATTTTCCCAAAGTAGGTCAGCGAGCCCAAGACGAACTTAGGAGGGGGAGATCCGAAGAGGAACGGATTCCCAAAATCCCCCAAAAAAAGAAAACACTGGTGAAGTAGTCGCGAGCGAGTAAACACAAGAGCAGCGGCCGCGGGAGAAAACACTTGTGAAGTAGGCGCGAGAGGAGACACTTAAGAGTTAGTTGCGAGAGAGCGCTTCCTGCCTGGTCGTGGAAGCCGTGAACCAGTTTTTTTTTGTTCGGGTATTCGATGAAAAAGTAACTCGTTGCATAATTCGAGCGTACGAGCCGCGAATACCATGATCCGGCTTCCGGTCCGCGCCCGCAATTAAATGCTCCCGTATCGCGCGTCCGAGTCGTGGTGAGGAGCGACTCCCGACGCGTAACAGCGCCGTGGTGGCGAGGTGGAGAGGAGACCTTCGCGACCTTGTGGTATCCAGTGGCCGCAGGGAGGCGTCCGCCCCCCTGTTCAACATTGCAGCTTATCGCAGACCAACGCTCGTCGAAGACGCCGAGTCCATCGACCGCGTCGGGCTCACCCCGGCACGCGCCTGCACAATAGATAAGGCTCCTACCGCACGCCCGCGCTTTGGGGCGTCTCGCCTCGAAACGAGGCGGAGAATAATACCCACAAATTCTCGAGTGTTTTGTTTTTCTCTGTTTTTTTTCTTTTTGTTAGAGTGAAGTGGTGTCGCACAATGGCATATTTTGTTATTGTAACATAGTTGTCTTTAATTAATTTTTTTCTCTTGTCTTACCGAGCTCACTAGGTAGGGAGCAATCTCACCTCATGGGATTTTTTATGTAACTTCCCCGGCCGTAGGTCGGGAATAAATGTCTAATTTTATGATTGTCCAATTATGGCTAATTATATTCAATGTAGTTTGTTGCCCCTGCACCTCACTTCCCCCCACCACGCGAGGAGCCGCGATCATGTTCTACCGAACCGGCTGCCGTTGCAATATATATATATATATTTTGTAACCGAACGTGTAGGTCGGCTGTGGGGAATTTCAGTCGGAACGAGGCTCTCTTTGAAATTTTGAAAAAAACACGAAGTCGTAACCACAAACATCAATATAATTGAATCTTCATAGAAAAACCAAGCCACAAATTGCAAAATGATCATAACATAAAGAAATAAGCCAATAAAAAAGAAAAGAATAACACTTAACAGCATTGACAAAAACCATCGGAGAGAAAATCAACTTTAAAATTATCATAAATAATTTTTCTTTTAGTTGATACGAATTAGAATCACGGTAGTATATTCTGTGATTAAATGAAATAGAAATTCAATTAATTGGACAAATTGGAGCTCAGATGAGACGAGGAGTGATGACAATGTACTGTCATAGGGGAGCAGTACTTGCATTTCAACTGACAGAGTATCATAGTGTTTTCTGTTTGTGAAAATTCCAGTCAATTTATCCCTCAACATACATTACGTCAACACTCTCATATAATTTCGTGCACGAAATTCTTTGGAATTCCAAAATGATTATCTTGTATTCAATTGAAATTAATAAATTATAGTTGTTGAAAACAAAATATTCAATAGACTTTTTTTTAAACTACAGAAATGACAGTACAAAAGAATATATTGTATTCTATTAAACTGAATGAATATAGCTTCTAAAAACATAGAAAGCGCAACAGAAATTCTTGTAAAAACTATAAAAATGAAATTACAAAAAATATCTTGTATTCTGTTAAACTGAATGAATATAGTTTTTGAAAACACAGAATGTTCAACAGAAATTCTTGTAAAAACTATAGAAATTTACCCCTTTTTACAACTTCTATTGTACAACATTCAAGTTTGCTCATCTTCTTCAACAGTTCGTATCAAATATGATTTTCACAACACTTTTAATTGTACTTGAATAACTTCGAACATCTTCAAAAGAAGTTGCTTGAAAAACTATAGAAAAATTACCCTTTGTTACAACATTTCTTGCGTAATATTTAAGTTCAATTAACATCTTCAATAATTCCTATAAAATATAATTTTATGACTTTCTTAATGGTCCTCAAATAGCTCTAATAGATTTATGGCTTCACCTTGGTGTTAACATTACCATCCATAATACTCCTTTCAAAAACAGAAACTGCACTCCAGCTTATTAACATGAAAAAATTCTTTAAAAAATCAGTAAAGTCCTCGCACACGAAAAATCCATAACTTCAACTATCTTCTGCACATGTTACAAAGTTACTATGAGAATGCACATGGAACGGATATACCAGGCAAACACGTTTTATAATGGCAAAACAATCTCCGAAATGAACTACGGGAACCATGCCTCAACCTTAATTCGGAGGTTGTGCCCATGGAATTATCTCCAACGGTGAACGGCGTGAACACACAATCGGGCAGTTCGGGTGGAATGTACCCGATGTGTCACATAAGAATCGAAATACCGACCTTAGTCCGTTGGAAGATTTAGCTCACTTGAACAACAAAGCGTGCTGGAAGAACAAACATGACGGCGTCCGCCTTAACGTGGTACCATTTCCGCTGATTGGGCTCGTGGCCACGCCTCTCGCTCCCCAAACTCACGCCTCCGCTTCTCGAAACTTTCTGTCCATCTCTGACCGTTTGTTCCCCCCCTTCGCCGCGCACGTCACCACCGTGTAGGGGTGACAACTCTCCCCCTGCGCCACCCCTCCACCGACCGCTGATAAGGCGGCGATGTCGCCGCCGCCGCGGCAGCGTGAGCGTGCGGCAAATCTCGCTAACAATTTCTTTCTGGTTGATAATTGTTGGGGCCTAATATGTAGCTCTCTACAAATATAAATAACATCCGAAAATGTGGTCTGGGAGAACGCTTGGATATCCATCATCAAGAATGCCATCGAGTCTACGAAAAAATGTTCCGGTTATTGTGAACAATAGGGTTTAACACAAAGAAAAACAATACTCTCAGAGTGGTGTTTCGAGGATTTTCGAACGTCCGTTAAGCTGGCAAAGCCATTTTCAAAAACACATTTTCTCTATACCCAGAATTTTGTGCTATCTTTGTGCTTTCCAAATATCCAAAAATTAATTTTTTTGCTCCAACGGTTTTTCCAAAAATGGGTGGCTTTGCTGGCTTAATGTTAAGCTGGCAAAGCCAATTAGCCAAAACAAATTTTCTTTATACACAAAATATTGTGCTATTTTTGTGCTTTTCAAATATATAAACATTAATTTTTTTGCTCTTACCGTTTTTCGAAAATTTAGAAAAAACGAATTTTCGAAATGCCCGGCAGGCGCAACAACTACGCGTAAGAAAACTACTCGTAGAAAAAAAACTATCCATCAAAATTAGATTTTCTTGACACAAAAATAACCACAAAACAATTCTCTATCCAACAATGTTGTTTCGAAATATTCAACATTTAATATTCCCTATAAATAATAATAATTCTTTACACTACTGTCAAGAAACAACACAATTCAAGTCATACAATTCCTCATAAAAACTAAACTGCTCAATATTTCGCAATGTCCTTTCCCAACAAACAGAACCAAACATTGTTCTAACAAAGTACACACACGCTGATTTTTTTGCTCTCAACGTTTTTTGCAAAATTCAACAAAACCACTCACGAGTCACCCGGAACAACGCACTCTCGCAGGATAAGAAAATCACTCATCAAGGCAAAACTCTAATTCAAAATCAATTTATCCTCACATAACATCAACCACAATACAATACAATATACAACAATATTGTTTTTAACTTTTTTATTTTCGATACTATCGAAGAAAAAATTGTACATCCTTTAACTGGGTACCCAAAAACACACCAATGGAGGCACATCAATCCTACTAAATACTAAAATATTCAACACATCGCATTGGCCTTCCCCAACAAACAAAATCAAACTTCATTCTAATAAACTACACTTACAATGATTTTTTTGCTCTAACCGTTTTTTGAAAAATTGAACAAAATGACACGTATGTGGCGCAAGATAGAGCAACTCCGCCAAGAACAAAAACAATCTTCGAAGGAAATATATCATTCAAAATAAAATGTCTTATCACAGAATCAACAACAATACAATGCACTACGCAAAAGTATTGATTTCAAATCTTTGACTTTCGATACTATCTATAAAAAAATCTAAATCATTACACTGAAAATAAAAAAAAGACGCATGGAGGCAAATAAATCCTAATAAATACTAAACTACTCAACCAATTGCATTGTCCATTTCCAAGAATAACAATTAAATGTTGTTCTAATAAACTACACCAACAATGATTTTTTTGCTCTCATTGATTTTTTGAAAATTAAACTCAACTTCGTATGTGCGCAACGGAGTGGCGGGATCTCGGGATAACAAAAACGACGGAAGGAGGAATACATGTTCTAATAAATACTAAACTACTCGACAAATCGCATTGTCCTTTTCCAAGAATAACAATGAAATGTTGTTCTAATAAACTACGCCAACAATGATTTTTTTGCTCTCATCGTACTTTTGAAAATTAAACTCAACCTCGTATGTGTGCACGGGAGTGGCGGGACCTCCGGATAACAAAAGCGACGAACGGAGGAACACATGTTTTAATAAATACTAAACTACTCGACCAATTGCATTGTCCTTTTCCAAGAATAACAACTAAATGTTGTTCTAATAAACTACACCAACAATGATTTTTTTGCTCTCATCGTTCTTTTAAAAATTAAACTCAACTTCGTATGAGTGCACGGGAGTGGTGGACCTCCGGATAACAAAAGCGACGGACGGAGGCACACATGTCCTAATAAATACTAAACTACTCGACCAATTGCATTGTCCTTTTCCACGAATAACAATGAAATGTTGTTCTAATAAACTACACCAACAATGATTTTTTGCTCTCATCGTTCTTTTGAAAATTAAACTCAACTTCGTATGAGTGCACGGGAGTGGCGGGACCTCCGGATAACAAAAGCGACGGAAGGAGGAACACATGTCCTAATAAATACTAAACTACTCGACAAATCGCATTGTCCTTTTCCAAGAATAACAATGAAATGTTGTTCTAATAAACTACGCCAACAATGATTTTTTTGTTCTCATTGATTTTTTGAAAATTAAACTCAACTTCGTATGTGCGCACCGGAGTGGCGGGATCTCGGGATAACAAAAACGACGGAAGGAGGAACACATGTTCTAATAAATACTAAACTACTCGACAAATCGCATTGTCCTTTTCTAAGAATAACAATGAAATGTTGTTCTAATAAACTACGCCAACAATGATTTTTTGCTCTCATCGTACTTTTGAAAATTAAACTCAACCTCGTATGTGTGCACGGGAGTGGCGGGACCTCCGGATAACAAAAGCGACGAACGGAGGAACACATGTTTTAATAAATACTAAACTACTCGACCAATTGCATTGTCCTTTTGCAAGAATAACAACTAAATGGTGTTCTAATCATCTACACCAACAATGATTTTTTTGCTCTCATCGTTCTTTTAAAAATTAAATTCAACTTCGTATGAGTGCACGGGAGTGGTGGACCTCCGGATAACAAAAGTGACGGACGGAGGCACACATGTCCTAATAAATACTGAACTACTCGACCAATTGCATTGTCCTTTTCCAAGAATAACAATGAAATATTGTTCTAATAAACTACATCAACAATGATTTTTTTGGTCTCATCGTTCTTTTGAAAATTAAACTCAACTTCGTATGAGTGCACGGGAGAGGCGGGACCTCCGGATAACAAAAGCGACGAACGGAGGCACACATGTCCTAATAAATACTAAACTACTCGACCAATTGCATTGTTCTTTTCCACGAATAACAATGAAATGTTGTTCTAAGAAACTACACCAACAATGATTTTTTTGCTCTCATCGTTCTTTTGAAAATTGAACTCAACCTCCTATGTGTGCAACAGAGTGGCGGGACCTCGTGATAACAAAAACGACGGAAGGAGGCACACATGTCTTAATAAATACTAAACTACTCGACGAATTGCATTGTCCTTTTCCGCGAATAACAATTAAATGTTGTTTCTAATAAACTACACCAACAATGATTTTTTTGCTCTCATCGTTCTTTTGAAAATTAAACTCAACTTCGTATGAGTGCATGGGAGTGGCGCGTCCTCGGGATAACAAAAACGACGGAAGGAGGAACACATGTCCTAATAAATACTAAACTACTCGACCAATTCCATTGTCCTTTTCCAAGAATAACAATGAAATGTTGTTCTAATAAACTACACCAACAATGATTTTTTTGCTCTCATCGTTCTTTTGAAAATTAAACTCAACCTCGTATGTGTGCACCGGAATGGCGCGCACCTCGGTATAACAAAGAAGACGGAAGGAGGCACACATGTCCTAATAAATACTTAACTGCTCGTCAAATTGCATTGTCGTTTTCCAAGAATAATAATGGAATATTGTTTTAATAAATTACACCAACAATGATTTATTTGCTCTTACCATTTTTTTGAAAATTAAACATAACCATGACACTATTCGAAGCAAAAGTATCCCAAAGTTTAAATATCTTTGCACAGCATAACAACACTGATTCTCTTCATTTTTTCCTACTAATTTTCATTCTTTACTCCACTCCCTCTGCGTGCAAAACGAATTTTTCCGCATTTGATTTTTAATATGCCTATATACTTAGAATGTTTCAAAATTTAAAAAAAATATTTCCCACTTGTACAACGATCTGCACAATACTTTATGAAAAATATTTCCAAAGTTGTGTTTCGAAAAAATATTTTCAATAATTTTAAAGTAGGTTTTGAGGAT
The DNA here is from genome assembly GCA_031308135.1 of Acheta domesticus. NCBI lineage: Eukaryota > Metazoa > Arthropoda > Insecta > Orthoptera > Gryllidae > Acheta > Acheta domesticus. The sequence continues at coordinate 22,591 of JAHLJT010009743.1, forward strand.
ATTGGATTTATATAAAACTATGAAAAGTGTAATTTTTTAAGTTTTTTTAAAGTGGTTTGCGAAAGTAAAAATATAAAAATCAATTCCAAAAATGAAAAACATATTTTATTTTCTTTAATTTTATTTTAAATTCGTAAGAAGTCTTTTTCGTACACCGTGGGGAAAACTAAATCGTAGAGGTTTAGGGTCTTGAACGGAATCAATGTACAAAAAATGGACAGTTCGATCGCAGCTGAAAATAATGTGTAAGTAAATTAGCTTGGATCATCTTCGAGACTGGACATAGACGTATAGTCACTGACACTTAAAAAATTTACTCAATTTCGCGAGTTGTTAGCGATATTTTTCGACGAGCCATTTTTACTTCAAAAAGCACACGACTTAAGCACAATCAGAAACTCTTAGCAGAATACGATTGCAATCTCCCGTGAGAAACGTGGGCCGAGGAGAGTTTGTTATGACTGTGGTGTGTGACGCGAGATAGTATACAGTGAAGTGCCACTTATAAGTACAAGACCCTAAGAGATGCTTTGATAGGCTGGAGAGATATTTATATGGAACCACGTCATTGGTTTATGCCAATTACAATAAAATATTAGGACATTGCAAATAATACAATACAATACATAACAAAATATAAAAGCAATATATTTATTGCACTGATATATACTTGATTTTACCCTATTGTTATCTGCTACTGTAGAAAAATATCTTTCTGGCACAAATTTTTATTACATACGAAGTTAAAATAAAATATTACGGAAGAAATTTTGAGGAAGTTATATGTATATGCCATACTTAACACAAATTCCGTTATAAACTACATACAGGAATCATCTCTTCTGTTCTTACTGTGTTATGTGATATTATTTAGTTAGAGCGGCGTCTCCCGACGAAGATTTTCTGGGGTTCAATGGTCTCCTATGTTTCTGGAACTGCGGCGCACTGTAAAAGCAAGAAATGTCACAGTGGACCACGTTCCGTCTTCGCGCGTGAAGACAGTCCTCCATCAACACATCACTGCCGGATGACGTAGGCCGGAGCTCCAAACGTGAGAATCGCCGCGCAGCTGCTTTTCACCCGTCAGCAAGCGATAGATAAGAGCTGTCGCGCGCCTCTGGAGGTCAAGCGAAAAAGACCCCATTGGTACGGCAGGGTTGAAATGCTCTGGGAAAACTTTTCCCCGTTAGTATTTAAAAGGTTAATGAAACCATTATTTCAACCAGCATGAACTGCAATTAGTCTGATAAACTTATATTTGCCGTTACGCCAATTATATCATTATGGTGCCAGCACTTTTTGAATACAAAGTTGTTGTCAATCCACCTCTCCTCAATACACTATTTGACGGCCTTCTTTCCCTAACATCCTCATTTGGATGAGATCTCTTGTTCTCCAATCTACAATATGCTCTCTCGACCAAAACTTATCGTTTTGAATTACACCTCCATCTGTATTCCATATGTTCCATTCACATCCAAAGTGACTTTTCTCCCCAAGGAAAATTTATCTTTTCTTTAATTATAGACTGCATTTTCGTTAACGTGCACACTTGCTTTTCACGGACGTAAAAATCACAGAGCATTACTGATTACGCATAAAATCGTGACAGCACTTATTTCATTCGGTGTAACATTTTCTTTACGAATTGTTTTAATGCTAGTTACTTCCAACACCAATGTATGCCGCTGCTCTTTCTATGCCTTTTGTCGTAGTAACCAGTAGATGACTCACCTGCCTCAATTACACTCGCTATGAACTCCTGACCTCCACTGTGAATTGTCGAATTTCATTTCGAATTGGAATTTGGTTTCGATTTTAAAGAATATTTTTGCTCGGACTAGTGTTTCCTGTCATTCAGCGGGGCGCGTAAATTCCGGTTCACACATATGTGGTTAGGCCAATTTTCCAAAAAACGGTGGGAGCAAAAAAAAATCATTGTTGGTGTAGTTTCTTAGAATAGCATTTTGTTTTTAGTGTAGGAAAAGGACAACGCAATTTGTGGGGTACTTCGGTATTCATTAGGATTTATGTGCTTCCATCCGTGGGTATTTGGATTCACAGTGTAATAAAATAGAATTTTTTTTATGGATAGTATCGGAAGACAAAACACGGAAGTCTTGAAAACAATACTGTTGCGTAGTGGCATTGTATTGTTGTTGATGCTTTGGAAAAGCACTTAAAT
>JAHLJT010009744.1:0-28582 GCA_031308135.1 Acheta domesticus
GAAACATGCAGTAACACATAACAAACAAGCAGAAATACCTGGACAATACCTACCCATGGATCGCATGGACCAATCAGACAATAGGCGGGTGCTCTGTAACGAGAAGACTTGTATAGACATAACACTCGTTTCCAGTCCTCGTGTCCTCTTGATCTGTGATCGGATACTTCAAACGAATGTACTGTTAATAACTCTGGTCAAACGGCTCGTTTTGAATAACAATGTCACCAAAGTTTCGCAAGTAAAAGTTAGTGTTGAAAGCCGTGTCGCCAACCCCTTGTAGAGAAATTATATCGTCGTGCGAATATTATATCGAGAAACTGACCGTAAGGCACGGTTGCCAAACTGGGGAATTTTGTCCCCCAAATGGGGATTTTTTTTCTTTGTGGGGAAAGAATGGAGAACGTAAATGGACAGGGAAATTTTGGGGGAATATTTTTCATGCAGAGTCGAGAAAGAAATGTTATTCTCTGAATTATTAAACTATAATTATAAAAATTATCTTTATAAATTATAAAAAAGAAAAAATAGACGTTATTATCTCTCATTTTTATGTATCAAAAAGAGAAAAATAAACGATAAGCATAGAGAAAGAAAAGCATGAGGAAAACGAAGATGTTGGGTTTCGATCAGCTATTTTGAAATTGCAATTCATCTATAATTCTTTAAAAAATTCACCCTTTCATTTCTTGGACTTTTTTACCATTCACGCACGGAAGTTTTCGTGGTGATTGTAGTAAAAAGAGACTCGTATTTATTTCTTGAGGGCATTTTCTTGCTTTTAAAGCCCAGTTTAATGAATTAAATTTACAACTTCCATAGATCACATTCGCGTATCATTAATAAATACTTCAGTTCATCCTATGGCAAATAATAGTCATCCGCTGATGTTTTCTAACTAGCTTAATAATTGATTAATGGGTTTTTGGTGTCCACACAATGAATTTTCTTTTCGGGACGTCCATAAATTACGTAACGCAAAAGTGGACTCCCCTCTCTACCACGTAACGTACCAGTAACGCGCGCTTGAATCTCCCGCTAATAATTACGTAACGCTTGCAACAATACTCCCTTTACAATTAATAAAAATCAATTATTATTCAGAAATTATTTATACTGATTGTAGTTTTGTGGTATATTAAAAATTATAATCAATATGAGAATTAGTTGCTGGTGCGACTGGCACATAACAATAAAATTGGGAACAATTTTTTTAATGAAAGAAGGACGCGTAAGCGAGATAATTTCTGACAAACCTTGCAAACGCCATCGTGGATGACGCTTAGGCTCCGAGTGTACTGCGCCAAATTAACAGGATTCTACATACTTGTAGAGTATACTGTAAATCAGTTTTTAATATTTTCTTCGTAATGTAAAAGATTCAATTAATATATCGTTGATGAAACATATTTTCATTTATTGAAACAATTTATACAATCTTACTTCTTTAATTTATTATATTTTTAATTTTATTTGTTATGTGGTAAAGTTTTAGTATATGACAGAAAAAAGGAAATATTTTAAAAAATTTCGAAATATCTTAAAAATAAATATCGGCACCTACCATACGTAACGCAGCATAATGCTGCCCCAACCCCCTCCTCCCTCTCCAGCGTTACGTAATTTACGGACTATCGTTTCCATCAATTCAAATTATTTTATTATATTACAAATTTTACACAATCATGTAACACATTAATATATATATATATATATATATATATATATATATATATATAAACAGAGGCGGGATTCAGGGGGGCAAGGGGGGGGCAACTGTCCCCCCCCCAACCTTGGGAGAATGTTTAAAAAACTTATATTTAATTTCACGTCGTGAATATTCCAATTTATATATAAAAGAATTACATGTTTCTATATTTTGAGAAGAAATATAATAATAATAATAATAATAATAATAATAATAATAATAATAATAATAATAATAATAATAAAGCGAACGATAATTATATGAAGCAGAGCTAATAACACACATTAGTAAATTGGTGAACTTTAATTCAGTATTATAAAACGCGCGGGATAATGTTCAGCGTTATTTTTAATATTCTTTATTAATAAATCGTCTTTCAATTATATTTGCTTTTCAACGTTATTTACTTGGAAATTAAACTGTTTCATGCCTTAAATCATGAATCATAAATAGACTACACCTTTCAAAAAGAAGAGAATTCCCGTTTATTATAGATATAGAGGTAAAGATGGTGAAACAATTTATATAATGAGCCACCTTGGTATCTTTTCATACAACGCAAACATTTTACCAGGAACGATTTTAACAACTGGTTTAATAACTCCTTTTGTCATCATTGCTTTGTGGTTCGGTTGTAAAGGAAAGCCAATGTGAAAGACAGATGTTCGTGTTTTCTCGGTTCTAAACAACGAACAAATCGCCTGTAATGTAAATATTAACGACGAGACGTGAGCGACAAAAAAAATACATTAGTGTAATTTCGGAAAACAATAACATAAGAATAGAGCAAAAAAAGTCTATGTCACACATTTAATACTATCCACCCAAAAGTTTAAAGAAAAATCTAGGGCTGTTTTCGAGAAAATATTTTTGATATTTTTTAATATTGCACGTATTGGACGCAATAAAGCGCGAAAACTAATAATTTTTCAAAAAACTGTGCATGACCTAAACGAAAGAACTAACTATGAAGAAAAAAATTACTTGAAAGAAAAAACTCCAATTTAATTTTGTAGTAAGAATACGCCTAAAAATTTCAATATCTTGCAACTTTCAAAAATTCAGATTTAACAGTGAAAATCGAACCTATGCCATCTTTGTACATGTATTTCACTCTCTTTTTACAAGAACTTTAAAGAGCCATTTTTGAAAACATTTTGAACATATCCCGAGAGCTTCATGTAAAGTACCCCCAAAAATTAATGAATGTTTTTCAAAATCACAGATCAAGCCAGTTCGAGAAGGGTTTATTCAGTTTGGGAAAACTCGTACTCATAGTTTAGGCGCTTGTGTTGTTCACATACACCAAACAGACGGACGGACGACGTTTTCAAAAAAACAAACTTTTGCGGCGTCAGGGGACCTCCAAAACGTGCATTTCGGTTGAAATCTCGAAATCGATTTTTCGCAACATTCCATAACGAGAAAATAAGTAAGTTGTGCCACAGAATTGCACAGTTATGTAAAAACATTTGTGATCATAATAAATAATAAATATTTTCGATATTTCAATATGATTCACTACGAAAAAATGCATCGTTGAATTTACACTTTGGACACTTCAATAACGTTGAAGATCGTCACCTTTGTGTTCAACTAATCTAATTAATAACATTTAATAATAATCAATTAAACAAATAACAAAATTGAAAATTATACATGTATATATATACATATATATATATATATATATATATATATATATATATACATACACATATTACACAATTAATTTAAAGTATTAATATAAACGAATATTTTCGTGTTTATAATAGCGCCCAAATTTACCCCCCCCCCAATGAAAGTTTCGAAATCCCGCCACTGTATTTAAACATTGGAGAAGGTCACAAGTTTGGATAGTTTTTACCGTATAGGGGCAGTCTTGCCCTGAGGTCTGGCAGGTACTCCTTTTACTTGCGCTCTTCATCTAAGGGATAAATAGCAGGACACAAGGTTTTTCATTAAACTACTTACGCACATCTCCTAATTCAACAGAAGTAATAATACTATGTTCCCTACCAAAATATTAGGATAAACCATAGCAAAATGGTGACATACCCTCTTCAGCTCTAAACTGAGCAATAAAAACCAAAATTAAATGTTTCCATTATAACTGGGTTGTTTCTGTGTCAAGTATGATAAAATTACTTGCTTTATATTTTTTAAAATTACATTGTTGTTACAAGTGGTACCATACATGAGACCTAAGAACTATAAGGCAGCAATTTATTAATACTATTTTTTTAATTTATTTATATTCCATCTCATTGTAAGCACAAAAATAAAAAATACTGTGTTGCCTGCAATTATTAAAGCAATTGAAAAATAATTTATTATACAATTTTAGCACGTATATATTGACAATGTATTGACGTACAAAAAATACATAGTAACTGATACGGTAAACTACAAAACTAGAACATTTACAATACTAAAAAACTAGAACATTTTCAACACTAGAAACCTAGAACATTTACAATACTACAAAACTAAACAGTTTCTTCAGAATCAGAGCTGTCACTATAATGTTTCTCTTCTAACTGGTGTACTGTTGTTGAATTAATTATTGTTCATCGTTGTTAGAATTATCAAACTCGATGTCTGAAAGATCTGAATCAATCCGACTGACATTCTTTCTCAGCCAAACCTAAATCACGAAACATTAAACATGACTTCAAAGGTCATCACTAAAACTATGTTCACAAGGAATATGGGGTAAGATCTCGAGGTATCACATTTGATACGTCAAGTTTCGAGATCTCTCAATCTTATATAAAAAATATAATAAGATGCTAGATTATTGTAAACATTTTAAAACAGTATTAGAAGAGAGAAGTATACATAAGAACATGCCAAATCCATTAAATACCTGATAATTACCTGTATTCAGACGAGACATGCTTCACGCTGGGCAAATGGCAGCAGTACCCGAAACGCTTGCAACTACTGACCTCCGAATGAACACAAAAAATGAGCGCTGAGAAGCGATAACTTATAGTATAATGATATTGTTTTTTTCGTTTATTGAAACAATTTATACAATATTACTTTTTTAATTTATTAAATTTTTAATGTTATTTGTTATATGGTAAAGTTTTAGTATATGACAGAAAAAAGGAAATATTTTAGAAATTTTGAAATATCTTAAAAATAATAAACCTAACCTTATAGTATATGATATTACCACAGCCACAAAAGTTTCTGTGTGTTAGGATCGCGTAGACAAAACTAGTGGTGCTACAGAATGCCACAGACTTTCCCGTATTAATTTTCTATTTCTTTGAGTCTCAGCTAGCTATTGTTGCCACATACTCTAGTCAGCTGCCATCTATCGAGACTACACTATATTTTTTTGATATTTTCTAATTCTCCGCTTTCCTAGTGGTATAGAACGAATATTAATTTTAAACTATTAAAGAACACCAAAACCTCGACCAAAATAACAATTTCTTTGACAAATTCGAGCCTGTTTTAAGAAAATGACGTTTAACCGCACCTAAAAATGCAAAATTTGAAGCTCCTTTTCACAGAAAATTTATGTGAAAAACTTCATTTGAAGTCATTTGAAGCATTTTAACTTACTAATACAATAGTGTTTAAAAATTACTGCAAATGTGCATAAGAACGGTGTGAGAGATCTTCAAAAAATTACTTTTGTGTAATTTTGCAAAAAGAAAAAAATACCCCAATTGAACTTTACAACATACTGAAGAGTGAAATTCAACTACACGTTGACAACTTTGAAGAAAATTTTGGGAGCAATTTTTGAGAAAATGACGTTTGAGCGTTTCTGAAAATTTGGAATTTTGAGCTAGTTTTCGAGAAACTTTATTTGATATTATTTAAAACACATGTAATCATAAATATAATGATGTGAACAAATTTCCGCTAATTAACGACGTGACAAGTCAAAAAATTACGTAATTTAAAAAAATAAAAAATAGAGCAATATGGCGTTAATGTCATCCCATAGAACACACTTAGCACTATTCCTACAAAAATTGAAAGAAAAAATTGGGAGCCAATTTTGGGAAAATCTGGTTTTTGTAATTTTTTAAAATTGCAACCATTCTGTGCAATATTGCGCAAAAAACTACTAACATTTTCAAAAAAGAGTACTTGACCTTAATAAAAGAACTCACTTTGGACAAAAAATTTTATTTTAAGGAAAAATATCTAACTTCAGTTTTGTAATTCTAGGAAGACACCAAATAAAAATTCAAACATTTTCAATTTTCGAAAATTCAGAGTAAACTGTGAAAATGCGACCTATGCCACCTTTATAAGTGTATTTTACTCTATCAATCCTTACAATAAATTTAAAGAAAAAAATTGGTACCGTTTTTGAGAAAATTTTGAAAATGTCCCGGGGCTTCATGTAAAGTACCCCTAAATTTTGAACAATATTTTTTCAAAATCGCGGCGCCTTGAGTAAAACCAGATCGGCTCCGGAATATTCATTTTGGAAGAAATCGTACTTATAGTTTCGGCGCTACGATTGTTCACAGACTGACAAACAGACGGACAGGACGGACGGACGGACGGACGGACGGACGGACGGACGGATGGACGTTTTGAAAAGAACCACTTTTCGGTATCAGGAGAACCCAAAACGTCTATTTGTCTATTGTCAGGAGAACCCAAAACGTGTAACGACTATTTGTTTAAATGCCTAAATATTGGCTATTGCATCATCACAAGTTACCGTACGAACACTGATACCCACTTTATACACCTTAATAAGGCAACTGTGCTAATAGTTGAGATGTCTTTTTTGTTTATAAATAAATATCCTGCAGGACACTAAAATTTCTTTGTATAAGAAAAACTTTATTTATTTATTTACGTCAAAAACAGTTTTAAACTGTGTGTGACGAGCTATGGTGGAAGTGAAATATGTGCATGTTTTCATAATTCTGTGATCTCTATCCTAAACTATATTCTAGTCGAATTTTGAATACAGAAAAAAAGAGCGGTTTTTTTCAAGTTTTGTTGACAAAAATATTCTCTCCTATATAATAAAATATATTTTCAAACGTAAATTAGCTATGAATTTGTGCCCTTAATCCTCATCATGTTCTTCATGAAAGAATAATACATTTTGCTGCGACCACCTGGAAAATAATAATTTCAATAACTATATTTCCCACTGAAATTCAGAAGACGTGCACAAATAATAGATAGATAGATAGATATTGTTTATTTAGCCTTCTCGGCTATTTTTTACATAAAATACATATTTACATACATTGCTTACATCTATAAGTATACTCTATTAACTATTTACAAAATGAATTTTCTACTTTTATGTGTTTTATAATTTTTCTTTTTAAATTCTTTAATTTGTTCACAGTTTTTTATTTCTAATGGTAGTTTATTATATAATTCAATTCCTTTGTCAAATAGTCTATTTTTTGCCTGTTCAGTTTTACTAAAATTAATTACTAAATGTTGTGCTTGTCTTGTTTCCCTTGCTGTTTTATCTTTCACTCTTTGGATTTTGTTTACCAAATCTCCTGTTATTTGGTTTTTAATTAATTTAAAAATAAAAATTAGTGTCTTATACTGAATTCTCTCTTTTATTGACATAAATTTCAGAGTGTCTAGCATGTCTACCACTGGAGTGTATCTATTGCATTGAATTATTACCCTCATTGCTCTATTTTGTTGTATCTGAAGTTTTTTAATTTCACTTTTTTGGGCTCCAACTAGTATTGTTGCACAGTAATCAAAATGTGGTGCAATTATGGATTTATATATCAAACATCTTGTATAGCCATTTATATATTGCCCAATTCTGTTTAACATATTAATCTTTTTTCCAGTTTTCTTTACTATATATTCTATATAATCTTTAAAATTTAATTTACTATCTATAATTACTCCCAGATATTTCATTTTGTATACCCGTTGTATTTCCTTTAAATCAGTTGTGAATAATTTTGTTTCTCTTTCTTCTATGTTTCTTCCACTATGTAAAATCATAAATTTAGTCTTTTCTACATTCATTATTAATTTATTTACCCTTAACCATTCTTGTACTGCAATAAATACACTCTGCAGTTTAAATTCAATTTCCGCTTCTGTTTCTCCAATTACATACAATAAAGTGTCGTCAGCAAATAACTGAATTTTACATTCATTTGCAAACAAATTTATTATATACTTAATTAAGTCATTTATGTACATTATAAACAATATTGGTCCCAAAACTGACCCTTGCGGAACACCTAAATCTACGCTAATTTCCTCTGACATAATGTTATTATATTTAACTTTTTGCTTTCTATTTACAAGATACGAAATAAACCACTTTTGAACGTCACCTTTGATACCGTATTTGTACATTTTCTCAATCAGCATTGACCTGTCAACCGTTTCGAATGCCCTCTTTAGATCCAAGAAGATAATTCCTACTTTCTTTCCTGTATCAATATTAATTTTCCATTCGTCTAAGACTGCTTGAATCGCGGTTTCACAGGATTGTTTTTCTCTGAATCCTGATTGTTCATTTCTTATAATTTTGTTTGTTTCAATAAATTCATTTAATTGCTTCTTTACTATTTCTTCTAATATTTTTTCATACGTGGGTAGTTTATTTATTGGCCTAAATTCAGCTGCTCTCTTTGTGTTTGTCACTTTTGGAATTGGTATTACGGTGGAAGTTTTCCATGATTCAGGAAAGATCCCTTTTTTCTAATGAATTATTTATTATTTTCAAAAATACAGCTTCTAATATTTCATAATTTTCTTTTATCATTTTTGTTGTAATACCCTCGTCGGTTCCTTTTTTGTTTGTTAGCCCAAAGATTATTTTACGCAATTCTTCCTTTCTTATCAATTTAAATTTATTAAATTCCCTGTCACACCATTTTTCATTTTGCTTGTAAATATTCTGATTCCCTGCATCAGCATTTTGTACTAAAATATTAATGCTTCTTACGAAATAGTTATTGAATTTGTTTGCAATATTTTCTTTACTACTTTCATCAAATACAATATCTGTAGTCATTAAATCACAGTTTTTACCTCCAATTAATTTCTTAATTACCTTCCATAATTCTTTACTATTATTTTTGTGTTCTTCAATAGTATTATTATAATATTCTACTTTCTTTTTCTTAATTAGTTTAACTACATTATTTCGTAACTTCTTGTACTCTTCCCACTTGTCCGGTTCTCTCGTTATTTTAGCTGTTTTGTATACTTCATCTCTCTTGTTGCACAACATTTTTATTTCTTCGCAATACCATTTTCTTTCATTCCATTCTGTATGCACCTTCAGCGTTTTAAATGGTGCCACCTTATCTAAGGTTTTTACGACTGCTTTTACAAACTCCTCGCTTAACTCGTCTTCATTGTCATGTTTTAATTGTCTAATATTACATTCTAATATGTAATATTAGATATGTTATATTAGATAGTTAATAATATTAATAATGAAGTTACATTAATGTCTAGAGCAAAACAAGGGACCATCTCAGCTTTTTTTTTTCTTTCTTTTTTTCTGTTTGGTTGTCGAAGGGTGCGGACGTGTTCTGGGAGAGCCATCTAAAGTTAGCAGGCGCCCAGAAACCAATCTCAACCAAACCATATACAAAATTTTGGGCTAATTTTAGGCTAATTAAATGCTCTATTCCGGAATTTAAGGCTCATCTGGATTTCCGAAAATCGTGGGCGCTGCTAGCTTTAGTCTAAAGCTAGAAGCGCCCACCCAAAAATCGATCTCAAAATTAATTGTAAAATTTAAGAATAATTTTAGGCTCTTGGAAAAAAATTATCCCCGCCTTCAAATTCCGAAAATCAGGGCTGTACAAAGCGAAACAATTAACATTGGTTCTTACTGGCGAATAAACACCTCAATCAAAAAACCTTAGGAAATATCTGAAACCCCTGCCAAAAAGTTAAGAATAATTTCAGATTCTTGGAAAAAATTATCCCCGTCGTCAAATTCCGAAAATCAGGGCTGTACAAAGCGAAACAATTAACATTGGTTCTTACGGGTGATGTAACACCAAAATCAAAAAACCTTAGGAAAAATCTGAAACCCCTCCCAAAAGTTAGGAATAATTTTAGTGTCTTGGAAAAAAAATTATCCCTGCCTTGAAATTCCAAAAATCAGGGCTGTACAAAGCGAAACAATTAACATTGGTTCTTACGGGCGAATAAACACCACTCACTATGGGGAAAAAATTATAGTTGAAGGAAAAATCTTCATCTGCAATTTTGTAGTTGGAGGAAGATGTTGAATAAAATTCAAAATTTTGCCATTTTCGAAAATTTAGAGTTAACCGTGAACATCGTACCTATGTCACCTTAATAAGTGCATTTTACTCTGTTCGTACAAGAAATTTAAAGAAAAATTTGGAGCCTTTTGGAGAAAAGTTTAAAAACGTCCGGGGAGCTTCATGTAAAGTACCCCAAAACTATAGAACCTTTTTCCAAATCTCAAAGCTTTCACTCAAACCAGATCGTTCGGAGAATATCCATTTTGGAAGAAACCGTACGTATGCTTTAGGTGCTAGCAGTGTTGACGGACGGACAGGGACGGACAGATGGACGTTTTCCTCTCAGTTGGTTTTTGGGAATCAAAAACCAACAAAAAACGGGTTCTGGCTACACCACGTGTTAAGGGATTTTTTTTCTTAATTTAGCAACTGGATTTATCCACTTTTTCGTCATCACGACCAGGCAACTAATTTTTTGCTGGCGAAAATTCGCCATTTTCCCTGTAGCATTATATAACTTTCCCTATACTACCTATTTTACTGTGTATTTAAGTAGCGTTTATTGTTGACAGAACAATTTTGATACATGGTGGTAGTTTTGCACTACATAGCATGTATATATTGGATGGTTGGAGAGTTCAAGATTACTTTGACCTTTCTTGCGTTATTTATAATAGTCTGAGGATTTTCCTCTCTTGTGTAACTGACGCACCTCTTTTGTATAATTTACACTATCATTACTTCAACAACCTACATCTAATTACAATTACTTCATAAGCGACTCTGTCGCGTTCCAATTGCTTTTATCTTAGCGAAATTCTCTTATCCTGAAATGACCTAACACTAAGCACAGGTGTCACTGTCACGTCCTTGTTGTTCACTGATTACTATTTACACTATTTACATTTTAACTGCTCCATCACTGCACCATCTTCTTTGACAGGGTCTAGGGGCATCGAGGGGCTCCGGGTGGTGGCGCGGGGAGTTTTTAGGTGCGGATTGGCCTCCGCCACACGAGCGGGCATCGGCCGAGGCGGCCCCCGCCGGGCACCGTTTTATTTATTACACACACGGCGGTACTCGGCAGGGACCAGGTCTAGGCGGTGTGCTTGTAATAGCAGGCGCCACTACGTCGGTAAAGCTAGCACCCCCAATTTCTCAAAACTCAAAAATTCTTGCACCATAATTTTGGGCTAATTTCAGCCCCCTTGCAAAAATTTTGGGCCACCTCCCAACACCCCGAAATTACGATTTCAAATTTTGGCCGGTAAAGCTAGCACCCCCACTTACTTAAAATTCAAATTTTTTTGCACGGTCAAAACAAGTGAATTTTGGGCTTCTGGGGGCCACTTTTCAAAATTTCGAAACTCACCCTTAAATACAAAAACAAAAAATCAAAACCACCCCTCATTCTCAAATTTCAAAAATCCTTCCGCCATACGTTTAGGCGAATTTTGGGTTTCTCAGTAACACCAAGAACATTATTTTTGGTACCCCACAACACCCCGAAATTAAGGTTTCAAAAATAGGGGTGGTAAAGCTAGCACCCCCACTTCCTCAAAACTCATTTTTTTGTACGGTCAAAACAAGTGAATTTTGGGCTCCTCGGGCCACTTTTCAAAATTTCGAAACACACCTCTAAATACGAAAACAAAAAATAAAAACCACCCCTATTTCTCAAATTTCAAAATTTCTCCCACCATAACTTTGGGATAATTTTGGGCTCTTCAGTGACACCAGAAACATTATTTTGGTACCCTACAATCTCCGAAATTAAGGTTAAAAATTGTGGGTTGTTAATTTAACACCCACCCGTACTAAAATTCGAAAATATTTGTGTGGTCGTAAACATGCGAAATTTTTGTACCTTTTCAAAATTTCGAAACTCACCCCTACGTACGATAACAAATATTTAAAACCATTCCAATAGCAACTCAACTCAAAAAATCTTGGGCCATAATTTTGGGTTTTTTAGTGTCATCAAAAAACGCCCAGAAATCAACTTAGCAAAAACGAGGATGGAGAAGCTAGAATCTCACTATCTCAAAACTAGGAAATCCGGAGAAACTTCACACATATTCTGGGAGAATTATACCGTACACGTATATTTCCAACATTAAAAAAGAAAAAATGTATTTGTTGAGTGTTTTACCATTTATTTCCACAGGATCAATATCAAGCCTTAAAATAATTACTTTGATTCATTCCTATGTAAACATCCAATATGGACTTGCTAGGTATTTCATACAAGAAAAATTCTCTCCAAAAAGCAGCGATGAATTAAAAGATAAAATAGTTATTTAACTATACATCTACAATTCTAAAATCACAATCAATAATAGAGAAATGCAAAAATGGGAAAAGAATAATGCCTAGTATAAAAGGCAAACAAAAAAAAGAAAAGAAAACAAACTTGACTAACAAATGTAAATATAGAATTTACTAACAATTGAACACATGCCAGCAAATAAGATGCGATCTTGAAATAATTTGGGCATTGTCATTTTTCATGAAAAAGAAAAGCAAAGTAAAAAAACCTGTCCGAAATACTTACCGATCTCAAATATTTGTTGGATTTTTTTCAAAACTAAACTACAGGTATTTTGCTTCAAGCAATCCAATGTTCTACAAATAACATGCACATTATGGCAAAAAATCGCGACACGCATATCATTTTGGGGTAAATGCATTCTTATTGAAAAGAATTGAATATTAATCAAAACATCCTATTTTCCTGCAAAATTCAATATTTGTGTTGTTATAAAAACTAAACTACAAGGATTTCGTTTCTGGCAATTTAATGTCATATACAACACATAATAGGGAATACGGCTATACTCTCTAATAATTTTCGACTACTCACTTTGTTTTAAAAAGATTGGAAAATTAGTGTGAAAACTATTACATAAATTTTGATCATATTTTGGTTGATCACTAAATAAACTCCAAAATACTGTACTAATTCAAAAGAGGAATTTATTTAGAATTGCTCATACATTGGCCATCAATATGTCAACTTCAAACAATTTTGGACTAGATTCGTTCTTATTGAAAATTAAAGGAATATTAATCAAAACAGTCCCAACTTTTTTCCGATATTCAATATTTGCGTTACCTTAACTACAGGTATTTCGCGTTTGATAATGTCATTTTCAAATACATGATAAGGAATATGGCTGTACTCAGAAAAAAATTTAGGCTCCTCTCTTTGTTTACCAAAAAATGGAAAATTCTCGTGAAAACTACAACATAATTCTTGACCAATTTCTCATTCCTCACAAAATAAACTCCAAAATACTTTACTAATTCAAAAAAAGAATTTATTTACATTTGCACATACATTGCTTCTCAATTTGCTAATCTCAAATAATTTCGGGCTAGACACGTTCTTATTGAAAAATAAAGGAATAATAACCAATAGAATAACTTTTGTTTTTGCTATCCAATATTTGCGATCTTATAAAACCGGAACTACAAGGATTTAGTTCCTGGCAATAAAGCGCCATATACAACACATGATAGGGAATACGGCTATACTCATGAATCATTTTGAACTTCGCGGTTTCTTCTCCAAGAAAAGAAAAATTCGCGTGAGAACTACAATATACATTTGACCACGTTTCCATTTCTGAAAAAGTAAACCCCAAAATTCTGTACCAATTCAAATAAAGACTTTATTAACAATTGCACATAAATTAGCTAATAATATTCAAATCTCAAATAATTTTGGGCTATATTAGTTCGTATTAAAAAAGGGATATTAGTCAAAACCAGTCCATATTTTGTTCCCGATATTCAACATTTCCGTTCTTATAAAACCAGAAGTACTAGGATATGGCTTATGGCAGTAGCGTGTGACATACAACACATATTAAGGAATACGGTTATATCCACAAATAATTTTGGGCTTCCCTTTCTTTTCCAAAAAGTGGAAAATTCTCGTGAGAAATACAGTATAACTTTTAACTAATTTTTCATTCCTCACAAAATTATTTCTGAAATACTTTAATAACTCAAATGAGGAATTGATTCACAATTGCTCATGCATTACCTATCAATATGCCAATCTCAAATAATTTTGGGCTAGCACGGTTCTTATTGGAAAAAATTGGAATATTCATCAAAACACACCAATTTTTTTTTTCGATATTCAACATTTGCGTTCTTATAACACCTGAATTACAACGATTTGGCTCCTGGAAATTAAAGGACATATACTATACATGATACGGAATACAGATATACTAACAAATGATTTTGGGCTTCTCTCTTTCTTTTCCAAAAAAATGGAAAAAATTCTCGTGAGAACTAGAATACAGCTTTTTACTAATTTTTCATTCCTCACAAAAAATCGCTGAAATACTTTACTAATTTAAATGAGAAATTTATTAACGATTGCTCATACATTACCTATTAATATCACAATTTCAAATAATTTTGGGCTAGAGCCATTCTTATTGGAAAAAAATAATGTTACTAAAAACTTTCCCAATTCTTTTCCAACATTTAATATTTCCGTTGTTATAAAACCTGAACTACAAGGATTCGGCTCCTTGGAAAGGCGTGTGACATACAACACATAATAAGAAATATAGTTATACCCACAAATAATTTTGGGCTTCTCTCTTTCATTTCCAAAAAATGCAATCTTCTCCTGAGAACAACAACATACCTTTCCATTAATTTTTCATTCCTCACCAAATAATCTCTGAACTACTTTACTAATTCAAATGGGGAATTTATTAGCAATTGCTCATACATTACATATCAATATGCCAATCTCAAATAATTTTGGGCTAGCATCGTTCTGATCGAAAAAAAATAGAATATTAATCAAAACACACCCACTATTTTCGATATTCAATATTTGAGTTCTTATAACACCTGAACTAAAACGACTTAGCTTCTGAAAATTGAACTTCGTATTCCACACATTATTGGGAATACTATTACACCCACAAATAATTTTGGGCTTCTCTCTTTCCTTTCCAAAAAAGGAAAATTCCCGTTAGGACTACAACATACCTTATTCACCATTAAGAACCAATGCTAATTGTTTCGCTTTGTACAGCCCTGATTTTCGGAATTAGAAGGCGGGAATAATTTTTTCCAAGAGCCTAAAATTGTTCCTAACTTTTGGGAGGGGTTTCAGATTTTTCCTAAGGTTTTTTGATTGTGGTGTTATTTCATCCGTAAGAACCAATGTTAATTGTTTCCCTTTGTACAGCCCTGATTTTCGGAATTTGAAGGCGGGGATAATTTTTTTCCAAGAGCCTAAAATTATTCTTAACTTTTGGGAGGGATTTCAGATTTTTCCTAAGGTTTTTTGATTGTGGTGTTATTTCACCCGTAAGAACCAATGTTAATTGTTTCGCTTTGTACAGCCCTGATTTTAGGAATTTGAAGGCGGGGATAATTTTTTTCCAAGGGCCTAAAATTATTCTTAACTTTTGGGAGGGGTTTCAGATTTTTCCTAAGGTTTTTTGATTTTGGTGTTATTGCACCCGTAAGAACCAATGTTAATTGTTTCGCTTTGTACAGCCCTGATTTTAGGAATTTGAAGGCGGGGATAATATTTTTCCAAGAGCCTAAAATTATTCTTAAATTTTGGGATGGGTTTCAGATTTTACGATTGATTTTGAGATAGATTCTGGGTGGGCGCTGCTAGCTTTAGACTAAAGCTAGCAGCGCCCAGGATTTTCGGAAATCCAGAGGAGCCTAAAATTCGGGAATAGAGCATTTAATTAGCCTAAAATTAGCCTAAAATTTTGGATATGGTTTGGTTGAGATTGGTTTCTGGGCGCTGCTAGCTTTAGATGGCTTTCTGGGAGGCTCCGCAGGTAGAAGTGAAAGGCGATGGGCTGCTGTTTAACGGTATACCAGGCGCGTGTTGGGAGTTGGGGGGCGCGGCTGGCACGCTTTCATGCAAAGACGCATAGCGTGTGCAAAAGTGATATTGGTTGTCTTGGAGAGGCATTGTTGTGTGCTGCAATTCTTGCCATGTTCTTGTTAATTGGAGGTATCGAAGCAAATCCGGGACCCAGCGTGGAAGATGGCAACAAGTGCAATAAGTGCGAAAGAAATGAAAGGCGATTTCGGAAGCTGGAAGCAGAACTAGCGGAAGCGGAGAAGAAAATATGCGAGCTGCAACTTAGGAACGGAACTACTCACTGCAACTTACGGAATTGAATAGATTGCCTGCAAAAACCTTTGAACCCTTTCCTCAAAGCGTTCAACAGTTTAGGAAATTAATTTATGGTATTATTAAGTAAATGAGGGAGAATACTGGGTTATATGGCGATGCATAAGTGCTCTATTGTGAAGTGAGGTGTCGTGCAGTGTATAGCAGAGAAATAAAGAAGGAAATGTTTTCAGGTCTTAGTGAAGTGAAGTGCAGTGTGATCCTAGAGCAGTGTGGGCTTTTTCTCTTCCTTTTTCTTTTCTCTCTTAATGTAATTTAATGTTTAATGAATCAGTCAGTTTTTATATTATTATCATTATTTTACCATTATTTTTATTATTTTATCAATATTAATACTATAATTAGTATATAATTTGCTAGTTATATTACCTTATTATTGTTATTATAATTATTATTGGTTTTAGTGTTCTATGTTACTGAGACTGTGTATATTTATGTTTTTGTAATAGCTGCCACCGGGTTATATCCAATTGCAGTTTAAATAAATCTATCTATCTATTTGCTCAAAGAATCAGGGAAACTGGACGAAAAACCTGATGGAGATGGGGAGGCCATCAACCTAGAAGCTGTGGTACAGTACTTGTTACAGGTTCTTTAGAATTGTACAGTCCAAATGATAAATAATTACATTAACTATCATTTTAAAAATTAATCTTACTTCCCTATTGATGCTCGGTATAGTCTCGAATTGTATAGAAACAGTTATGCAGCAGAAAAGATTTCACTTGGGACTTCAAATTTTCTATCGAATTTAATCGTTTAATGTCATCTGGCACAGTGTTGTAGAGTAATGTACATGAATTGTATGTGCGTTTTTAGTAGAGAGCTGTTGATACTGCCACCTGGTGAATATGATTACTACGTCATGTGTTACACTTATAGACATCAGCGTTTGCTGAAAATATATTCCTGGCCTTAAGTAAGTCATTTTTGACAAAAACTACTGATTCGTAAATCAGGAGATAAGGTAATGGTAAAATTCCTAGATTAATAGAGACTTTCAAGAATCACGTGGGTGGGTTTTTCTTATTATTCGTACAATTCTTTTTTTGTAATCTGAAAGTCTGGGAGCTATAAGATGTGTTTCCCCAGAATACTATGCCGTATCTCAGGCGGGAATGAACATTCGCAAAATATATGCAAAGAGCAGTATTAATGCTGACGAAATTTGAAAGAATTCTGAACGCGTAGCATAATGAACTTAATTTTGTGTTCAATTCATTTAAGTGGGCTTTCCATTTGAGGTTTGACTGAATTGATAGAAATAGTTATTTTAATATCAGTCAATGGCACACGGTTCATTTTCAATATAGTAGTGAATTATTTATTTGAAATAGAAAACTGCATTGAAACAGTTTTCTTTTCATTTACTTTTAATTTGTTATTACGGAACCAATTTGAAACATCTGATATTGTATTATTTACGATTTCTTTATTTCAAAGAAAATTTGTATCATCCGCAAAGAGAACTGTTCTTCCGCTTCAAATCGCTAAAAGCATGTCGTTTACATATAATAGGGAGAGAATAGGGCCTAAAATCGATCCTTGCGGGACTCCACGTGCAATTGGCAAAGAACCGGAAAGGTGTGTACATAAAGTTCCATCATTCCAGTAAAGTATTTCTACTCTCTGAGATCGTTGTTTAAGGTATGAACATAGCCAATCTAGAGCAATAATACGGATTCCATATGAAGGTAATTTTGAAAGTAAAATGATATGATCAATGACGTCAAAAGCTTTTGAAAGATCTAAAAATATTCCAGTAGTTGCTTCGTTTTGATCCAATGATAAGGCGACATCTTTAAAAAAAGAAAAAATGGCTGTTTCCGTAGATTTTGATTTTCGGAATCCATGTTGGCAATCTGAAAACGCGTCGTGTTTATTGAGAAAGGTTTCCATTCGCACATAAAAAAGTCTCTCTAATATTTTTGAAAAAACTGACAAAAGAGAAATTGGCCGATAATTTTGAATTTCATTTTTGTTATCTTTTTTGAAGAGCGGCTTAATCTTAGCTATTTTAAAAATATCTGGAAAAATACCGCTGCATAAGTATGCATTAAATATGTGAGTTAACGGATGTATAATGGCAGGCGCACATATCTTTAACAAACATTCCGGAAATTCATCTAAACCGGCCGAATATTTATTTTTTAATTTACCGATTATTTTGAGAATTTCATAGGGAGAGGTTCCGGAAACGAACATTGTGTCTAAGATTTTTAGGGAAACGTCAGATGTTGAATTTTGTGGCTGAAAACCCTCGAACAGCAATTCTCGAAAAGTATTGGTTAAAGAGACTGGTCACTGTTGCCGGATCATTCACATCTCTATCGTTATCTTATAAAACAACATTCTCTACAAGGTTTCTAGTTGATTTGGTCGTATTTCTACTTTCTCGCCTCACGAATACTTCGTAAGAAGAGAAAGTTATGTAATCGTGCGGCGGAAGACGGGGAATTTTCGTCAGAAAATCTCTTATAGCAGGGGTCTGGTGACAAAAAAGTGGATAAAACCTGTTGCTAAATTTAGAAAAAAAACTCTACCTCGTGGTGTAGTCAAAATTCATGATTTCTTGCTTCTTCGTACTTCAAAATCGATTGATGGCAAAACGTTCGTCTGTCCGTCTGTGGTCAATGCTAGCGCCTAAACCGTTCGGCCAATTTTCTTCAAAATTGATATTCCCCGATGGTTTTTACTCGTCTCAAGGCCTCTTGAATTTGAAACCGATATCTTAGTATTTGAGGACACTTTACATGAAGCCCACTTTGAGATTTTCTAAATTAAAAGAAAATGGCTCCAAATTTTTTGATTATATTTTGTTGTTGAATAGTGCAAAGAACGTTGAAAGGAATGACGTAGGTATCATTTTCGTTGAATGGCCCAATTTTTCGAAAATTGCAAAAAAAACTGTTTAAAAACTGCAAAATTGAAGATAAAGATTTTCGCCTCAGACAAAGTCGGTTGTACAAAATTAGCACTTCAAATAAAGTCATGAACCCTTTTTTGGAAAAACGAGTGGTTTTTGCGTAAATTGCGATTCAAATTTACAAAAAAAATCCTCAAACACCACTCCAAATATTTTATTTAAATTTTCTGCACGTGTGTAATAAGGGACGGTAAATATATAAATAAACTTGTGGTGCTATAAATGGCACATACTTTCTCGCAGTAGTTATTTTCCAAATGCCGATCATCGGATAAATTATGTAGAGTAAGCCGTTCACCGCTGTCTTTCTTGGTCATGTTTTTTAAAAGACATGTTTTTCGCATGTTGACAATTACCGGCTTCCTAATGAAAGAACTGATACAAGTACGTTTTCACTAAAATATAAGCAGTGGCCCCGCATGTGGGTCCCGTAGCGCGGTTGGTTAAAGCACCCTCGCGTTGAGATCTAAAATAAGGAAGGTGCCGAATTCGGTCCTCCGAGGGGGATTTTAATTTGATGAATGTGATGTTGCAGGGAAAAACGACGAGTGTAGATACTTGTAAAAGGAAAAGAAAAACGAGTAACTTGTAAAAGGAACAGGGAGAAACGACGAGTGTAGGGACGAGTTTAGATACTTTATTGAAAATCTTTTGATGTACTTCTACTCACGAATAGAATCAATGCAGATAAACAGACAGGACTTGTCTGTCTTTTCCCTAACTGCGTCTTCTAAACAATTTTTCAACTCTGTTATTCGATTTCTGAAGCGTACGACATGTCAAATCAACCGTTGTCTAGTATATATCTGTATGAAACAATTTAAGTAAAATTATGAGCATTTTAACGTTAAATTATAATACAATATAACCAGAAGGCATGCAATGAACTTACATATCCCTAACGGTTCCAAAAGTTGTTGTTACTTTCTCGCCTTACGAATACTTCTTAAGAAGAGAAAGTTATGTAATCGTGCGGCGGAAAACGGGGAATTTTCGCCAGAAAATCTCTTATAGCAGGGGTCTGGTGACAAAAAAAGTGGATAAAACCTGTTGCTAAATTTAGAAAAGAATCCTCTATCTCGTGGTGTAGTCAAAATCCATGATTTGTCGCTTCTCATACTGCAAAATCGATTGACGGCAAAACGTCCGTCTGTGGTCAACGCTAGCGCCTAAACCGTTCGGTCTATTTTCTTCAAAAAAATATTCCCCAATCGTTTTTACTCGTTTCGAGGCCTCTTGAATTTGAAACCGATATTTTAGTATTTGAGGGTACTTTACACGAAGCCCATTTTGAAATTTTCTAAATTAAAAGAAAAGGGCTCAAATTTTTTTGATTATATTTTGTTGTTGAATAGTACGAAGAACGTTGAAGGGAATGACGTAGGCATCATTTTCGTTGATAAGCCCAATTTTTCGAAAATTGCAAAAAACTGTTTAAAAACTGCAAAATTGAAGATATTTTTGCCTCAGACAGTCTATTGTACAAAATTAGCACTTCAAATAAAGTCATGAACCCTTTGTTGGAAAAACGAGTGGTTTTTGCGTAAATTGCGATTCAAATTTACAAAACAAAATTCTCAAAAACCGCTCCAAATTTTTTCTTTAAAATTTCTGCACGTGTGTAATAAGGGACGGTAAATATATAAATAAACTAGTGGTGCTATAAATGGCACATACTTTCTCGCAGTAGTTATTTTTCAAATGCCGATTAGCGGATAAATTATTTGGAGTAAGCCCTTCACCGCTGCCTATCTTGGTCATGTTTGAAAGACATGTTTTTCGCATGTTGACAATTACCGGCTTCCTAATGATAGAACTGATACAATTACGTTTTGACTAAAATATAAGTAGTTGGTCCGCATGTGGGTCCCTTGGCGCGGTTCGTTAATGCATCTTTGGGTTGAGATCTTCAATAAGGAAGGTGCCGAGTTCGATCCCCCGAGGAGGATTTTAATTTGATGAATGTGATGTTGCAGGAATGAACATTGACGAGTGTAGATACTTTATTGAAAATCATTTGAAGTTCTTCTACTCACGAATAGAATCAATGCAGATAAATAGACAGGACTTGTCTGTGTTTTCCCTAACTGCAACTTTTAAACACTTTTTCAACTCTGTTATTCGATTTCTGAAGCGTATGATATGTCAAATCAACCGTTGTCTTGTATGCATCTGTATGAACCAATTTAGGCAAAATATGAGTATTTTAACGTTAGATTGTAATAGATTATATCCAGAACGCATGCGATAAACTTACAATCCCTAACGGTTCCGAAATTATTATTACTTTCTAGCCTTACGAATACTTTGTAAAGCGGTTCACCGCTGCCTTTCTTGGTCATATTTGAAAGACATGTTTTTCGCATGTTGAAAATTACCGGTTCCTAATGATAAATCGATACAATTACGTTTTGACTAAAATATAAGTAATTGCGATAAATGTACTGGAAATGTCTGTATATTTGTTCAAATTTTTAACTTTTAACATTTTTTTTACTTCTCTTCTTGCATTTGTAAAGCGTATGTACCATCGTATCAATTGTTTCTTAATCATGCATTTACCATTTTATAGGTCGGTTCTATTCTTTCATGGCTCTGTTCGACACAGGCGGTGTTGGTGTTGCGTAATGGTATAAGTGCCGGTTCGTTGACTTTGAGTTTCGGATGTCGGGTCTCGGTACAGAAACTTTGGCTGGTATAATACACTTTTGCTGGTATATGAAGTAGTGGAATAGTAATAAGGACCGTATAGAAGCAGAGCGTGAAAGTATGTGCGTTGGAAGCACCACTAGTTTTTATTATTATTATTATTATTATTATTATTATTATTATTATTATTATTATTATTATTATTATTATTACTAAAATTTGGGTGTATTTTACATGAAGCCCCTGCGACATTTTCAAAATATTCTCAAATATTGCTACTCTTAATTCACTCTTAAAATTCACTAAAAATTTCACTCCTAATTCTCAACTCCCAAAATTTCAAAAGTTTGAATTTTTCGATGTCTTCCGACAGCTACAAAATTGAAGGTAAACTTTTTCCTTCAAGTATTTTTTCTCCACAGTTTGTTCTTTCATTAAAGTCATGAACATTTAGAAACAATATGGCATGCGATATGTGCAATTTAAAAAAAATAACAGAAACAGGATTTTCTCAAAAAACCGTTCAGCATTTTTTCTTTAAAATTTTTGATGGGATAGTGGTAAATATACTCCATGATATGACATGTACTCCATTTTTCTCTATTCTTTTGGTTTTCAAAAATTTCAAAAATTTAATGTTTTGGACTAGCTTCTCACGTCGATATATTTACGTTAGCGGCAATTTCACCACGTTATTGCATTTACGAATACATGTGCTATAAATAATGTCGAATAAATTTCTCGAAAACTCAAAAATGTTGTGGGAAAACGAACTCAAAATTCCACATTTTCAGAAACGCTAAAACGTCATTTTCTTAAAAATATCTCCAATTTTGTCCTTTGAACCATTTATTCGGATAATGCTAATTGCACTGTTTAAGATGACAAAATTAATTTTACTGTATTCAATTGTTTTTTCCAAAATTACACAAATGTATTTTTTTGAAATATTTCTCACGCCGTTAATACGCACATTTCCAATTTGTATACATTATTGCATTTGCGAATGGAAGTGCTTCAAGTGACTTTTGAGTTTTTCGACAACTCAAATTTTTTTTGTGAAAAAGAGTTTCAAATTTCTC
Source organism: Acheta domesticus (assembly GCA_031308135.1). Classification (NCBI taxonomy): domain Eukaryota; kingdom Metazoa; phylum Arthropoda; class Insecta; order Orthoptera; family Gryllidae; genus Acheta; species Acheta domesticus. The sequence continues at coordinate 22,796 of JAHLJT010009744.1, forward strand.
TTTTACACTAGAGCTTAAAAGACATTTTCATAAAATGGCTGCAAACTTTTCAAAGAAAATTTGCACGTATGACAAGTTTTTACTCTTCTTCGATATTTTAATTTAATATTTGGAATCTTCCATTAGGAAACCAAAAAATTGGGAAAACTTCAAAAAATGAATTTTGGGCAGCGATAGATAGCAGCTATCAAGAGAATGGGGCAAGAAAGAAATTAGGAAACTAATTAGTACGAGAAAGTCTGTGCCACTCTGTAGTCCCAATAGTTACTTTGTCGTATACGTACTTAGTGTAGAGAAAGTTATGGAATGCAGCGGAAAAGCTAGTACGAGATCTCATCGCAAATACACGTTTTGAGGTCCCCTCATATCGAATTTTTTTTCAAAACGTGGGTCTGCCTGTCAGTCCCTTTGTGAATACACTTGCGCCTAAGCCATGCGTACGATTTTTTTCCAAAATGGATATTCCCCAATTAATCTGGCTCGACCCAAAGTGCTGCGATTCTGAAAAATATTCATGAAAATTGGAAGTACTTGACATAAAGTCCTGAGGACATTTTCAATTTTTTTTCAACAATTGCTCCAAATGTTTTCTTAATTTTTTTAAGAATAGAGTCAAATACTCTTATAAAGTTGCCATAGATCCGTTTTTCATTGTTAATTAAATTCTAGAAAATTTCAAAAGTGAATTTTTTCAGCGTCCTTCAACATCGACAAAATTTAAGTTATAGATTTTTACTTTTTTGCTACCGCTACAGCAGTAGAGAGAAAATTATTTATTGCAGCGCTAAAACCGGCGAATTTTCGGCCGAAAAAACTGACACGGCCCTGGCAACGAAAAAGTGAATAAACCCAGATTCTTAATTTACCAAAAAAATTCTCTGACACGTGGTGTAGTCAGAATCCAGGCTTTATGGGCCCTTGATACAGAAAAATCGAATGACGGCAAAACGTGTAAGGGGATTTTTTTTAATTTAGCATCTGGATTGATCCACTTTATCGTTATCCGGATCCTGTAATAAAAGTTTTTCTGCCGAAAATTCGTCATTTTTTCCCGCAGCATTACATAACTTTCTGCGCGGTAGCGGCTGACGAGAAAGTAAAATCGGATATGTTCCTCATTAATATTAATATAATCGGATATGTTTGTGAATACACTGCATACCTTATACATTGAATTCAATATCAGAAATATATTTTCATTTAAATTTTTGAAAAAAAAATATCTAATGCTTAAAACTTATATTTTCGCAGCAAATGTTCTACGACTTTACAAAAGTGTGTTTTACAAAAAAAAAAAAAAAAAAAAAAAAAAAGCGACTGATGTGTCAATTTCGAGAGATATTGTCGTATAAATAGTATTACATAACCATTACTAATGTCAAGAAAGTACGCGCTGCTTTAGCACTACTATTTCTTCAATTAAATGTTTTTATGTCTTTCATTAAGGTCATATAGATCTTTTTGAAAATTTTAGTAGTTTTCGCGTAATATTGCGTGCAATATTAAAAATAACAAAAACAAGATTTTTACAAAAACGGCTCCAAATTTTTTGCTTTAAACTTTTAGTAGGGATAGTGCTAAATGTGCTCTATAAGATGTCATAAACGCCATATTGCTCTATTCTTTTGTTTTATCAAAAATTACAAACATTTATTTTTCTTGATTTGCCACGCACGCCGTTAACATATACATTAGCAGAAATTTGTTCACATGCTTCCATTGATGAGTATTTGTACTTTAAATAATGTCTAATAAAGTTTGTCGAAAACTCAAAAGTTTTCTCAAAATTCCGCATTTTCAGAAACCCTCGAACGCTTTCTCCAAATCGCCTCCAAATTTTTCTTCAAACTTTCATTGCGGACAGTACAAATTGCGCCTTGCATTGCCTTGCGTTACGGAATTGCATTGCACGGCCGGTGGAAAAGTTCCACGGCATGTGGTCAGCACAAAGTCAGCTTGCGCCCTGCACCCTCGGCAACTTTCGGGCGTCAGCTCCCCACGCAAGGAGGAGCGTGTGGAAGGGGAAAACGCTGAGGGAGGATAAAGGCGAGGCGCAGAGTTCGGTCATTTGGGCGGGGGAGAGCAGCGAAAGCGGGAGTGTAGCGATACCTAGACGGGGCAACCATGGCTATCGGTATGGTGAGTTAACACGCATACAAGCAGGACTAAGTTTCTTACAAGCAAGTCTTGGGGAATAGCGTAAAGTAAAGTCAAAATGTTATTGTAACGGTCAGAGTAAGGGGATTTTTGCTCCATCTCAATAAAAGAACATAGAGGAAAGTTATCTGGTTTCATTCAACCACTCGCCCCTATGGCCGTTCGTAAGGGTTTTGCGCGACCCGTCCTCATCACAGCCAAGTGAGTCAGGTTCCGAGAATGAACGGGAGGTAAGTAGAGAAGAGAGAAAGAAAGTCCCGAAAGCGAAGGCTCAAAAGAGTTCCGGAACGTAATGGGACGAACTGTGACAAGTGCATAGAAAAGATTTTTTCTATCCTCTACACATATTATATTACCTTCGCTACGTATTACACCACAAGTATTTTTTTGATACAAAGATTTTAGGGCTATAACGCGTTAATTGCGGCAAGAAACCGCTATATTTATCTAATGGATTTCTTATTAGATAAAAACAAACGTTTGTAAAATGTTGAAGAATTCAGTTCTTTTGCAGTGATTTACAAACATATTTGATTATACGTGTTTTTAGGGGAAAAAATCTCCCCGGTTTTATATTTGAAAAATAGTGCTTGAGAACTCATTCTGTAAGTTATCAATTTTCAGAAAAAGATAACGGAACTATTTTTTAGCAGCACAATAATGACTGACAATTTTAGTGCTAGAAGTGACTGTAAAACGTTTTTACAGCTAGTATTAAAACAAAATTCTTTGACTGTTCTTTTTTGAAAATCGGAGGTATCATCAGTTCCTTTTGGGTAATGCCAGATATCCCCTGCCGATGTTACTTAATGACACTCCTTGATGCTCCAAGACCTCCAAGTGAACCTCTCTACAACGAAGCCCACGTGATAGAGAGTCTATTTGGAGTCTGGAAGAGACGCTTCCCCGAGCTGGCTTTGGGAATCAGACTGAACTTTCAAAGAGCATTTGCAATAATTATTGCAACTTCTGTTTTTCACAATATGCTTCGTGCTGAAGGAGGAGAGTTACCCCCAAATGATCCCGAACCCCATGCTTCCAACTCCTTGTAATGTCCTGCTTGCTAGAGATATGCAAGAAAGAACACCTAGGCCCCACTCCTGGCCAAGGTTACATTTCAAGCAAGAAATAACTTAATAGAAAATTATGTTAGTGAGAAATGGGAATGATAGGGATTTTTTCCTTAATAAAATCTATTTTTTAATGTGAAAACTAGAAATAAGGTCTTGCACAATTTTTCGAAACTATGAGTTGTTTTCATTCACTTTTACATGGAATATAGGCAATTTTTAAACAATGTTTTCTTTTAAACAAACTTTTTCTTTCCTCGTATGTATCAAACGAGTGAAAAAAAAATGATTCTTGACTCATTTTCGGCGAAACTTCTGAATTTCCGAAAAGTGCAAAACGGTAACATTTCAAAAGTACAAAATTGAAGATTAAGGTTTTTAAATTAAAAATGTTTTGAAAAAATAAGATCATTAATTGATGATTGATTTATTTATTGATTTTTCGTGATTCCGGGCGCGTCAACTGCAGAGGTAATTAATCCCGTGAGGGTAGTGCATGTTTTCTCGGGAGGTAGCTGTGATCTTTTCCCCACTGGATGGCGAGATCCGGCACCGACCTACCGTCGACTAGAATGGCGACTAAAGGGGTTTCCCTCTACCAGGTATCTCCCACCAGCGGGGCACCGCCCCAGCCGGGACAAGCTCTAAGCTCCCGGATGGTCTCCTGGCATGTGTTGTAGTGAGGGGGGAGGATAGGACAATGAAGAGGAAGGAAGATCGCGCGCGGTCCGTGGCCAGTTTGTTAGGGTACTGCTCCGGCATTCGCCTGGTGTTGATCGGAGAAACCACAGAAAACTACTGATCAGAGCAGCTGCCGCTAGAATTCTCCTCCAGAAAGCGACTGAATTCGACCTAGCTAAAAAGCTAGTGTCGAAAATCCTGCCGCCGTTGGGTCTCGAACCTGAGGCCTCCCGGTCAGAGGGACTGCAGTGACATCAGTTGATGCACTGAGCCATCTCTCTCGGTATAAGATCTTTAAAAAAGCAATGTAAAATTATTTTTTAACAGACCATTAGTTTTTGCGTAATTTCTGCTTGAAATTGATGCAATTTATAAAAAAAGCATTTCTTCAGATACCTGTTTTTTTTTCTTTAAACTCTTTCCATGGATAAAACAAGGGACGCCTAAAAGAATGGCGCAAGTCTCATTTTCGTCGAACTCTGAATTTTTTAAAATTGCATTTTGGAAGTAATGGTAAATATTAGATTTTTAAGCGTCGGTCCAAGTGGGTAAGCGACTGTGTGGTGTAGCGATAAAGCACACGGCGAGTGAACTCGATTTGATCTGAGTTCGAGTCTCGGCGCGGGAAAAAAAATTGCTGGATGGAAATATAAATGCACATAGTCGTAATATTGCGAGCCGTTATAAGTAATGCAAGACAGTACCTACTGCTGTTGTAACATCACTAATTCAGGTACTGTTATCCGTTTATCCAGGCGCAGGCATTCGTTCGAAGCTGAAGTTCATATCTCAAGTTCAAATACGGTTTGATGTTTTTACGGTACGGTAAAAATTTTTCTGTGGAGAATTCGCCTTTTTCCCGCAGCTTTACAAATATTCCTCTGTACTGCGTCAGCAGTAGCGAGAAAGTAAAAACTGTCACATGCACTTGTCGTATTATATACAGACAAGGAGGTGGATTAGAAAACAGAAGGTTTACAGTGCGAACAATGCAAAAGAAATACTTATTACACCCAAAAGCAGCACGAAAAGCAAGATAAAGGAGAAACTGTTATCAAAGATTTTTCAAAATACCAAACTATTCTTCTAAAGCCATCGTTCTTTGTCATGGCCCTGTTAACGCACGGTCCCAAAGAGCCCCGGCCAAGGGTCCCCCAACGTTCAAGGGCCTCCCATAGTTCTTAAAAATATTTTATGCTTAATTTTTTCAAAAAATAAAATGAACGTAGAAAAATGTGATGTGTGATTAAACTATACGTAAAAATTGGCAGAACGGAGTGACGTGACGCGCATCATTGAATAATGTTTATAATATGGAATGTTGCTGAAGGATGCCTTTCAATATTGAATTGAATTGTTGCCTTATTTTACGTGGCGAGACTCAGGCCATGAGGCCTGCTCTTCCGTCTGATCACGCAAATTATGCTACGCTCCTTTCACCAACTAGCGGAGAAAGAAGGTATTCTTCTTCGGCGACGAAACAGGCGATTTGAATTTAGCTCAAAGGCTTCAATTAAGCTTAAGTATCTTTTACAATTTTAAATTGTACAGTTCAATGAAAAAGTAGTCTTTCTCAAGGTAATTATAAATATGTTTAAATCTTTTTTTTTGAATAACGTTTAAAATGGAACGCTAAGAAATGCTTTCAAAATATATATATTTTTTAAAATACAATGTGAATTAATAGGATTTTGTTTATATTTCAGCATCGGATTGGGGGGCAGAGAGATCAGTGAAAGTAAGAATAGGGGGGCAAATTAACCTAGGTCCATTGGCCCCAATGCTGAATAAAACGGCCTTGGTTCTTTGTATAGAGCCTACAGTCAATTTATGTGGAACATCTTTTGAATTAATTCCTTCAACCTTTAATCCCTCATTG
>JAHLJT010009746.1:0-49520 GCA_031308135.1 Acheta domesticus
GATCATTAACAACTTCATACAGTTCGTATTTTATTTTTGCTTCAGTTGTGATTTTATTCCAGTATTTTGAATGGAGTCTAGGTGTCTCATTTGGAAACATGTTTGTAGGTCGGGTTCAGATTTTGGTTTATGTAATTTATAGTTGTTCCTATATCCAACGAACCTGTTATCATTTCTCTACTTGCATTTGATTTACCTATATTTCAATGGTATGATTAATATTATGTCAATTTTGAAATAGTGCATTGTATAGGGACAAAAGTAATTAATTAGGCAGGCTTTCTGGAAATACTTTATAAAAAATATTTTTGATTAAGTGAAAATACTAAGTTTTGAGTAAAACCAAATAATTCTTGCCTTAATTTTTTTCATAAAGCCATTTTATTATAAAAAAATTATTTGTCTTTTCCCTCCAAGCATGCGTTTATTCTTATTCATTTTGCATGCATATGTAAGTATGTATTATGAAAATATATTATGAAAACATTATGATTTTATGATTACATATTATGAAAACATTATGATTTTAATTGTTAACTAGTCTGAAAATTTTTTTTTCAATTGAGAGTAGTCCTTTATGAATGAATAATGATTGCCAATAATGTTCACATTGTAAGGGACTAAGTTTTCTGATCTTTCAATTAACATAGAACAATAATTGTTTGTGAAAGTAATTTATTTTCTGTGCAGATTTATATCTGTTTCTTATTTTTATATGCGTTCTTGCTAACTAGTAATTTGGATTATAAAATATTTAAGAGAATTTTAATTCTTTTTCTTCTCTGTACATAATACAAACTGTAAAATGATTATATAAATGAAAGCTGGGACCTTGTGCAAATTATGAACGTTTTCAGTAGATTTTGACCTTTATGTCGAGTTCATTTCTTCACCTCTATTTGGTTAATGAAAAGACATGGGAAAAATGTGTGTGGTCATGGAAGTACACATTCTTAGTATGAAATGAGCACATTTCAACAAATTTTGTGGTATGCAATCATGATTGTATTTGTAGATAAAGAAAGGATTGAATATTGGCATTTTTTTACAACCTCCAGAATTTGTTATCCAGGGAATCTCTTTTTTACAAATCTAGTCTTAAGTTTTTTTAAGAATGGCCAGAAGCAACCTTTCAGATTAAATGCAAAAGATTGATTTCTCTGTTATATGTATTTTATAAATCTAGTTCTCTTCATTAACATATATTTTCTTGGTATATATTATGCTAGTGATTTAAATAGTACAGGGAAAAGCAATGGGAAATCCCTTGATTCAAAGCAAGAAAATAATTTGGAACTAAGCAAATATTAATTGCAAATTACACAGACAATTTAATTTTATATGTTTTATGCATTTTTGCTTAAATTATTCCTTCCTTGAGATAAGAGTGACACTGTATTCTAATAGAATGTGAGCTGGACAAACAACAGAAGCACACATCTAACCATGTGAAGATATCATGTCTATTCTACAGTGCAACATGGTACTTGAAATAGTGACAAATGAATCACTCCACGCAGGAAAGCTCCCATGTAATTTAAGATCTTTATTTCAATAGTTTGCATTTATCGTCAGTATTAAATATCCTGTTTATTTGAGTGACTGAGCTGGTCAACAATTTGTACAAATTTTTAGTGGCGAGTGTACAATTTCATATTGAAAATTTGCCTTGTGTATGTCATCTAATAAATTTTACTGAATGAAATAATTAATGTAACTTAGGCTTTTGTATGTCATGAGATTTGAAAATTATTGTATGACTTTATGTGAAGTGTTTGTGTTGTGAACAACTGCTTTTCTCATGATAAAGAAGGGTATGTTGTATTATGAATCTCATGAAAGTATATATGGTCAACTATTTCAATCATAAAATAATTTTAAGATTTCATGAATTGTGAATCACGTTTAAAATACTGTTCCTGGGCGTCTTTCTGGACAAAAAATGTATTGTTTTCAATATTTACTATTCCATTACATTCTACTGAATTGTTCATTGTTAGTCAGTATTCATTTGAATACTGCTATACACGAGTTTTATTTCATGAATTGGTATTGAAAAGTTTATATGTATGCTAAATGTGCATATATTACTTATTTCACCTTTTTAATATTTAGTGAAGGAAGTTGAAATTTTGAAACTGGAATAGAATAAAAATGAAAATAATATCTCAGAATAATTTCTCACTTTCTTTTAATTAAGTAGTTGTCTGTATAGTTAATTTTTTGTGTTATAATATATATTTCCAGTTTCCAACTTCTAGTTATGTGTGAATAATTGTATGAATCTCCCTTATTTCTCTCTAAATATTTTGTTTATATTCATGCTTTTGTTTGTAGACACACAAACCAGAGTAGGAGTGTATCATGCTGACCAAATAATTTTTACAATAATGTTAATAAAATATTTTTGATTGCTCAGATAAATTATTTTGATATGTCAAATATATTGCTATAAATATGACTAAGTAATTGTGAACATTTTTGACTATAATAAACAGCAGTTTTTTAGTGTGAATTTTATGCTCAACAAATGTTAATTTGTTTCCAAGGTACGACATGTTTTAGAGCACACAAATAGCCATGTTTCTGAAATAGATACATTATGTAAAGGTAGAAGGAAAATTGACATTTCCAATTATGTCACATTTATTGCATTGGAGACATTTTGAAGCATATGTATTTGGGAGATTCTTTGGGGAGCACAATTGAATCTGCAAGTCTCTCCAGTCATTATTATTAATTCATTACAAGAAAGTAGTGACTACTAGTGAAAGTGAATTACTTCCAGCTCTTGTAATTGTGATCCTGGAAGATCAGAAAATGATGTTATTTTTATCAGGACATGATTGATGTTCAGAAAATTGTCAGTGAACATATTTTAGTTGTAACTTACTAAATTCTGAAATGAGTGAAAATATGATATTACATTTAGTTATTAATGTTGATTGGTATTTGCATTTGAGATAGACTAAGAAGCGGTGGTAGTATGGTGAAGATAACTGTTTATTAGCTAATCTGCTCTCTGGCTTTTCTCCTGATTGTCGAAATATTGTTTCCGTGGTTTTATCATTTAGTTTTCTCTCTATTTTGCTTTTATTGAGTTATCCTTCCAACATTTTTGTTTCTCTGCTGTTTTATTTATTTTGACATGCATATTAGGACATTTTTCAATACAAATATTGGAATAGCATAGCATCTTTCATAGTCATGTATTATACAAGACGATTAAGTATCTTTATCGACAGGCAATGAAAAGGATTAATAGCAACATGTTACCAGTTAAGAAGTTCACAATCTACCACCACTTGTCAGTTCAGTTTTAGTAATTAAATCAATTAAAATTATGATCTTTTACTCTAAAAATGTCACCTTGTGTCATTCGTAAACACAATTACAAACAATTGTATGAAACATATATGTATGTAACTCAAAGTTCAGTTCAGCATTTCACTGAAATATAAGAACAGAAAGGAGCAAAGTGTTTGGTGTAGCATTGTAATTAATCTTTCATGAACTCGGTGCTCTTCATTGATTGAAGCAAATAGACTTTTTTTGTTTTCCTCTGTGTTCAAACTTTCATCCAAAATTAGTGTTAATCCCTACTATTAATAGGAAGGTCTATTTTTTTCATTGCTGTTTACTGCTGGCATTATGAAAAATAATGGCGTTATGAAAATGTAATTTATTATTTATGCTACATTTATCAAAAGTTTCTGCTCTAGTGTCATGTTTTAAAAATGTTTCTTTCTTTCATATGTTTTCAAAAGTATAGGATTGAGTGTATCAATTTATAACGTACGTACAGATGAATTAATAAACTTATTTTGTATTCAGAATAAATAATGTTTGTAAGTATTTGTATTTATTTTACTCTCATATAGATATGTGAGATACACAATGAGTGAATATTGAAATACTACTGGGCTACTTTAAACGAAATTATGTGATTCTTCCATAACATTTTCAAATTACAAGAAAACTGATGCCCTCAAATATTTTCAACGTTAATGTCTCACATAAACTTTCCTCTTTCTAAATATCTTTGTTAACATGTTATTTACATGGTTTCTTTTTCCAATTTCCCTTGCCTATTATTTCTTGGGTGTATCAAATATTATCCATTAGGACTGAGTTGTATTATTGAAACCCACAAAACAAATTTTTTCCCCTTTCTGAGTCATCTTGCTTGCTTCTTAAACCAATATTTATTCCCCCTTTTTTAATGAATAAATATGAGGGTTGGGGCAGAAGTCAGGGCAACTATTTTTTTTCTAAAAGAAATGTTATCGGATCGCAAAATTTCATTTATATCTTGAAAGAAATAATGGAGTAGGGTGTGTTTACATCAACAGATAGCTCTGCAAGTGTCTCTGGTAGCACAGAGAGCCACTTGAAATCAGTTGTCCGTCTACTGCCGACTCGTGCTATGCAGCACAGTTCCGTGTGGCCACGCGGTGCAATGCCGCCACACTTCCCTGCTGTAAAGCCATCCCTATCCTTTCGGACATCTATGGCTGATCTGAAAAATGAGAGAAAACATGGTCAGGAAAGACAATAGCCGTTCGGCGCGCTTGTGGCGTTGTTTACTGCAATTTTCTTGCCGTATTGGCGTTAAGCCCTATTTGCTGTTTCGGTGAGGCCTACTGCAGCATGTCTCTGGGGCGCTTGTACGTAGCCGTGGGGTCCGGCACGTATGCATTTAAATTTCTAATGATGTCATTATTTGGCGCCTTTAATTTTTCAAAGAAATTTTTAGCTAAGTTTTTGAAATGTTGTTCTAATGTCGGCATCTTTAGCGCCGAGTGAATTTCTGAAATTTTAACGTAACGTGGCGCGCATAAAATGCTACGAAGGCACGCATTTTGGACAGTTTGTAGCTTTTTAATATGAGCTTGCGCCTCTATTCCCCAACTCGGGCAGGCGTAGTCCATAATGGGCCCAATCATGGCTTTATAAAGAAGCAGGCTGTTCGCTGTGGACAGTTTGTCCGTCCACTGCCGTGGGAGGTGAATGTAACATGTTTCCAGCAGCGCTTTTCCCCCAAGAAAGCCATTCACCATGAAAGGAATGCCTGAGAATGTCACAGGGAATTGGTGGAAGCTCTTGGAATAATGCCCTTCCTTATCAATGTGGTGCGCAGTAAACGAGCATCTACCTAATCAGGTCTTTAGAACGGGTATGTAATGCTTTTCGAATTTGTGTAGTCGTATTCTCTAAAACGTCTTAGAACATGAAACGAGTACACTCATTTCAAATACCTTAATAGGTATGATAAATTCAATTTTTGTGTTGATAAATGCCCAAGCACTTACAGTCAGTGTCAAAAGTATTCGTACACCTCGCATTTCCACTTACAAACGTTGCAAATTGTACCAAATTTTCATCAAAAATCTGCGAGAAAAATAATTATGATTTTACACCTTGTTTCTGCCCATTCCTAGATAAAGAAAACCAAAAAACCTGCCTAATTCTTGCAAAAAAAAATCCCCCACCAAAGGTTGACACTTTTTTGCGCGACAAAAGTATTCGTACACTGAATATTTTTTTTTTTATTTCTAATGAGACCGAGAGTGCAAACTATGTGTGTCTGAACGGGAATCACAATTTGTAACGATTTTTCTGCATCGTGGGAATTACAAAATCTCATTCAGTCGTCTGTAACGGTCACTGGGAAACAGTTCAAGGCTAGTTCGTCGGCGCGATGGGTCGCAAGAGAAATGAGACGACTGCAGAGGAGCGACGAGTAGTTATTAATATGTACAACCAGTGTAAATCTCTAAGGAACATTGCAAATGCCCTTGGAAAACCCAGGTCGACTGTTCAATCGATAATAGATCGATTCTGTGTGAGAAAATCGTATTTAAATAAGTCGATATAAAGACGACCTCTGGTGTTGTCTCATCAAGATCGACGATTCATTGTACGAGAAATTTAAAAAATCCTAGAAGTGCACCAAAGATAGCTATTGACCTTGGAAGTAGAGGAGTGTCTATTTCGGCTGCCACAGTACGTCGCACCTTGAGGAGGGAAGGTTACCATGGTCGACATGCGCGTAAGAAGTTCTGGATGAGTAAAGCAAATAGAAAGAAACGGTTAAATTTCGCTCTTTTGCACTGGAATCAAGACCAGGATTTCTGAAAAAGGGTGGTATTCACCGACGAAAGTAAATTTAATATTTTTGGGTGCGATGGAAAGCAACGTGTTTGGCCAAAGAAGAACGAGGAACTCAATCCGCGCAACTTTGCTGCCCACCATTAAACATGGAGGAGGATCAGTGATGGTGTGGGGAACTTGCAGATTATCGAAGAGGTTATGGACCAGTTTCTTTATATAAACATTTTGAAAAACTATTTGCTACCAACTGTTGATAAATTGGGACTGGGACGGAATTATATTTTCCAGCAAGACAATTACCCCAAAAACACGGCTCTAAATTTGAGGCTTTGGCTTCTGTACAATACGTCCACACAATTGCATACGCCACCACAATCACTGGATATAAATCCAATAGAACACTTGTGGAGTTATCTTGATAAAAATTTAGAGAAAGAGACTTAACGAGTGTAAGTGAACTTAAGATAGTTTTGAAAGATGAATGGGAGAAAATTTCACCTTCCTTTACTGCTGATTTGGTAGAGTCTATGCGTAGAAAACTTCAGGCCGTAATTGATGCCAATGGGAACCCCACAAAATATTAGGGATTCATTTGATCAAGTTATTATTATTTAGAGTAGATATTACAGTAGATATGGGCAGTGTACGAATACTTTTGTCGCGAGGGAAAAGTGCTTTATTTTAATTTTTGTCTTGTTTTTGGAAGTGAAATATTTTTTTCTCTCATTTTTGTGTGTATGTGTGGGCAATAAAAGTGATTTGGGAAGAACATTAAGTTCCAACAATTTATTTTTCTTGTTTATCGACTAAATTACTGAAGCTTTCTTGAAACACGATTAGGTGTACGAATACTTTTGACACTCACTTTTGACACACATACTTTTGACACTAGTTTATACCTTGTCCTTCCATGTGTATATTTGAAATTTTCCACCCCTACTCATATTCTCACCGAAAAAAAAAGTTGCCGTGACATCCCCAACCCTTGTATTTATACATCACTACAATATTTCTTGTCTTAGTGGCATAACTATTGCCGACTTGGCTGATGCAATTACTTGGGGTCCCCAAAATCAATTTTTGTCAATCTCAATACACTTGAAAGGCTCCTTCTGACAGTGATTTGTTTATTACTATAAATTGACTAGTGTGTAGTTTGAATTACGTATTTTATTATGAGAATGCGAAGATGTTTTCCAAATTTGTAATTTGGCATCTCAGGACCCCGAATAAGCTTCCCGATATTGCTTCATTTAAAGTTGGGCAGACCCACAACTCGAGCATCTGTGTCCTAGATGGTCCATCAGAAATGATTTCCTTTTGGTGATTCGGATGAGACGTGCTGTTTTTCAAGCTTTATCAAAAATAATTTTAACAAGCAAAGGTGCATCTGTGCAGATACATGTAACTTGAAAAAAGAAATGGAGACGTTCGAGATCGCATTCCTAGTTGCATTGCGTTCAAAAATTTTGATCTCAACTAATGCTATCTGAAAATGAGCAAACATCAGATTTTGATCTTTGGCGAGCACGGGATTTGATCGAAGCAGCTCTCAAGCATCTAAAACATTTCAGAGGTCACTTTGACAAATCCAAATTCGATGCAGTAGTCTTGGGGCGTAAAAGTAGAGTTTTGCGAGAAACTTAAAATGTGCTCGTTCGCGGAAGCTTAGACTAAGAATAGACTTAACTCTATGGCGGAAGGGTAGGCTAACCACGCGCGAGAGAATTCGCTTGCGTGTGAACTACCAGTGGCCGTGAAAGGGTTTGTTCTTCTGTGACTTTGCCTCCATTACTGATGTATAGCGAGCCAAAACTCAACGTGTTCATATTGTAAAAGAATAGCTGCTCAAAAGGTCGTTGTATTTTATGACAGCTGCAGCAAATGTGCAAGCTGTGTTGCCAGTTGCTCTTAAGCAATTCCCCCTAGATAGCGCTGTTAGAACTCCCAAAACGACAAAAAAAAATCCCAAATTCAAAATCATTATTATTTCATGTTTAAAAATATATGGGGAGGTATGGAAATGAAAGAAATACGAAAAATATTATTAATTGTATATGATGATATTTATATTTTACTGTTAACTTGTCAGTTACAGTCAAGTTGAAACGATATTACAATTTTTAAATAAAATAAATAGATTATATTTCATTTTCATGAATAAATAATGCATTATTTATTTTTCTCTCTAGTGCCTACCGTACCATTCATGATGCAGTGCATGTACTGACTGGAATGTAATACATATGTTTTTATTATATTAAAATATTTCATAACATAAAGATAATCAAGTCCAATGTCTAAAACAATAAAATCAAGAAAAAAATAATTCCGTACACTAATGAGTTATAATAAACCACTAGATTAAATATTATTTTAAAATACAATACACTGTTCCAATCTGTAACATGTAGTACCTACGAGTCACAAAACATTGATATAAGTGTTGTTAACGTAATTTCTCAAAAAACAATGGATTGCTGATTGTACAATCGGCTGTTTACGTTGATATTGTGCATTCTTGTATTCTCTTGTTTTTTAATAACTTGTTCACTCATTCTCTTTTGAGTAATATCTTTGACTTCGACTGTTGTAGAACGTTATGAGTAGGGCCCGGATAAATATGTAATTACATACAATTCCGTAAGTTAACTCTATCAAGTCAAAACCGCGATATATTTACGTTTCATGTCGATTAGTGCCTAAAACCGATGACATTTTAGTACATATATTTACATATTTTACCCGAAAGTACATATATTTACATATTTTACACAAAAGTACATATTTTTAAATATTTCTTAATATATTCGTTTTTTCTGCATTCTTTTTGTTTAATTATGTATTTATCCTACATGTTTTTGAGAATGAAGACAAACAATTCAGCATTGTCAAACAATTTTTCTGAAGTTTCCTCTCTAAAATGGCGCTATTGCATTGCGTAAAAATGTTGACATTGCAGCACGCAGAATCCTACAAAACGACAAGGCGTTGTTGCACTCCAAAGTTTCCGGTGTGTAGATTTCAGCGCGAGTGAAGCAGAGAACAAAATACTACTCAGAAAAAAATTGTGTATGAAAATGGTACGTCTAGTAAGCGATAACTTGCGCCCACAAGGTACTTTTCAGAGGTCTCCCTTGACCTTATTACCCTTCGCCAAAACTTACACGCACCAACGCAGCTCAGTAAGCGCCAGTTTTCTTTCGCCGTTTGTTGCACTGTCGCCTAAACCCTTGTTTGTAAAGTATCTTTGTGAGGTGAAAATCTTAAGGAAAATTATGATGTGGCACTGCAGCATTTGGATAAGAAAAGCCAAGAAAATAATTCACGGCGATTGGCTTAAACATTGTGGTAACGCAGTCTGGGAATTTACCACAGGCAAAGTTTGGTTTATCTTTTCAGAGAAGTCTAGCAATAGCGTCTTCATAGAGTAAAGAGTCCTTAGTCTATGGCGTCTTGGGTAAGACCATCATTAAAGAAAGCGGAATTTGTGCTAAGAGTCAATTGATTAAATATCAGCCAGCATTGTTTTTATTCCCTAATCCGTGAATAGCATTGAACAGTGACATGTTGGGACAAAGTTTAAATATACACCAGTAACTTCATGCGATGTGGAACACGTAGTCGGTACAAGGCCCTCGAACAGATAACAGGAAAAATTTAATCCCTATAGAGTATTTGAGTAAACTCGTGTGCATGCTTGCGGATGAGCCGTTCCGTTTCTCATGGGTTCACTTTCACTTTCCGTGCACCAATCGAGACAAACCGTTCACTTTCCGTGCACCAATCGAGACAAATGAGGTGTCATTCGACGCGTCTCGGCCTCCTGATGGGGAACTGATAATTTGTTGCCAGATGTGACCAAAACATTCTAAGAAATTTCCATAAACGTGTTTTTTCGTGTTTTGGCGCTGTGATCTTGGTAAGTATGACAGGAACTAAATCAACGCCACCTAAACTAGATGCAGGTGGCGTTGATTAATCTCCAGTACCAATACCGAAGAAGAGAAATATAGAGAGACGAGGACGACGAAGAAGGAGGAGGAGACGAAGAAGGAGGAGACGACGAAGAAGAAGGAGGAGACGGCGAAGAAGGAGACGAAGAAGACAAAGAAGATAAAGACGACGAAGACGAAGAAAGAAAGAAAAAAGTCAAACAACCGAAGGTAGTTTAAAGCGTCGGCGACGTCACATTCAGCTACTTTCTAAGTATTTGAAACAAATATTTGTTTCTCATTGTTACGGAGATCATTGTAAATAACAGATTTGTTAGTAGTATTATGTTTTAATTTTGTTCTTTACGAGTATATTAAGTCTACGGATCAACATTCAAGCAAAAGTATTTTATTAAAACGAATTGATATAATAATTAGTGTTACATATTTCTTACTTTTTAGTACATATTTCTATAGATTATAATACACATATCGCTGGCCCATTGTTACAAGGTTGTGTGTCAGGAAAATTGCAAAAATGAGTTATTAATGTTACTGAGTTCTTTGAAGTAAGATCTAATTTATAATGTGATCAAAAGATGCCAGAGGTCACTGGTTTGGGCAATACAGGTAGTTTTTAAAAGTTCTATGTCCAATTTCGTCTTCTCTTTGAGTTACAAAGTTGTATGTAAACATAGAACCCACAAGATTTTGTTGGAAAAACACGTTTTGGGGGTCCCTGCTTTCGAAAAATGATATTTCCTTTCAAAACATCTCTCGTCAGTTTGTGTACCACACGAGTCTAAACCATTCACAGAATTTTCGCCACAATTAATATTTTCCAATTTTTCTTATGGATGTCGCTCCCCTAAAATTTTGAACGAAAACTTTTTGGGCGTTCTTTACCTCAAGTCCCAATGACATTTTTGAATTTTCCCTATAGATATTATATTATATTATCTATATGGAAATGGTCCCTTTACAATTTTGAACTTTTCTATTTTTATTTCAAGACTGTCGATAAATTCAAAACAATTAATAACTTTTTTTGGAAATAATTTCATGAAAACTGTTACCAAAATATTAAATCTCTTCACAGTTTTGAGTTATGTCATTCGCATTTTTTGAGTGATAGGTGAATGGTTAGTAGGATAGCAGGTGCGTAATATTACGTAACCGTCACCAATAATACGAGAAATAATGCTGATGCAGGAGCACTAGTTTGAATTTGCTTTACAATGCATTTAATTAGAATAATCCAATTATATTTTCTACGCCTATTTCCTATAACACATAGATATCTCCTATTTTGAAAATGTAATGTCCTACATACAACTTTGTTGCTTCAAATAATACAGATTTTAAGTATTACTAAGTTCAATGTAAAAACCTAATATTAAAAAATTTGCTGAAAAATGATATTATTTGAAAACCAATGCTGCATTTCATTTCTATTTTCACCTGAGTTTAATCATTAAAACCAAAATATATGAAGACTTGATACAGAAATGATATAGGGATGCTCAAAACTTCAAAGGCCTTTTTCTCGAAAGCAGCACTGCTCTACATACAACCTTATAATACTGAGCCAGCGATATATGTACATATTTTCCTAATTTTAGTACATAATTATCCGTACATACATATTAGTACATAATTATGAGTATCGTGTACACATGTAAGCCTTGAATAAATTTGATGTTTAATTCAAAGAATCACGTGTGTTATTAAAAATATTCAAGTGGTTATGGGCCCAGGTGCGTTTTGACCTGAAGGAACGTGACTTTGAATTAAATATCAACGAGAGTGATTAAATAAGTGAAGTCGATATCAGTGTGATACTGGCTTGTATACGCCTCTTGAAATGGATACAACAAGATTGATAAACATTGGCTGTTTGGAAGGAAAGTCAAACTGGAGTTCGACTCGACCAAGTTGAGAATGATGTTTACAGGAGCGCGCCACCGTCTGTGTTTACAACCGAAACGATAGAGACGGTTTTATTAAAACGAGACGTTTGTTATTAAAAATATCCAAGTGTTTATTCTCATTTGAGACATTGCAGCAACACGTACGTCAATATGTTGTGACTCATACATGTTTTCGCTGTTAAACTTTTTAACATTCGCGAAGTAGGTGTGAAATTTTGACAGCCACCAGTGGAGCGAAATCGAACCCATACAGTAAAGTCAACGTCGAAATAGGTTATTATATTATATAAAAAATATTATTGTGAAATGTTGCCGTCCCCCCAAAGTGCCGCCTGGAGCCGGCCGCCCCTGCAGCGTCCACTATGCTACGCCATTGATCACCTTTCATTTTTACCTGGAATGGTAGGTAGTCGGTTCGCATTTTACTTTACGCCCACCCGACCAGTGTACTCTTACTTCCCAAAATTTTGAAACCAAGTTGAGTTCTCATCATTGGCGAGTGTGATGATTTCACAATATAACACAAAATTAACATTTTAAGAACTCAATGAAATCCCCCAAATAAATTTGCCCCCTAAAACAACCCCTAAAGACCAAAAAATCTCCAATTTTAGAGGGAAAACCTATTAGAGGGCGCACTAATTAACGTATACGAATAATAGGACGATACTTGAAGAAGCACATGTATATTTCAATACACAAGATTATACATGAAACAACACATGTAATAATACAATCAATACATCCCTTAGCTGTTGCATGGTTACCCAGTGCTATGGCATTTCACTACTACATCGCAGCAGACTGAACTTGAAAATCTTAACACTTCCCATCGATATGTAGTGAAATGAATTTAATCGATTGTCATTCCTAGGAAATTAACACATTTTTCACGTTTTTCGCATGATAAAGATTTAGTTAAAATATCTGCAGTCATTTCTTCTGTAGGCTCGTATTCAATTGATATTAGCCCTTTCTTGACAGCATCTCGGTGTCTGATACAAATGTTTCGTACTAGCCTGAAATACGGGATTCGTAACTAGTTTTTGAGCACCCATATCATTTTTAATAATAATATTTTTCAATAAATAACCAAAATCCTTGAGAAGTGTCCTCATGTATATAACTTCTTTAGTTGCGTCTGAAAGAGCCATATACTCCGCTTCTGTTGAAGATAATGCTACAGTGCGTTACTTTCTAGATTCCCAACTTATTGCTGTACCATTCATAATGAAAACATAACCAACGTAAGATCTCCGATCTATCTCACAACTACCCCAGTCAGAATCAACAAACATTTTTGGTTTTTCGTCAGTTTGCTTAAAAATGAAACCCATATCCAAGGATCGTTTTAGGAAACGCAAAATTCGTTTCGCAGCTTTCCAATGGAGTGACGAATAGCAATCCAAAAATTGGTTTAAATAACTTGACTGCGTGAGTTATATCTGGTCGGGTACTTACAGATAAATACATCAGTGATCCGACTAGTTCACGGTACGGCATATTGTTCTTCTTTTCTTCGTGTTTTTTATGATTCAGTTTCTGATTCTTTTCTATGGAGTAGAAATTGGTTTGCATTCTGTCATCCCAAATCTGTCAAGAATACTGCGAATGTAGGCTTATTGAGTAATGATGATATTGTTTCCATTTCTTGTAAATTCCAGTCCCAAGCAATATTTTATCTCGCCTAAATTTTTAATTTCAAATTCATCACTGATTTGATTTTTCAGGTTTTTGGTAATATTATCACTTGATATAATAAGAATATCATCGACATATACGATGACGAAACTTCTGTTCTCCGTTGGACCGATGTAGTAAACACATTAATCAGCTTCAGAGGGAATGAGTCCAATCTTCTTAAGTACTTTGTCTAATCGAAAATGCCATGCTCGCCCTGCTTGACGTAAACCGTAAAGAGCTTTCTTCAATAGACAGACGTTTTTGTCATTTTTTAAAATCCATTAACATTTTAGACGCTTCGTGGCTCCTCCAGTTAAAATGATATACTCTAAGATTTGTTCTATTCAGGAGGATTCATGAAAATTTCCTCTTCTAAATCACCATTTAAGTAAGCTGTAATGACATCCAATTGTCTTATTTTCATGTTTGACATGCTACAGCAACTGCAGTACGGATCGAACTCAACTTCGCTACAGGAGCAAACGTTTGTACAAAATTGATACCAGGTTTTTGAGAAAAACCCTGTGCTACTAATCGAGCTTTCCTTTTCCCAATTTTGCATTGGAATTATATTTATTGCGTAAAACGAATCTACTTCCTATTATTTAAGAATTACCAGGACGCGGAACGAGTTCCCACACTTTATTTTTAATTAAAGATTTAACCTCCGAAGCCATTGCATCTTTCCATTCAATCGAATTTTCTCCTCTAACAACTTCGATTAAAGGAATAGCTTCAGCAAGAAATACGAAATCGGTAGATGCGTTCACTTTCTCAATTTCATTGTATAATTCCTTGGTCTTCCTACCAAGCCGGTTCTTAATATACGAGAACGTCCTGGTCTCCTATGAATTTGAATATGTTCTTCCTGATTCGAAACTTCCCCTGATCTGGAGTTTTGCAAATTCTCTTCGTTTTCGAATCCTTCATAATCCCTTAGTGATATGACATCATTATTTATAATCTGTCCCTTGATGTCCTATCGTTCGGCAACTAGTTTTAAATTCAATTCGACTTCAGCATCTTTCCTGACGTCTGATATATGTTTTTCATAACATATATTGTCCAATTGAGGTGAGGTTCGTATAGTTCTATGATTTTCATTCAAAAATTTCACATCCCTAGTTATTTCAATTTTAGAAAATTTAGGTATCCAGATGCGGTATGCCTTTGATTGATCAGGATATCTGACAAAAATACCTTTCCTGGAACGAGCTTCAAATTTTCCTTTATTTGGATTACTGTTTAAGCAAAATACCTCTCATCCAAATTCATTCAAATAACCAGCATATGGAATGCGACCGTTTCAGACCTCAAAAGGAGGCTTACCTTTTGTACTTGTAGGACAACGATTCCTTACAAAATTTGCTGTAGAAGTCGCCTCTCCACCGTTATCCGATAGTAAGTATTTGATTTTTCTTCCTTTTTGCCTCTCAACCAATGTTTTAAACGACTTGAATTCTTTTATAGCATCATTTTTATATTTTAAGAAACGTATTTCAGTCCATTTGGATTTATCGTCGATGAATGAAATAAAATATTTAGCTCCGCCGTTTGAAGATACGCGCATAGGTCCACATATATCAGTATGAACAATTTCTAAAGTTTCACTTATGCGGTTCGATTTCTTAGGAAATGACGGTCGCGTCATCTTACCTTGAATACATATTTCACATGTTGTATCGTTTATAGTGTCCTCAATCTTCATACCTCAGACAGTTCCATTATTGAAAGCATGAATGAGATCCTTGAAATTCAGATGACCCATATGCCTGTGCCAAATGTGGACAGAATCATTTTTACTTTCCCGTATACGTACGTATACACGGAGTGATATACGTAGTTTAGGGAAAGTTATGTAATGCTGCGCGAAAAAATGGCCAATTTTCAACCCGAAAAAAATTAATTGCCGGGCCGTGAAAACGAATAAGTGGATAAAACCAGTTGCTAAATTAAGAAAAAAATCCCCTAACGCGTGGTGTAGCCAGAAACCCTGTTTTCTATGTCATTGATACCGAAAACCCAATTGAAAGGAAAACGTCCGTCTGTCCGTCTGTGAACACTGCTAGCGCCTAAACCATACGTACGATTTCTTCCAAAATGGATATTCCCCAGTCGATCTGATTCTAGTCGAAGCTTTGAGACTTTGAAAAATATTCTTCAAAATTTGGGGTGCTTTATATGAAGCCCCCCGGGAATTTTCAAAATTTTCTCCAAAACGGCTCCAAATTTTTTCTTTAAATTTCTTGTATGAATAGAGTAAAATACACTTTTTAACATGGCATAGGTCCGATTTTCACGTACAGCTCTGAATTTTCGAAAATTTTGAAAGTTTGAATTTTTTTCGGCGTCTTTCTCCAACTACAAAATTGAAGATAGAGATTTTTTCTTCAAATAAAATTTGTTCTGCATGTTGAGTTCTTTCATAAAGGGCATGTAAATGTTTTTCAAAATTTTAGTAGTTTTCGTGCAATATTGCCTGCAACATGGGCAATTTTAAAAAATTACAAAAACAAGATTTTCTCAAAAACGGCTCCAAATTTTTTCTTTAAACTTTTGGTAGGGATAGTGGTAAATGTACTCTATCAGATGACATAAAAACCATATTGCTCTATAGGTTGGTTTTTCAAAAATTACAAAAATGTAAATTTTTTCACATGTTTCTCACTCGATAATATTTACATTAGCGGCGATTTTCTCACATTATTATATTTAAGAGTACGTGTGCTTTAAAAAAATGTCAAGTAAAGTTTATCGAAAACACAACCGTTTTCTGTGAAAAGTAGCTCAAATTTCGGCATTTTCAAAAATGCTCAAACGCCATTTTCTCGTATGTGGCTGCAAATTTATTTCTTCAAACTTTTGTAACGGATAGTGCTAAGTACACTCTTTAGTATAGCGTAAAGTTTATTTTGAGTTTTTTTTTGTTTTTTCAAAAATTACATAATTGTTTTTTTGAAAGATCTCTCACATCTTTAATATGCACATTATCCGCAATTTGTAAAGATTATTATATTTGTGAGTGTAAGTGCTTCAAATAACGTCAAATAAAGTTTTTTGAAAACTCAAAACTTTTCTGTGAAAATTAGCTTCAAATTTCGCATTTTTAGTAGTGTTAAAACGCCATTTTCTCATAAACGGCACATAATTTTTAAAAGAAAATTGCCATTTATGACTAGGTTTCTGTGTTCTTTAATATTCTAAAATTAATGTTTCCGTTTTACCAATAGGAAAGCGAAAACTTAAGAAAATGACAATAAAATGTGCTTTTGGTGGTACACTGAGAGAAATGATGTAGTAGAATGTACTAAATATGTATAGTAAACAATCGTATAGTAAATACAATTATTCGTGTAGTAAGATTCACTAAACATGATTTAATTTCGTCTAGTACATCAAACAATTCATAATCGTGAGTGAATGAACAAAGAGAATTATCAGTGGTACTATTCTTGTTTCGTAGATAAAATCATTTGGTGAGATCTACGTTTCATGTCGCCACACTTACTAAACACTGTTTAGTAAGCACTATTTACTAAATGCTGTTTAGTACGCGCGCGTTCTCAGCAACCTGACCAGTTGAAATGGTTATAGAACCCGTCTAAAGTGTAAAAATTCAACGCTGTATATAGTATTCGCGGAGTACCACAGGGTTCCGTACTAGGTCCACTTTTCATCTTGATCTATGTTAATGATATCCCCTCGGTGCTATCAATGTGCAGTCATCATATGTATGCAGACGACTTACAGATCTATGTCAGTGGGAAACCTTCGGAAGTGGCTCATTTAGTTAGTAAAACAAATCACGATTTGGCGTCTTTACTTGAATGGTCAGTGAGAAACGGCCTTAAGCTAAACCCATTAAAATCTCAATCAATTATAATTGGGTCCTGCCGGTCCCATAAAACACTTCAAAATCTAAAAATTCCTGATATCATTTTGGACAACACTACTGTTCCTTTCTGCTCTCAAGTTAAAAATCTTGGTCTGACCATCGATAAATTTCTAAATTGGGAACCTCATGCTCGGGACACTTGCCGCAAAGTGTATGCCTCAATGTACTCACTCAAATGTGCTTACAAATGCCTTCCACCCAAAACCAAAGAACTTCTAGTAAAATCACTCCTGCTCCCCCTGCTTGATTACGGTGATATCGTGTACGGTAACATAAATAAATCAACCGCTGATGCTCTTCAAAGAGTTCAAAATGCATGTGTTAGGTTTCAATACAATATCAGAAAGTATGATCACATATCGGGGTACTATAAAGTAAATCATTTATTAAACTTGAAAGGTCGACGCCTGTTTCATAGTTTGTGCCTTTTCTACAAAATATTAAATACGGGTGTACCTGCTTACCTCTCTTATAAAATGTCTTATCTCAAAACAAAAAGATTCCAGAAATCCTTGCTATGCAATATTCCTAAAAGCAACACCAATTTTTATAATAAATCTTACTTGGTAGCAACGACCCGAGAGTGGAATAACCTTCTAGAAAATGTTAGGAAATGTAAAACATTGCGATCATTCAAAAACATTTAAATACTCTTCTACTGAGCTGATAATGTACGATGTGAAAGTGTGTACTCAATATATTATTATTATTATTTTAATTTTTATTTATTATTATTATTATTATTATTATTCAAAATTGTACGCTAAATGTAACATTTTATATGACATTTTTAACTTTTTTTATTTTGTATTTTCTTATACTTCTTAGGTTAATTCTTAATTTAATAAACAACAGTATAATTAGTTTAAATTAAGTTTAATTTAAGATTAGAAAGTTGTTGGGTTTTTTTTTGTTTGTATTATCAACTTGTAATTTCAAATTCATTCCAGCTAAACTTGTCATGGCTCTGACTGAATGCGTCTTTTCCCTTGGTATATGTTGATGTAATTAAAATCGGCCCTAAGCCGTCGTCCTGGCCGGGTGGTTGTGTGCATTCTCATTTATTATTTTTTTAATGAGTTCTTTAATGGATTGAGATTTTCTTGCTAACATTTTGACGCGTATGGGTTAATATTTTCTTTTTTCTCTTTCATAATTTATTTTCGGGCATCTCTTTAATGTTCTCTTGTGTCAGTAAATGCTTTAAAAATTATTTTAAATATTTTATTTTGTTGCTCAACGTTGAAGAGCATGCACACTTCCTTTGTTTTCCCTGGTTTTCCCTGGTTTTCCCCGGCCGTTTAAGGTAAATGCTGGGACGTTGTGTTTTTTACTTTCATTTTGTGAGCCCAGGGGCAAGACATATCTAAGTTGTATTTTATTTAATTTACTAAATGTACTGTTTAAATTTTTATCTATGTATGTATTATTACGTGGTTAGGCGGAAGAGCGGGCCTGATGGCCCGAGTCTCGCCACATAAATAAAGTCACTATTATTATTAGTAGTATTATACGCTATATAAATGGCGTGTTTAGTATTTTATTGGTTTTCAAACATTATGTTATATTCTCTAAACTAACGGTAGAAATACCGTCGACAGCCTAAAGTTAACAGTCTTGCGTCCGTAACTGCTGTGTTAGGCAAGGGTCTGTCAGGTAACCGAGGTTAAGGTAGTGCAGGGTCCAGGGGGCCGTAGGATGGGTGACCGCTGCGGAACCCCAGTTGCTACCTGCGTGGAGGGAGAAAGAAAGTACTTCCTTTCACGTTTCTTTTAGTTATTTTTCACTGCACTGTTTAGTAAATATTACTCAATGTATTAGTCAACCCAAAGATTCGTTTAGTTTTCTCCACTAGTTGCCACTCGTCCCAGGTACGACCTGTTTAATGAACATTACTATACGTTAATTAGTGTGTTTAACTAAACAGCAGTTTGTGAACTTGACTAAGCACTTTGTTCTACGAAAATCTACTATACCATTTAGTTGAATCTATTACGCGATTAATTAAACATTTCTCTCCGTGTAATAAATCACAGCCGGCAAGAAAGAGTTTATGGCAATTCCGAATCCCAAGGAAACAAAATTAATACGGGAAAGTCTGTGCCATTCTGTAGCACCACTAGTTTTAATTGTGCCCCGGACAGGAACAGCTTTTTCGCTGCCATCCAATCGGGAGCATGGATGTCGCCAAAGTGATGCCGTTAATATGGTGACGTTAAAGATCTCGATTGGATGAAACCATCGAAAGTTGATTTCTTGTCAGGGGCACAGTTAACAAATATAAAAAATAAAAAGATAAACTGTGCTACACTTTGGACACACAAAATCTATTTAAAAAAGTCTTACCAGTTACAGCCATTGCAGTTGGTGTCACCTCAACTGGTTCAAAGGATCTAAAAAAACATAATCTTAAACATGAAATTCCACAATCTATAACTCAATAAATATTTAAATTATTTAAATGTGCTTTCAAGGAAAACACCACAAATACTGTCAGCAAATGTATGGGGCACAATTACTGCAGACAGACAAAAGTACAGCGTGGCACTTCTAAAGAAGGCTCTCTAAAGAAAGAACTTCTGGTGAGATACACTTCATTCAAATTATTTATGATGTGATATTTTTGTGCAATGATGATGAATGATGTTTTTGTGCAAGAAATTTAACAAATTTTGTCATAAAATATTATTTGTGGTTTTAGAATTGATTTTTTTGTTCTTATTCGTGTGACTTGTGGAAATTACTTTTGAATAACAATTTAATATTTTGAAATTTGAAATTAAATTGAAAAGAATCAAGCTGGGGTTTGTTATCAAGCTAGGGGTGAAACTTTTTACTAATGTGGCAAGCAGACATTGCATATGACACTTTAACAAAAGAAATAATTATTAATACGGGGGTCACTTCTTCAAGGGATGAACTTTTTTCAGACAGTGCTTTGGACGAGATTTCACCGCTACCTTGCGAGAGCACATCGTAAATGTAAGTGCTGTAATATTTAAGCAAATTATCTGCGTGTTTTGGCTGGTATTTTGGGCGTACTAAAGAAGTACTAGTGAAAATAATATGTCGCCTCCGCAGAGGCGAACGAGAAAACTCTTTCAAGTGTGTGAGGGAGGCAACAGACTACACCGAGGAATGTGTTT
The DNA here is from genome assembly GCA_031308135.1 of Acheta domesticus. Taxonomy (NCBI): domain Eukaryota; kingdom Metazoa; phylum Arthropoda; class Insecta; order Orthoptera; family Gryllidae; genus Acheta; species Acheta domesticus. The sequence goes on from JAHLJT010009746.1 coordinate 20,705, forward strand.
CCAGAAATGTGCGACGAGAAACGCCTCTGCGGAGGTGAAAGAGTTCGCTGGAGCATAGCCCGCTAGTATGCTTTAAAAGCCTCGGCGCTTTGCCCACCTCCTTGTTATAGCTAAAAGTTCCGCTACTGACCGCTGGCGCGCTGCTCGCCGACCATTCCTCGATCTGCTGCTGCACTCAAATATACGGAGATACGCATTACAAACACAGAACTTTACGATTTACAGGCTTTGAATTCAAGTATTTAGGCATCTCCATTACTTCTTTAGTAACAGCAGCAATGTTCTTCACGACCTCTGATAAAAAAAATGTTCACAAATTATGTCAATGATTGTTATTAAATCTGCGCTCTCGTCACATGCAAGGAAACTTTCTTTGTAAAGCTGGCTTAATATATTTTTGAAGGTTTCTTTTCACAACAAACCTTGAAAGTTGTGGTACAGCTTTCACAATAAATTGCTCTACCACATATAACCTTCAGGATTATTTAAAGATGAGAATGATTTGTTTATTTATTTAATAACCACCCATGTTAATTATCTTCGCATTGTAAATAAATATTCACATACATTCTTGATGTTTCTGAACGTTAATAAAATATGTAACCCTTACTTCGGCAGCCTAACAATTCAGTTTATTCTCAAAATTCGATACAAAACTTGAAAAACACTCACAAATAGCACAAACAATTTTTGTTTACATTCAATAAAAACATACTGGCTCCATGTACTGGGAATGATCGTTTGAGACAGTTTTGGATATTTCTCGTTTTGTAACACTTGTCAATCAAAAAGTGACACATTTTCTCACAAACGTCATTGGATATCACGAGATGTCTATTTATTGATTTTTATCTCTGATGTTTGATTTATTGTTCTATCTGTTGTGTATTTGAACTGACTTTTAATAGTTATGTATGTTCTGTGCCTATGGTCCATTGTGGTAAAAGTCTGGTGACTAGGTGAGATCGTGTTATGCTCGCTGGCTATTCTGTTGTTACCGCGCGAGTACATGTAATAGTGCCATGTGTTGTAATCAGTAAATAAATACGTAACATTCAGATCTTAAAAGTGTGTATTTAGTTGAATACCTAACAATCTGGCGACGAGGATATTAGGAACTGTATGGAAGTGTAAAAGTGTGGAATGTGAAAGTGTTAAATGTGAAGTTGTTAACAAAGTAATATAACCTCAAGAAATACAGCCATGGCAAATGAAGAATCAGCAGCAAACCAAGTGCAAATACATAATTATTTACAAACAATCGGGCATGTGGGGCCATTCGACATTAATGCGTCGTGATCCAATTACCTGGAAAGGTTGGAATTTTTTTTCGAAGCAAATAATGTGACAGACGAAAACAAGCATTCGGCGAGGCGGCTTACGAAATCCTGCGTTCACTGGTAACACCGCAAACACCAAAGGACTTCACATACACACTGATTATCAACAAATTACAAGGACATTTCAACCCAACACCGAATGAAATTGTGGAAAGATTCAACTTTAATAGAAGAATACAAAAGGAAGACGAATCTATAGCAGATTTTGTTGCTGACCTGCGAAAATTGAGTAAGTTTTGCAATTTCACAGAACTAAATAAAATGTTGAGAGATCGAATTGTATGTGGAGTGGCCGACGAAGGACTACAAAAAAAGTTGTTTTCGGAACCTAACCTTACTTTTGAACGAGCTTTAGAGCTGGCTATAGCAGCGGAAGCGGCAAGAAAAAATGTTGAAGACGTAAGAAATGTGGCAGGAAATTCGATTTCTAAAATTTCGAAAAACAAAAATAATCAAGAAGTTAACCTTACTAAAACATTCAACCCTTGTTACCACTGTGGGGAAATGCATGATGGAAAAAATTGTAAATTCAAAGAAGCAGTGTGTCATTATTGTAGGAAGAAAGGGCATATCGTCAAAGTATGTTTTAAGAAGAAGAATGAGAATCAAGGACAAAGAACTCAAAGTAATTCTAAAAGTGTAAATTGCAATGCAGTGGAAGATGAATGCAATTTTTATATACTGAATGCGATACATGCCGTGGAGGAACAGGAGAAAATAGTGGCAAATTTAAAATTAAACGACATCGGAGTCAAGATGGAAGTGGACTCGGGTGCAGTTTGCACAATTATTAAGAAGCAAACATGGGAATGAAATTCTTCAAAAATCACCGCTCAGTTTGCAGACCTGGACACAACAAAAAATTGATATTTTGGGAGAAACAGTTGTCAAGGTGCAGTATCAACAAATCACCAAGCATTTGAAGGCTGTGGTTTCAGAAGGCGGTGGTTGGGATTTGTTGGGACGAAATTGGTTTCGAGAATTGGGAATGTCAGTCCAGGGAGGTGCGCCACGTGGACAGCAAAACTCAAGCACTACGACCGAATCATCTTCCATTGTTTCAACAATACCCTACTGTGTTTCAAGAAAAATTAGTTATGTTTGTAGCAGATCCTGTGAAACTAGAATTGAAAGAGGATGCAAACCAATTTTTTAAAAAGTAGGCAAGTTCCTTTTGCATTAAAACCAGCGGTCGAGAGGGAGTTGGAAAAGCTGATTCAACAGGAATTTTTAGAGCCAACTGACTACTCAGAGTGGGCATCACCTCTGGTGACGCAGAGAAAAAGTGACGGGAAGATACGACTATGTGGGGATTACAGAAGTACAGTAAATCCGGCATTAAAGAAGAACTCATACCCACTACCTACAATTACAGAGATGATAACGCTCTTGACGCCAGCTACTGTTTTCTCAACGTTGGATTTATCTCAAGCATACCAACAGGTCAGAGTTGACGACGAATCAGCAAAAATACTTACCCTTAATACACATCGAGGGCTTTTCAAAGTCAAGAGATTACCGTTTGGAGCATCAGTTTGTCCTGGAATTTTCCAAAGAATCATGGACTCATTGCTGGCTTCGATTCCCGGAGCAAAAGCATATCTGGATATTATTGTTTTCGGAAGGAATGAAGAGGAACATGAAGCAAATTTAAGAAGAGTTTTGGACAAACTTCGTGAGGCAGGATTAACGCTTAAAAAGGACAAATGCAAGATTGGGTTGAAAGAAATGAAGTTTTTAGGTTTTCTTATCGGCTTACAAGGAGTGCGGCCTACAGAGGACAGGGTAAAAGCAATAAAACATGCGCCAAGGCCCACAAATAAAGAAGAGTTACAATCTTTTTAGGAATGGTAAATTTCTATAACAGGTTCCTCAAAGATAAATCGACAATTATTGAACCATTGAATAGATTACTCGAAGACAAACCCTGGAAATGGACTGCAATTCATGAAAATTCTTTCTCCAAATTAAAGAACTTATGAGTTCGGAGGTAATCCTGGTACATTACGACGAGGCAAATGAATTGGTTTTGAACTGCGACGCTTCTCCCTACGGAATTGGAGTGGTTTTTGGCACATCGAGAGGGGAACGTGGAGAAACCAATCGCTTATTGGTCCCGCACATTGGGGAAACATGAAAGGAACTATGCGCAAATAGACAGAGAGGCTTTGGCTGTCGTTGAAGGAGTTCAACAGTTTCACCAACATGTTGCAGGACGAAAATTCACAATTACAACAGATCACAGACCTCTTTTGGGGGTTGTTGAGTGTAAAGAAACCGATCCCAGCTGTTTTATCGCTTCGAATGCTACGACGGTGTCTAATTCTGAGTGCTTATGATTACAATTTGGAGTACAGGAAAGGAAAAGAAAATGGAAATGCAGACTGCCTTAGCCGCTTGCCAATGACATCGGATAAAGACGAGTTGACTCCTCCAGGTGACATCCTTTTATTGGAGTCTGAGAAAAGGCCAATTCCAATAGAAGACATCCGTGAGTATACAACAAAGGACGAAATTTTGTCAAAAGTTCGGTACTGGACTTGGCATCAGTGGCCAACCACGGAACTTCCTGAAGAGTACAAACCATTCCAAAGGAAGAAAATGGAAATTTCAGTACACAAGGATTGTCTGCTGTGGGGCAATCGGTTGATAGCACCAAAGGTAACTAGGGAACGGTTTTTGGAACTACTGCACGCAAATCACCCAGGAATCGTAGCCATGAAAGCTTGTGCTCGGAGCTATGTATGGTGGCCAAACATAGATCAGGACATAGAAAACTGTGTAAATCAGTGTAAGACGTGCCAAATTCATGCAAATAATCCACCTAAAGCTCCCTGTCAGAATATCGAAAAAAATTTAAATGCCTGGTCTACATTGCACGTGGATTTTGCTGGCCCTCACAAAGGAAAAGTGTACCTGATTGTAGTCGATGCGATGTCCAAGTGGTTAGAAGTGGACATTATGAAATCGATGTCATCTGCTGAAGTCATCCAGAGTTTCCGGAGAATATTTGCAAGAATGGGAATACCAGATCTTATTATCTCAGATAACGGACGTTCATTCGATGCGAGGGAACTTCATGAATTTTACGACCGTAACCTGATCAAGTACAGTACAATTTCTCCATATCATCCATCGAGCAATGGACAGGCTGAACGTATGGAGGGACAGGCTGAGCAATGGACAGACTGCGAAGAAGATATTGACAAAATTGGAGGAAGGAGATGTTGAACTGCAGGTGCAGAGATTGCTTTTCCGACAGCACACAACAGTGCATGCAGGTACCGAGAAGACGCCGCCTGAACTTTTGATGGGAAGGAAGCTGCGAACTGTTCTCGATAAAATGCATCCATAGCATTGCAATGGAAAAACAAAGGAGACAAAAATACGACGCAGAAACTGCGCTCGTTTGAAATAGGTGATTTGGTGTATTTCCGGAATTACAATCCAATTGGTCCAAAGTGGTTGCAGGGCAAAGTTCATGACTGCACGGGACCAGTATATTATACAGTGCAACTACCCAATGGAAATATAATCAAACGACATGTTGATCAACTGAGGAGAAGAATTGAGAATGCTGAAGATGACCAGAATAAACAGATCGTGGATAAACCACAAACCCAAAGTAACCCGCCAAGGATTCCTGTCCCTGCTCAAATCATTCAGTCTCCTGAACCGGAATCACCATCCTTTGCACATAGTCCCTGATCAAAATGTGTCAGAGGGTTTGGAGCGATCGCCGTTCAACGAGGATCCCGAACTTCGATCTGAGAGAACTGCGAACCTGCGGGAAGTGGCTAGCCCGAGAGGAGCTGAACTATCGCCGCGAGTGGATCTGCCCGGAGCACCCAATAGTCAGTCGCGGCCCCAGTCGAGTGATTGTGAGGCCGTCACGTTACAAGGATTATGTTTCATATTGAAGGGGGAAGAGATGTGTATTTGAACTGACTTTTAATAGTTATGTATGTTCTGTGCCTATGGTCCGTTGTGGTAAAAGTCTGGTCACTAGGTGAGATCGTGTTATGCTCGCTGGCTGTTCTGTTGTTGTTACCGCGCGAGTACATGTAATAGTGCCATGTGTTGTAATCAGTAAATAAATACGTAACATTCAGATCTTAAAAGTGTTTATTTAGTTGAATACCTAACACTATCATTGTTGTGGAATTTGGAAGCGGACTACGCAAAGAATTAGAAATAATGTCTACATTGTACTTTAGTTGCTCTTATTCAAAATCTCTAGTTTTTTTTCTTGTACCTCCATTAAAGCGCCAATATGAATTTCGCTAGTCGAAAGTAATTTTATGACTCTATCTCTAGGTGAGAACGTTTTTACCAGGGCAATAGTGATTTGGAATCCTTTTTTGAGTGAACTTTCCTGAGTATTATTTACAACAGCGTCAGCATTTATTTATAACAGCGCCGGTAGTCCGTTTTAGAACTAGTTTCTTCCAGTTATTTAGCGGTTATTTTTTCCCGAATACTTCTATTTTGAATTTTACTTTTTTGAGCGTGTAATATAAATTAAAGAATAAATACAGTTTGAAAATATAAAAAAAGATAGTATAAAACTGATAAAACAATAATTTTCTATTTTTTTCGTTTTCATCCATTGTCTTTAAAAACCTTAAAGACATTATGTGCATTATAATTTTCTTTAAATACCTAAATATACAAGTAAATATCAGAAATAATTAAGAATAAATATTGTATTTTATATGTCAAGAAGAATCACTACTGGCTCACTAACCAAGTTGATTTCATGCATGCTAGGTATTTGAGGGTTAATTTGAAGCATTCACATCCACAATTTCTTTTAAGCAAACTGCGCAGTGAAATATAATTTCAGTATTGTTTAATATTACCACCAAACACGAGTTTGCAATGCCTCATATCACAGTAAGTGACCAAAATCGTCCGAAATGCGGGCATTTCCCTATGCATTAAAGCGGCCCGAAGGTCTCGCGAATGGTCGGCGACCAGCGCTCCAGCGGCCACAATGTGAAACTTCGCTAGGGTCCATATAAGGATCGGCGAAGTGCCGCCGCTGAGGCATACTAGCGGGCTATGGCTGGAGTCGGTCGGCGAGCGAGATTTCTCGGACACATTTCTACTCCATCACTTGTACGACATTTAGGCGTATCCGTGGCGTTCACTGCCGCAGGAAAACACCAAACAGTGCATAGAACTGAGTGAGGTTATAACATTTATAAATTCTATAGCAGTAAAAGATGCGATGAACCACCAGTTTTCTAATTGTTTGCTTGAATTTTCTCTTAAAACGGAAATGAACAAGAAAAAAAAACTTGTATGGTATATATTCTTATTTGTATGAAACCCGCTCATAATGAGTAATATAAAAATAAAAATTTGAATCAAGAAACTTGAAAAGGTATTTTGAAATAATTGAATTAACTTATTGCTTTCCTTAATTAGTGTTTATGAATGAATTTATTAATTGTGAATTTTATTAAGAATTATTTGATCATTCATTATCTATTCATTATTCAACCAACAAATATAGTAAACCAGAGCGGGGTAGAGATTACGGAGCTCAAGAAAATTTGCTGATGTACTACTTTCTCCCTTGTACGTCACATAATTTCCTTTTTTTAAACACTAAACAATGATTTGTATGCAATTCAGTAGTGTGTTTCTATCTAGGTAATTCGAACTCGTTGAACAAATGGTTTACGATTATTGTAATAAAACAAGAATTTCACGAGTTAAAATTACATAAGAACAATTAATAAAACAAGAAATGGGACTCGCAGATGATCTCATATCTAACCTCCACCACTCTCGGCTTGTGGGACATAAAGGCATTTCGAGACATCGAATAATCTCTTTGTAGTGTGTGGACGCAGCCTCGCCGGCCTCTTTCCTCGTTTCTCGTCGCACAATATTGTCGAGAAATTCTAAATAATGCATTGAGTTTCCTTCACCATTATTTGGAAATGTTTGAAAATATTTGTTTCGTCGCCGCCATATGAAGAAGATTCAGTATCACCAACTTTACCAACGTCCATTTCAAAACAAAAGTGTAATACAAAATAATATTTAGGGAATATGCGAGGTATTTAATTCAATAATTATACTTAGAAAAACTAAATAGAAGTTTATATGAAGTTTGTGAAACAAAAAAGCGGTGATTCTAGAAAATATGGCACTTCCGATGAGCTTAATGTAAATACACATACTGTACACCTGTCCCGGATTGTTTTCTGGCGATTTTCATTGGTTGCTTTTCGATATACTTTTAGCAAGAACCCAGAAAGTACTGGTATTGGTAGATTTTGAATGGAGCGTTAAGATTCAATTGTGTGAACCCGGCGTGAACGTATGTGGAAGTGTAGCGGACCTGTCTACGTGATTTGGTTTTTAGTTTTTAACTTTGTGAGGTTCAAGGTGAGTTAGAAAGTATAAAATTGTTGGTGTTTGGCCGAATTTGCGTTAAAAGCTTATAATTCTGGCGGTAACCATTGTGACCTGTTCCTAACGTCGTGTTACCAGTGAAGTATTCACATCACCGTTTCATATTGCCAATTCTTTTTATTTATGACAGAAGTGAAAAATGGATGACTTTCTTAAAATAGAAAAGCTCGGCGAAGGTATGTAACTTCCTGTTTGAATGTGTGTTCGCAATTGTAATTATGTTCTAGTTATTGTAATTTGTGTTTCAGGAACTTATGGGGTGGTTTACAAAGGTAAGCATAAAAGAACGGGCCAGATTGTAGCTATGAAGAAAATACGAATAGAAAAATGAGGATGAAGGGATTCCTGCTACTGCTATCAGAGAAATTTCGTTACTTAAAGAACTTCAGCATCCTAATATTGTCAGGTGGGTGTTATAATCCTTTTAATTTGAATGCTTTTTCACTCAATGCAAATCTTGTTATTCTCAAGTCAAAAAAAATAATGTTTACAATTTCCCATGCTCAATTTTTGTTTGCTTACTACTGTTTGAGTATGTGTTAATAATTTTGGTAATATCACTCGGAAAGTTGTTGCGTTTTGACTAATTTCAGAGATATTCAGTTATGTAAAATGGATACGTTTGTATCTCTTGTTGAAATTTTGATTTTTTAACAGGTGTCATGGCATAAAATAAGGGTATGTACTCACATTGATGTGTTAATATAAAGGTGCTTCCTTTCCTGTGTTAAGTAGTCTTGTAGTATGCTTATTTCTTCAGTGATGTTTGAAAAAAATTTTAACTTATATGTTGTAACATATTGGAACCTAGAATTTTTTCTTTGTTTTATTGTAATGCAATGTACTGTACTGTGATTTCTTATTGTAATTACGCAAAATGAGATGGAGTTTTGGAATAGACTAACCAAAGTTACTCAAAGGAAATTAAAACCAATAAAAGACAAAAGTTAAACACAGTGCAAATTTTTGCATAGAAAGCCTTTTTCAAATCAAATTTTGAGTGCATATTGTGGCTCGGCTATTTGAAGGAGTTTATTAAATAGAACATGCTAAAAATAGATTTATGAACTTAGTTTCAAAGTTTTGTTGGTTCCTTTGTGGATTTGTAAGAAAGTTTTATCGTTATTTTGAATGTGTGAAACGGGAGTTCATCTTTAAGTTTCCCTGTCCTCTTCAATGTGTAGTGTAAATTATCTAAGAATTTAAGCAAAGATCTTCAGAAAGCTATTTGAAAAACAGTTTGATTTGAAAATTCCTTGTTAGAACTAGTACTTCTATAAATAGTAATTGTTGCAGTTTGTTCCATACACAAAGGAATCTTTTATTCAAATTAATTTGTGATTAGGATTAGGGGGAATTTGTTATACTTCTTTTTGATAGTAATGGGTACTATCATGTAATAACAGTATCAAGTAAAGCAATTCATTGTTTTTGTAGCCTTGAAGATGTTATCATGGAGGAAGCTCGATTGTATCTCATTTTTGAATTTTTGAGCATGGACTTAAAGAAGTACATGGATACTTTAGGATCAGGAAATCTTTTGGACAAGAATCAAGTGAAGTCTTACTTATATCAGGTATGTTAATATCTTAATTCTGGGCTAGCTTTCTGTCAGTTTCTTACAATTTTCATTGAAAGACTTTAACGTTTCATATATTACTTTAGATTACTCAAGCTATTTTATTTTGTCATCAAAGAAGAATTTTACACCGTGACTTAAAACCACAGAACTTGCTTATTGGTAAGAATGGTACAATAAAGGTCGCAGATTTTGGTTTAGGACGTGCTTTTGGGATTCCTGTGAGGGTCTACACTCATGAGGTAGGTACAATTTCTTCTTTTTCTTTCTTTCTTTTTTTTTCTCCCCTCTAATATATTAACAAAATTTAACAATAATTTTGTAAAATATTTCATCACTGGAGACGGGAAAAATATGTAGTATGAAACGTCAAAATATGTACATAAATACGTAATGAAAACAGTAAGAATATGTAATAAATATGTAAAATCGGATATAATACGTAATATTAAAATACTCTAATTATAAAACTCATTTACATAATACAAACTTATATTTATATAAAACTTCCTATATACATTTTTAAATCAATGGAAACGTTTTAAAAATCATTTGGAAAGCACAGGTTGGTGTATACTTGCACCATGGCGATCGCCCCATGGTTACACGATGGCGATCGCCAAAGTTTCTTGGAAATTAAGGTTAAAGGTTGTCAAACACAGCGACAATGATACTTTTCACACCAAAAGTGAGAATGATTTGTCGCTGACGTGCACTTCCCGCCACTGAGATAACTGAGGCAGGCACGTCGGACTGTGAGAATATCCGACCCCACGTCTTCACGAAGCGTACCTCGAGTAGATTACGCAGTAGCTTGCTGTAATAATGTAGGAAAAACAGCTATTTCAAAAAAAAAAACAACTTATTTTCATAAAAATATGTACGAAAATTGATAAAATGAAAAGAAATGTTGAGAAAATAGCGAAATATGCAAAATATGTAATATAGTGCCAAATATGTAAAAATATGTAACGAAGAAATTGGATATTGTGTTAGGACGGCAGCAATTTGCGAAGATTAAAATTTTGAGAACGGATTAAGGTTATAAGGAAAATGTGACCTGACCTTGGGGGGGTTCCAGATTTTTAACTTTTTCTATGAAGAATTTAAGAAAAATACGAAACACTTTTCTTTTCCCCTCAAGATTTTTGTTAAAAGATAGTAAAAAAAAAAAAAATTGAATGAAAAATGCTCGCATTTCGAAAGTGAATAGTTTGTCACTTGTGTTGTAATTATTGAACAGAAATTTAATACAGTCTATTCTGATTATAGTGAACTTGGTCACTGGTCCTGTTTCACTGACAAATACAGAGTGTAAGAATATTTGATTTATAATGAACCTGAACCCCAACTAGTGAACGTAGGAAATGCGTTCTGGAAATTATTTCCCTCCTAGAAAAGAAAATATCACCTCAGTGCTACAAATTCCAACTCTAGGCTGCATGAAAAGAATATGATTGGCCAAAGGTCATAATTGAACAATTCTCCCTTGACGTGGAGATAGCAGACCCCGGAATGGGGGCCTTGCGGGTGATCTTATGCCACACAGTTTCTCTGTGGAAACAAAGGCATTGACCTGCATGGGTTTCAACTGGCAGCGGTGACGCCTGATTGGTTGCTTCAGTTTTGATCTTCGGTTTATTTCATATTCTGCAGGACAAAGTGTGTCGAGTTCTACATCGGTGACAGGAAGGACACAACTGCTGCAGCCTGGCAATATCTGCCATGCCGCAAGGAAAAGAAATCGGTTTCATTAGCCACTTATGCCATCCTGCTGCTGAAAGCATCTTGTATGTTATTGGGAGAGTTAAAGGGCCTATGGAATGGGATGGCGTTCCAACAATGCAAGAGACATTGAAGGGAGTCAAGACTGCATTACAATACATAGAGACAATGAACAATGCAGAATTAAGAATGGAGAGAGCATGAGCACTGAGAAGGATTTAGAGAAATTACTAATGAAACTAGTATGAAGCCAACCATTGAAAATAATGGTTTTTTTAAGCACAAATACAGACATTCAAACTTATGTTCCTTGCTGTTATTGTATTTTGCAGTATCTGTTAATAAAATCAATCGTTATGGAGAAATTGTATTTAATTTTGACATCGTTGAATATAGTGAACCACAAATGTAAGTCCCTACTATAGCTGTTAAAGAATAAAATATGCTCTTTCCTTTGATATATGTAGTGAATTCGTTACATTTTTTGAAATGCTTATTTTGACTTAATTTTTAGGTTTTAAATTTCTTTCTTAACCTGACAATTTAAAAATCTGAAAAAATACTGTTCCTTCGCATATACTGGAGATACGTAGATAGATACCTTTATTGTCGAGTACATTAAGTTAAAAAATATCAAATGAATTCAATTCAGTATAAAATGGACAAAAATTATTATTAGGGCCCGGATAATTATGTAATAACATATTTTCCCTAAGATAACTATCAAGTTGAATCAACGATATATTCACGTTTCACATCAGATAGTGTCCAAAAACGTTGACTTTTTAGTACATATATTTACATATTTCACGCAAAAGAACATATTTTTACTTATAAACAGTGAAATTCTTGTTAAAAGGGAAATTGAATGGGGGTTGTTTAGTGTTTGGATTCTGAATTTTTTCACTATCCTACATTTAAAAAAATGTAATTCTTAATTTTTCCTATATGTTTTGACAAGGAATTATGCAAACAAACAATTCAGCATTGTCAAACATTTTTTCTGTAGCCTCCTCTCAAAAATACCGCTATTATTATGCAGTGAAATGAGTGTATCCATAAATGCCAACAGTGTTGTAAGTAAAAGTGGAAGGCGACGATGCAATTCGTAGCTTCTGTTCTGTTAGTTTTCAGTGCGAGTATTGCAGAGAACAGAAAAGAAGTTTGATTTGTGAAAATGGTATGTTTAGCAGGCAATATCACACACCCACTTCGCATTTTTTTAGAGGTCTCCCTTGACCAGAAACATACGCACCAGCTCAAGAAGGACCATTGACGTTTTTCTTTCTCTGATTTTCCCATGCAACCCTCTCCTGTTGTTCGTAAATTATTTCTTTGGACCGAAAATCTGAAGTAAAATCTTGCTGTGGAATTGATGCGCAAGGAAATCTTATTGGCGAGGTTACGATGGATTAAATGAATGTTTAAAAGTGTAAGTCTTATTTTGTTAACTTGCAAACTGTTATCCAAATGCTGTCATCAAATTATTACAAAACTGTTTAACGATACAACGGGATTTTTGTGGCCTAATGAAGTTAAACATAAGGTCTTCCTTCCGGTACTAGTGCAGCGCGCCGTACATGTGCAAGGCAGCAGAACTCCTGCAGGTATTGTTCCAAAATTACTACTTCTAACCTATTTTGTGCACACGTTGTGTTTGAAGAACTGAATAGATCTCGGTTTGATAAAGTTGACGCATTGATTTCCAATACAAAATAAAGATTAACGAGATGGGTAACTGGGATCGATGCTAAGAGCTACCATGCTCAAAATTTAGATTTTGTAATACAAGTTATACATCAATTTGATTCTGAAGCTGCAGCATCTATAGGCAAATCGAAGCAATTGTTTGATACTCAAAAGCTGAACAATATTGCCCCGTTTTTCAGTAAGCACTACAGTTAAATTTTTGGAAACCTCTTCCCTGAAACTTTCTGGTAGCTTTGAAATTACCCACTCAGCAGTTGCTTCTTTAAAAACTGTTAATTTAGCATTCAAGGGTCAATAGGGGGATCGAGTGAAGAAAGAGGTCTTCTGTTCTGGAGAAAAACCCAGGATTCGAAACAATCTGGGCTATTAATGCAGTGCTTTGAGGAGACCATTCCGTCACACTGGATCCTGAAAACACTGGGAAGAATTGAAAGTGTATTTGACATGATTACTTAGATGAGTTTTTTAAACAAAATCTTCATATTTTTTAAAATCAAAATGCAATTCGTCACGTCTCCTTGAAATTATATTTCTTTAGAGACATCATTTATAAAGATTGGTTGCGTGTGAGAGCCGTAAAGGGAAGGTATACTACTGAAATAATATCGGAGACGATATTTGTTTCTTATTGATACCGAGATCTTTGTAAATAATATGATTATGAGAACTATAAAGTTTAATTCAGGTCTTTATATTAAGTACACAGATATCTACTAGGATAAAGGTATTTTAATAAAAAAAATTGATGTAATGATACTTAATGATACACATTTCATAATTTTGAGTACATATTTCTGTATATTGTAATACATACATATGTATAGATTTTCCCAATTTTTAGTACATCATTATTCGGGCCCTAATTATTATACACATAAGAGTGTGATTTAGTTTATTAAATCGATATTTCTTTGGCTTCACTTTACAGAGAATGACGTTTATTGGCAGTTTAACACGTTGGCTGCCATGCGAGACCATATGGTCTCATTGGGAGATTTAATTACAGGCCAATGATGAAAAAACTTTTTATGCATGTTCACCTAATTCTTATCACTTTGTGTGTTGATTCCAAAAATAACATTAAAGTGCTGTATCACCCACCATTTGTTCACATTTTAACATTGAAATGTATAAGATGCAGGAAGTTATAAATTACTATATTTACTATGTGAATAGGATAATTGGGCACGAGATGAGCATTAGTCTCGTAAAATAAAATCAGGTCTCGTGAAAGAATTTGTGAAGGCCTTACTTAAAGATGACCTTTGTTTAAAAGTTTACGCAAATGTGTGAAGCAAATTTATTAAAAGAGGGTATTTTCCTTCAGACTGATGGAAAAGTGACGTTTGGTCCCCTATGTGAACTACATATAACAGTAAATGAAAATTAAGCATGGAGTGCATTTAATCACGTTGTTAATAAGTTCCTTGCCTACAAAAAAGACCGACTATCAAGCAATTGCTGCCAATATGCTGAATGCTTTCAAGAAATTTGGATGTTTAATGAGCCTCAAGTTTAAGTTTTAAACAGTCGTTGACAATTCTTTCCGGACGATTTAGGTGATGTTAGTGAAGAACAAGGTGCGCGTTTTTATTAAGGTCTGAAAGTGATGAAAAAATGTTATCAGGGATGCTAGAACACCAATATGATGGGAGATTTACTGTTGGTTACTTCACCGAAGGAGTCAGCAAACGGCGCAGAGGAGAACAAGCTATATCAGGGGCTTTAATGAAAAGAGACAAAGAAAAGATATGTCAATGATATGTAAACACTTTATAGGATGTAATGTTAAAAATGTAAAGCCATCTTCAATGTTTAAATGAAGTTCTGTTGGTATTTTAGAGGACATTTACTTCTCATAGTAATTGCATATATAGCATATTTTGCCATATCTTAATAGATCAAATTCTGACTTAACTATGGGTAATGGAAAGAAATAGAGTTCAAATGCAGATCCAGCACTCAAAAAACTAAAAATCAGCTGTTTAGAATTTAAAAGTTTTTTGACACCCCCCCCCCTCTTTTTGGCTTGTGTTATTTTTTCGTAAGAGACCATATGGTCTTGTGTGTTGGCTTGTCTCTTATGGTAATACTAATCACTAATCTCGTTAGTGTTATACAGGTGCAAAACATTGCCGTGAGTCTATATGGACTCCTACTGTTTTGTAAATAAATTTAATTCTATATAATTTATAAATAGTGATACAAGTTTCAATGTTCTAGCATATATGGAAGTGTGTCAGTTACCATTGGCACGGAGATGTAGTGCATGTGTTAAGCAAATGAAATTGAATTTTCTTTGTGCCTTCTGCAGGTTTTTATTTTCTTATCATTGTTGCAATAGTCTTCTAAGTGGTATCCAGTGTTGCTAAAAATATAAAGGTAATGTTCTTCACATTATCATCAGCCAATTCAAATAAAGTCCTGGGTTAATTACTAGGATCTTGACAGGGTTGAAAGCTAGCTTTCATTGATAATCTTGGTTGTCAAGCATTCGCATTGACGTCATTGTGGGAGCATACATTCACAGTATTTTTTGCAATACTAGAGGTTGACCCCCCATCTAAGAATCTTGAGGAATCTTTGTTGAACTCAGCATCTGTTTTGCTGCGTTTCTCTTATGCTTAGGAGTGATTTTTCAAGGTTGCAACAAGCATGCGTGAGACGTATTGCTCAGTCCTTAATGTTGGTCACCCGCGTCCTATTAAATTCTCAAAAGCTGCATCACTTTCCTCCGTTCGACAGTGGAATTCTGGGAAAGCTGTTTTGTCATCCTATATTTTCTGTGAGTTTGCTGTTTTTAATATATTTATTTATTTATTTTCTGCAATATTTTCATTGATAAATTGCGCTTTAATTTCATTACTGTATTTCAAACAAATTATTTCAATAATACTGTCTTTAAATTAAACGGCAAATTTTTGACAATCCTCTACAAGATGGAAACTTGATTTTTTTGAAGGAACAGTCAGGTTCCATTTTAGGCAGATTGTATTTGCAGCATTTGGATGATTCTCACTTGTTAAAAGCTTCTCTTGATAAGTCATGAAAGGGAATTTTGGAAAAGTGTATTTCCAAAATACATTGTATTAATTTTTTTTTTAAATTGACTGTAAACTGTCGATTTTCAACTTCTTAAGAATGCTGGTTATAGTAATGTAAACATACCTTCTGCAATTGTAGGTTTCTATTATAATCCAGATATATAAAGTTTTATATGCTGTGAAGCATAAGTGCTTCATAGTGAGCACCAAGGAGGGTCTCTGCACAGAGGTCGTCCGGAGCGTGAGCGCCTAGGGTTGTGGTAAGGTAACGGGACGTCAGAGGGGTAGGGGAATTTTGATGCTGGCGTCACTGTTCGCACAAGCTGCAGGCTAAAGCGGTACCACGACGAACCTTAGTGAAAATTCAGAAAGCAGAGACTGTTAGAGTACAGGAAATAGACTTGTTCAAAGCAGAAACTCGTAATTTTATTGCCCAGAGTAACAAATGCCTTGAGAATTGGATATTATTCTTTGTTGTGATCAGTGCAAATGTGTTTCTTCGATTTTGTTGAATTTGAAACCAGATCAATGAAATTTGATAACATGCTGTTAATTCATTGCTAAATTTCAATAGATTTTTTTTATATGGCATAGAGATTATGTTGTACATAGTAGTATTAGTCATTATAAAGATTTAATTTGCAAAACCGTGCACAGAAATGTATGGTAATGATGACTTGAGTGATCACGAGCAATTGGAAAAAGGGTATTATTGCTATTTTTTGCTTGTGTTTTGTAGTTTAATTAATGAAAGTGTATTCAAACAGATTGCTTCAGAATACATTCTATTTTGTTATACTGACTTGTATGTGTGGGTGTGCATTCACCCTTGGATTTTCTTACCACTGTAGAATCCATTGCCTGAGAGGAAATACATGCTCGCAAGAGTCTGCCTGCCTGCCTGCCTGCCTGCCTGTCCGCCCGCCCGCCCTCCTGCCTGCCTGCCTGTCCGCCCGCCCGCCCTCCTGCCTGCCTGTCCGCCCGCCCGCCCTCCTGCCTGCCTGCCTGCCTGCCTGCCTGCCTGCCTGTCCGCCCGCCCGCCCTCCTACCTGCCTGCCTGTCCGCCCGCCCGCCCTCCTACCTGCCTGCCTGTCCGCCCGCCCGCCCTCCTACCTGCCTGCCTGTCCGCCCGCCCGCCCCTCCTACCTGCCTGCCTGCCTGCCTGCCTGCCTGTCCGCCTGTCCGCCCGCCCGCCCGCCCGCCCGCCCGCCCGCCCGCCCGCCCGCCCGCCCGCCCGCCCGCCCGCCCGCCCGCCCCGCCCGCCCGCCCGCCCGCCCGCCCGCCCGCCCGCCCGCCCGCCCGCCCGCCCGCCCGCCCGCCCGCCCGCCCGCCCGCCCGCCGCCCGCCCGCCCGCCCGCCCGCCCGCCCGCCCGTCCGCCCGCCCGCCCGCCCGCCCGCCCCGCCCGCCCGCCCGCCCGCCCGCCCGCCCGCCCGCCCGCCCCGCCCGCCCGCCCGCCCGCCCCGCCCGCCCGCCCGCCCGTCCGCCCGCCCGTCCGCCCGCCCGTCCGCCCGTCCGCCTGCCTGCCTGTCCGCCCGCCCGCCCTCCTGCCTGCCTGTCCGCCCGCCCGCCCTCCTGCCTGCCTGCCTGTCCGCCCGCCCGCCCTCCTGCCTGCCTGTCCGCCCGCCCTCCTGCCTGCCTGCCTGCCTGTCCGCCCGTCCGCTTCTGTCGTTGCAAAACAATGCAATTTTTTTTCAAAATCAGGCTAAGGTGCCAAAGTCTGGAAAAAATTGTGCGATAAAAATGGTTTTAAAGAAAATAAACAGGTGTTATAAAAATCGGTTGTGACTATTTGGTGAACATGCACTTGGATTTTTTTAATTTTCGAATAATCAGGATTTTCAATCAACATGGGACCTGCACTATTTTCTTAAATTTCGACGATCCATCGACAAAATTTCAGAGAACTTGGCGCAGTTACTTTGAAAATTTCACAAGGGCTTAGGTAAAGTACACCACAAAATTAAAATGTTTCAAATTAAAGGTGCCATGGCATCAGCCAGATCGATGGAAAAGATTAATTTGGAGTAAATCGGCAGATCCGTTTAGTCGCTAGAGTTGTTCAGACAGACGAACAGGCTTGTTGCCCGCAATCGATTTTTCGGTATTAAGGAGCCATAAAACACTAATTTTACCTGCGCCACGTTTTTTCCCTTTTCTTTTCTAAATTATTCTGGATTTATCCACTTTTTCGTTATCAGCGTCCTGTAATAATATTTTTTTCTGTCCCAAATTCGCCGTTTTTTTCACGCAGTATTACAAAACTCTTCTTCTGACGAAGTTCCTTCTTAAGAGCGAGAAAGTTAAAAACACTAATTTGCATAAAGTTACATTGTATAATTTTTGTATTGGTATAATAAATATGTACAAAATTATCGTTATCTAAAATAATTTTTAAGAAATAATTAAGTATTGATTCGATTACAGATGTTTATAGTGAATATTTATTCGTATGATATTGTAACCGTGGCAGCTTATCTCTATAATTATCGCCACTTCACCCAGGATATTACCTCTGGGCAATTTACTCCTCTCTTCATGAATATTTTTTACTTGTTTCACTTTCTAAAAATCTCCTCCTTAGCACATTCATTGAAGAGTTTTTCGTCAAATCAGGACGCATCGATGAAAATGCAAACCAAAATATAAAATAACAATACATTTCCAAAACAAACCACGATTGAATTCGCTCGCAGAAAAAAAACTTTGAAATAAATATGCGCTAGGACGGACTCTCTCGCGGGCTCCACACAGCTCTTTGCCGCATGTTGGACGGAGAGTTGAGCGAGGTTGTCTTTTTATCAAGCATAGAATATATACCAATATACAGCGAAGAAAAGACCTACGGACCTCATAGGGCGTAATGCTGCCATTGCTTAGGGGAATGACGGGTAGGTTGGCTCCTACTGCAGTTCAACTTCAACCGTACCCAAAAGTCCCTAAGCCAATTTATTAAGAATGGCGGGTGATTGCCATAAGGTTGGTATGGAATGGACGAGTTAGTTTAGCCGAATGTCCTGAAAGATTCCGCGTGACGCTGCTCCGTCGTGAACACAGCAGCGCACAGGGTGTAATTTTGACGATCTAGGAGGAAAAATTAATAACTCTTTGAAATGAATTTCTCGTAGTTTTCGGAGGTCTGTTGTGTAAATGTCCAAATAAACAAATATGCTCGTAAAACTTAAATTTTTACGAAATATTTTATAAACTATTTAGGAAATTTGAATACTTGTATTACCCTCATGACAGTATCCGTTTTTCAAACGTTACATTTAACTCGAATGGACATAATATTTTAATTTTACAAAACATTGCAAAAAAACCGAAAATGAAAATAAAAACAATAAAATTAGAGGAATGTACAACAAATACTTACAAATTAGTTTGAAACACTACTTGCGTATTCTTCTGATGGCGATTCTTCTAAATATACCGTCTCTTTTTTGCCGTATTGCCTTGATTCTAATATCACCAAAAGTTTGTTTCACTTTTTTGGGTGCAGTTTTAGTTTTGGCGCGTATGCTCGCCGTGAATGGATCTGAGCTAATAAGCAGCCGGTGGAGCAAATTCATAATTGCGACGTTTTTGTAGTTCTTTTTCGCCACTTTCGTTTTATTTTTTTCTCCCTTTACTTGCCATGTTCGTATTTCTGAACATTAAGAAATATGCAAAATTCACTCAATTCATTTTTTGTTAGCGTATATGTACACTGACGGGTTAGTATATCCAATATTGATATCCACCAACAAAGCAAGTTCCTGGTCAATTGACAATGATGTAGGCTTTTGGAAGAATGGATCTTCGAGCTTTATTTGTAGTTCTCCTATTGTAAGAGGATTCACAGAGCTCCTTATCTATAGCTGCCACTTTACTTTTGTCATACTTCCTTAGTTTGATTTCAATAACTATGGATAATTTTTCTCAGGTAGTAGTGTCTAAAAAAGGTTTCCTTTTTATGGTTTAATCCCACAGTATCTGAAGGACTTATTGGGTCTCTTATTTCTATTAATTTGTACATTTGTGTGTGATGGACCTGGTGTGGCGTCTTGGCCTGTGCCAAGAGAAAGAAAATAATCCACAGATGTGAACGTTTGCAAATACTTATTTATTCAATGAACTCCGACACCTGAATAATTATGTACATATTTACAAATGGGCGGACGAGAAGGAAAAACTTCATTCCAGAAGGAAAAACTTCGGCCACCACGACCGCTAACTTACTCTCACGACGCATGAGCGCCGGCCCCTTACTCGTCCTACTCGAGCTACACCCGCCGCGCACCCACACACGCACGACTCGCCGCGACCGGACCTGTGAGAAATTGGAGAACGAGACACTTGCTCTCGTTGCTTATATACCCGCTGGGCTCGTCTGACGGAACTACGTCACATAGCCGCATCCGCCAGCCGAATTCTAACCCCAGCTTCCTTTCGGGGTTCTCAACTCTGGCGCCATGACAACGCGCGTCACAACCGCCACCCTAGGAATGTCTCACCCCCGACTTGCCTGCTGGAGTTCCCCGTCTTCCAAAAATACCCCTTTTGTTCTGCGAGGCGTCAGCTCGACGCGCCCGCCGTTTCCTCGTCCCTGTGTGCAATTCAGTTCTCTGAATGCACGTACTGAATTTAATATTGGGCGTCTCATATGACGCCACACTGGAACTGCCTCTAAAATTTAATGAGGAAGGCTATGAGTTTCTTGCAGCGAGGACGAGTTATATTTCAAGAAAACTACTTCTTACGGAGTTTTGCAATCCGGTTTCAATTTTTTTGACAAATACATCTAACATAAAAGTAAATTTTGTCCAACAATGCTTTTTGGAGTTCTACAATCCCTAATTCACGTAAGAAAATATTTAATACAGCTTCAGATTTCTCATCAATTGAATTTTTTACTTATGTATCAAATAACAACCAGCGGATAACTCGAACCTTTCTATAAAAACGTATATATAATTTACATAAGCAGATATAAGCAGCTAGTCTTTTCACGATTAAGAACCCAAAAGTACTAGTTTTAAAATGTATATGGCCCGAAAGGTGTATAATGGTGTATAACTCACTAAAACTCTAATTCAATTTAGAGAACGTGCAATAAATTTAATATAAATTGCTCAACTTTTCTATTAACGATTTTAGGCACAACAAAAATAATTAAATTTGATCCACATAAAAACAATCGTAAAAGTGTGTACATTACTAATAGTAAACCCACAAATCACAGAATTAGACAAGTAGTGTATCCCTACAAAGAGAACTTCGCGGACTGAAAAGGGCCATTCAGAGCTGCGCGCTGGCGGAACGGTGTTTGAACATGCACCATGGGGTCCATGTGACCTTCAAGAGAAAATAACGTTCCCACATAGTTCAGACCCACTACTACACAGAAATATTACATTTTTACTATTTTGATTAAATTTAATTTTCAGCTAGTTGGTCAAAATTACACACCGTGCAGCGCTGCGATTTCGCAATACGTTCTGTCCCGTCGCTCTCATCGTGTATCGCGGCTCCGACATAAACGCAACCTTATAGCAGCAAACTAATTTAGTCATATTTCTCATGCTCTCTTTTGGAACTTCTTCACTAGTCTCCCCTCCCATCCACAAAATAACTTGTACCACACAACCCACTGAACTATTGGACCGTATTTTGTAATCTTCGCCTGCTCAACAGTTGGCTTTTGCTGACCTGTTATTCCTCGCCTGGACTTCGAAGACGACGCGCTTCGGCGGTAAGCCTCAACCTGTCAACAGCGCAGCTGCACCAGGAATGGGTGCAATTGCCTAAGAAGTACCTGCTGATCGGAGGCGGGCGTGAGACATCCTTATTATGTTGACTTCCAGGGCTCCTTGAGTTCGGTATTTTGGATGAGGTTTCGGTGCGTTGTAGATTACGTATTCGATCACATAATTTTTGCATTTCGGAAAAGTATTTGCGTTTCCGTAATACGAATTTCAAAATTTAGCATTTAAACACGTTCTTGAAAATCACTGGTTTTAGGCAAAAAAAAAGGCATCAACCGCCCTTTTAGGCTCTAATATACCTCGGTTTTTCTTTCTTGGTGGCGCACGGAGATCTTCAATAAAATGGAATATCTCACGGTATTTCGCGTCGTTCTCCGTTGTACCACCAGGAGTCGCATGATCGTCAGCACTGCTCGATACAGTCGCCATCATGCAAATCCTAGCTGCACAACCGAGAACGACGCGAAATACCGTGAGATATTCCATTTTATTGACACCCCTGTGCGCCAAGAAAGAAAAACCGAAGTATAGCCGCTTTCAGTAGATCTATTTTCTCATAATTCGTAAACATGTGCGATTATTTTCCATAACATCCTGAAGGAACTAAATAGGCATTTGTCCTAAAACCCGAAGTCTAATTATTACGGAAGTGCTTGAAATGGCTTTAAATGAAGTTTTTCGAAAACTTGAAAGATTCCTGCGAAAATGAGCTTCAAATTTCGCATCTTAAACAGCATTCTCTTAAAAATGGCTTCAAATTTTGGGGATTTCAGCGAAAATACATGTTTTAGGGATCCCTGATACCGAAAGAGAATGTTTAATTTTTTCAAATGCTCAATTTTTTTATTTAAACTTTTTGTAGGGATAGTGCTAAATGACATGACGAGGGTGACATGAACGCCATTCTGCACTATTGTTTTTTTTTTCTTTAAAAAATTACAAAAATGTAATTTTTTTACCCGTCTCCCATGTTCTTAATATTTACATTAGCGGGGATTTGATTACAATATCGCATTAGAGATCACAAGCGCTTTAAATAATGTATAAAGTTTCAGAAACACTTAACCGCCATTTTCTCAAAATCGGCTCCAAATTTTTTCTTCGAACTTATCGTACGGATAGTGCCATTTGTACTCGTTAATATGACGTAGTCTTTTTTTGTTGTTGAAAAATTACACAAATTCAAATTTTTAAACATCTCTTACATCGTTAATATGCACATCCAGCGATTTGCGTCAACTATATTTGTAAGTGGAAGTGCTTCAAATGACTTCTAATGAAGTTGTCCGACGACTCACAGTTTCTGTGGAAAAGAGCTTCAAATTTCACATTTACAGTAGCGCTTAAACGCCATTTTCTTAAAAACGACTCCAAATTTTTCAAAGAAAATAGCCATTTAGGACGAGGTTTTACTGTTCTTTAATATCATTAAAATAATATTTCCATTCTACTAGCAGGAAACCGAAAAATAGAGAAATTCGTGTCAAAAATGTCCTTTGGGCGGCGATAGATGGCAGTTGGTATTGTAGCATGTCCGAACAGGTAGCCTACGTTTATGAAACTAATTCGGGAAAGTCTGTGCCATTCTGTAGCACCACTGGTTTCACTTAATATAACTTAACTCAAACAAAGAATAATGGAGACAGTAAATGTGACTTCTGAAGGACTTCGCTGTGGTGATGGTTGAGGCCACGAGATCAATTTCAGATGTATTTCTCAGCCATGTGCGAGGGGCAAGTCGCTCAGTGATCTCATTGTTTTCATAGCTTTTCAAACTTCACAGGTATTGCATCAAATTATGGCAAACACTGTCGTAGCTGTACATACTCAGATGACGTAAGGGAACAAAGTTCAATAAATTATATGGAATACAAGTGCACTCTGACAAAAGAACCTCGATAATGTTAAAAATAAACTAGTGGTGCTACAACAGCACATACTTTTCCACGTTATTGGAAACAGCTACGCAGTATTGAAATATTTCACTTCCTGCACTAACGTCTTAGCTATTATTTGAAAACGTCCAATTCAACCTACAAGCGAACAACTCACAGTTTCCATCTCAATGTTGTCAAAACTGTTTGAATTCTATAACTGCAAAAAAATATAATACACAAGTTAAAGGTAAACTTGAATTGGAACTAGTGGTGCTACAGAATGGCACAGACTTTCCCGTATTAGTTTTCTATTTTCTTGGGTCTTCGCTAGCTATTCGGAATTGCCTCATACTCTTTCTTGCCAGCTACCATTTATCATCGCCAAAAGAACATTTTTTTTGGTCATTTTCTTAATTTTTCGGTTTCCTATTGGTAGAACAGAAACATTAATTTTATAATATTATAGAACACAAAAACCTAGCCTAGCAGAAAATTTTTGAGTTTTCAAAATACTTTATTTGAAGTTATTTGAAGCACTTACACTCACAAATATAATAATCTTTACAAATTGCGGATAATGTGCATATTAAAGATGTGAGAGATCTTTCAAAAAATTTACATTTATATAATTTTTGAAAAAACAAAATAACTCAAAATAAACTTAAGCTATACTAAAGAGTGTAATAAGCACTATCCGTTACAAAAGTTTCAAGAAAAAAATTGCAGCCATATACGAGAAAATGGCGTTTGAGCATTTCTGAAAATGCCGAAATTTGAGCTACTTTTCACAGAAAACGGTAGTGTTTTCGAGAAACTTTACTTGACAGTATTTAAAGCATGTATTCTCGTAAATATAATAATGTGAAAAAATTGCAGATAATGTTTGGTATATTGGATAACGACGTGAGAGACAAGTAAAAAAATTTACATTTTTGTAATTTTTGAAAAAACCAACCGATAGACCATTATGGCTTCTATGTCATCTGATAGAGTACATTTACCACTATCCCTACCAAAAGTTTAAAGAAAAAATTTGGAGCCATTTTTGAGAAAATTTTGTTTATGTAATTTTTTAAAATTGCACATATTGCACGCAATATTGCACAAAACTACCAAAATTTTGAAAAACATTTACATGACCTTTATTAAAGAACTCAATATGCAGAACAAATTTTATTTGAAGAAAAAATCTCTATCTTCAATTTTGTAGTTGGAGAAAGACGCCGAAAAAAATTCAAACTTTCACAATTTTCGAAAATTCAGAGCTGTACGTGAAAATCGGACCTATGCCATGTTAATAAGTGTATTTTACTCTATTCATACAAGAAATTTAAAGAAAAAGTTTGGCGCCGTTTTTGAGAAAATTTTGAAAATCCCCGGGGGGCTTCATATAAAGTACCCCCAAATTTTGAAGAATCTTTTTCAAAGTCTCAAAGCTTTGACTAGAATCAGATCGACCGGGGAATATCCATTTTGGAAGAAATCGTACGTATGGTTTATGCGCTAGCAGTGTTCACAGACGGACGTTTTCCTTTCAATTGGGTTTTCGGTATCAAGGACCTAGAAAACAGGGTTTCTGGCTACACCACGTGTTAGGGGATTTTTTTCTTAATTTAACAGCGGGGTTTATCCACTTATTCGTTTCCACGGCCCAGCAATTAATTTTTTCCGCCGAAAATTGGCCATTTTTTAGCGCAGCATTACATAACTTTCCCTATACTACGTATATCACTCCGTGTATACGTACGTATACGGGAAAGTAAAAAGAAGCCTGATACCCCGGACAATATAGAAATGAATTTCATAAGGGCCATGATTAGATAAGAGTATTCCAAAACTATGCTAAAACTAGCGTACCCGTGCGAGAACTCTCGCATCTTAAATCCCACCCTTTCCCTATCCATGTGTCTATCCGTTCCATAAAGGAGAGTAACTACTAATGTACTTACAGAATATCAAACAAAATAACAATGCAATTGATGTTTGAAACACATTTTCAATTAAAGTTTATTCAACATAATAGAGAGATGTTCTTGGAACAATTCATACTTCTTTAAAAACAGCATTTCAAGAAATTTTTCAATCTTCCTTGAGAGTGAGCTTTTCGCTTTCCTTGATAGTCAAATAATAGAAAAGGTTTTTACTCTTGAGAAAGCCAAGTAAAGTAGTGCGAAAATACCGGATCGGGCAAGAACAGACCTACTCATTGCAATATTATTTAACTTTCCTTGATTTGCTATGAAGAACCGGAGTGGGTTTTGGAGAGTCAGGGTACCATTGCTGGGGGTGAGAAAATTGAAAAATTATTTGTTTACTAAAAAGTATTGAATTATTTTCTGCGTCCTTACGTACCTCAAGAAAAACAATTCCGAGCCAAAAAATAATCAAAGTAATGTTTTCATCTTTGAGTACTAAATACCATTTGTTAGCATTAGAAACAATTTATTTGGCATTAGTAAGCCCACTTCGGTACATGGGAATGTTGCTCAAACTGTTTGCATTTTTAATATCTTAACGAACCGACACCTTGAGTTTAATATCAAACGGTGTTTTTTTTTACAATATGAGTTTGCAGCTGGGCGTTTGTGTACATACTTCCAGATATCGCCAGCATTTAAATCGTGCGTTTGGACTGCGATCTTTGGCAGTTGACGGGTGACTTGCACTATTCTTTCTATAATTTTTAATTTAGTTGTTTTTTAATTGATTCACGTAGTATTGTAGGCTAGCGCGTTTTGATTTTTGTTTTCCTTTTATTACAAGCTATTTTACTTTAACTACTTTAAAAAGTTTGTTCTTTGTGTTGTGCCATAGCACAAGTTTTCCCCCACTACCTCTGCGTACCCGTGCGAGAACTCTCGCATGTTAGACCCCACACTCCGCCCTATCCTTCTATTTTCATTCTAAGAGGGGAAGTAGTTAACGAAACGTGTTTATTTGTTTAAAATCTATAAAGGTAACTTGCAATGTACTAACACAATTACAAATAAAAATAAAAAACAATGTAATTAATGTGTAAAAGAAAATTTCAATAAATATTTATTCAATATCATGGGGAATTTGCTTGGAACAATTCCCATCACTTACTTAAAGACAGTTGAAGTAATTATTCAATATTCTTTTTCAATTAGGTTTTGGTTTTTCGTGATAGACACAAAAATATTAGCTTTTTACTTTTGAGAAAGCTACGTGTCTGAACCCGTTGACTTGAAAATTTCATCTAATCATAACGAAAATATTGGTACAGGTAAAACACAAACACTGTCTTCACTCTTCACTGAACACCCACATCCTTCCACAATTAAGTACACAGCCCTTATAGACCATGAAAAAACGTTCATCAAATAGTTTCACTACACGCATGAGAAACAATCTTCATAGGTATCAAGCAATTATAATAGTACTTCTAGTTGTTGCTGGAGAGCAAGTCTTGAAGTAATGATTATGCAAATAAACCTCGTCAGACTGCACAAACTACGGTGTTAACAGAAAGCGTAAATAAAGATTGTCGAATCTAAGCCTTCTAAGCGTGTCGCCACAAAAATTGCTACCAGCAGGAAGGACTGAAATATTGAGGTGGCCTTGATAGTATTAAAGCGTGGAATCGAAAAGTTAATTGAATGAATCGAAGAATGTCTCATCTTGTAGATTATAGTGTGAAAAACGTTTTTTTGAGGCCTTTGGCCTCAAAAGTTTACTTTTTAAGGCTCGAAAACGCTTTGTTTACGAGTTATTTGCCGATATATGTTGACATGTGATGCGGGTTGCATTTTACATGAATATTTCGATGCTATTTTTTAAAGATAGCATCCATATTTTTAAAGTCAAAATGGAATTCGTCAAGTGTCCGTGAAATTCTCTTTCTTTAGAGCTCTCATTTATAACGATTGGTTGCGTGTGAGAGCCGGAACCCAAAGGTATACTATTGAAATAATACAGGTGACGATACTCTACTCATTACAAATGGTACAGCATTTGGTGCGAAAACTAAATATTTTCATGCAAATATCAACATAAACGACGACTATAACTCCCTTTTCCCTTGGAGGTGGGTTGGTTTACGTCCTGACGGGGGGGATGCAGAGAAGACTCAAGTGTTTCTTCCTCCTTTTTTCATCTTCTTGCTTCTCATTTGATACCACGTACGTTTTCTTCCTCACTGGCCTTCTCTGTATGCTGAGAAGGTGCATACCATGTGTTTGCCATGGTGCAACCCATGTGTTTGCCATGCATGGTGACCTGTGTTGGGGGGAATGTGTGTCCTGACAGTTAAGGGACTTGTTTCCTTATCTAGTCCTAGTGCTACTGTTTGCCTTGCATTAAGGGTACGTTGGTTGGGGAACATTCCCTGTAGGTTCCAACACACTCGCTTTGACCTCGGACTCTAGACGGGCAGTCGGGAGCTAACCCACTCCCGATTAATCGGCTCGGACTAGGTCTTACACTGAATTCCAAGGTGAGCGGGGGGATCCACGGCCTC
The DNA here is from genome assembly GCA_031308135.1 of Acheta domesticus. Classification (NCBI taxonomy): domain Eukaryota; kingdom Metazoa; phylum Arthropoda; class Insecta; order Orthoptera; family Gryllidae; genus Acheta; species Acheta domesticus. Next base: position 48,637 of record JAHLJT010009746.1, read on the forward strand.
TCAGCGCTGTGACATCCCCCACTATATCTCCGTGGCAACCCTGGCACTCTGACCGCAAGGGCGCCCTCAACCGCAAGGAAGAAATGTGCAGAAAGAACTTTCGATTTGAATAGTTTCTTTTCCAAAGATCTACCAAAGAAGCCTCGTTTCCTCATGGCATGTGCCGAGGAAAGTAAAACTGTTAGAATTGTGAGTGCTGTCCGTCTGGTGCGAGCCATAGAAGCAGCTTACGGGAAGCTCCAAGCGGTCGTGCGACAGGAAAATGGAACGATTCTTTTTGAAGCGCGTGCCGACGAATGAAACAATAAAATACAGAATACTAAGCATATTGCCGGCCTTCAGGTAGTAGTCACGGTTCATCCTACCTTGAACCTGTGCAAAGGCATTGTAAATCACGAGGACTTTGTTACGGAAACGTAGGAAGATATCGTAAACTTTTTCAAGTGACTGAGGTGTATAGGATCAGAAGGAAGAAGCAGGGGAAAGTGATCCCTACTTCGACCCTGAGCCTTTGACCGATCATCCCTCCCAGAAACGATAATTACTGCTTTTTAGAACCTTCGTGTGCGGCAGTACGTGCGCTGAACCCTTTGCGCTGTTTCAAGTGCCTAAGGTTTAGGCATACCCAGCAGCGTTGTATGTCCGTAAGCACGGTTTGTGGGAATTGCGGATCATCAGTGCACGACCCACAACCGTGCGACAAACCACCGCAGTGTCAATTGCGAAGGCAATCACCCAGCCAACGACAGCCAGTGCCCCACATTTCTCTGGGAAAGAGAAATCCAAAAAATAAGAGACCGAAAATGTTTCCTTTCCTGAGGCGAAACGTATATACCAAACCAGGAACCCAGTTGACCTGTCACGATCTTTCTCCAGTGCCCTAA
>JAHLJT010009746.1:50520-103379 GCA_031308135.1 Acheta domesticus
CTGGCTTTTCTCCTGATTGTCGAAATATGTTTCCGTGGTTTTATCATTTAGTTTTCTCTCTATTTTGCTTGTTATTAGTTATCCTTCCAACATTTTTGTTTCTCTGCTGTTTATTTATTTTGGACATGCATATTAGGACATTTTTCAATAAAAATATTGGAATAGCATAGCATCTTTTTCATAGTCATGTATTATACAAGACGATTAAGTATCTTTATCGACAGGCAATGAAAAGGGGATTAATAGCAACATGTTACCAGTTAAGAAGTTCACAATCTACCACCACTTGTCAGTTCAGTTTTAGTAATTAAATCAATTAAAATTATGATCTTTTACTCTAAAAATGTCACCTTGTGTCATTCGTAAACACAATTACAAACAATTGTATGAAACATATATGTATGTAACTCAAAGTTCAGTTCAGCATTTCACTGAAATATAAGAACAGAAAGGAGCAAAGTGTTTGGTGTAGCATTGTAATTAATCTTTCATGAACTCGGTGCTCTTCATTGATTGAAGCAAATAGACTTTTTTTGTTTTCCTCTGTGTTCAAACTTTCATCCAAAATTAGTGTTAATCCCTACTATTAATAGAAGGTCTATTTTTTTCATTGCTGTTTACTGCTGGCATTATGAAAAATAATGGCGTTATGAAAAATGTAATTATTATTTATGCTACATTTATCAAAGTTTCTGCTATAGTGTCATGTTTTAAAAATGTTTCTTTCTTTCATATGTTTTCAAAAGTATAGGATTGAGTGTATCAATTTATAACGTACGTACAGATGAATTAATAAAACTTATTTTGTATTCAGAATAAATAATGTTTGTAAGTATTTGTATTTATTTTACTCTCATATAGATATGTGAGATACACAATGAGTGAATATTGAAATACTACTGGGCTACTTTAAACGAAATATTATGTGATTCTTCCATAACATTTTCAAATTACAAGAAAACTGATGCCCTCAAATATTTTCAACGTTAATGTCTCACATAAACTTTCCTCTTTCTAAATATCTTTGTTAACATGTTATTTACATGGTTTCTTTTCCAATTTCCCTTGCCTATTATTTCTTGGGTGTATCAAATATTATCCATTAGGACTGAGTTGTTTATTGAAACCCACAAAACAAATTTTTTCCCCTTTCTGAGTCATCTTGCTTGCTTCTTAAACCAATATTTATTCCCCTTTTTTAATGAATAAATATGAGGGTTGGGGCAGAAGTCAGGGCAACTATTTTTTTCTAAAAGAAATGTTATCGGATCGCAAAATTTCATTTATATCTTGAAAGAAATAATGGAGTAGGGTGTGTTTACATCAACAGATAGCTCTGCAAGTGTCTCTGGTAGCACAGAGAGCCACTTGAAACTCAGTTGTCCGTCTACTGCCGACTCGTGCTATGCAGCACAGTTCCGTGTGGCCACGCGGTGCAATGCCGCCACACTTCCCTGCTGTAAAGCCATCCCTATCCTTTCGGACATCTATGGCTGATCTGAAAAATGAGAGAAAACATGGCAGAAAGACAATAGCCCGTTCGGCGCGCTTGTGGCGTTGTTTACTGCAATTTTCTTGCCGTATTGGCGTTAAGCCCTATATGCTGTTTCGGTGAGGCCTACTGCAGCATGTCTCTGGGGCGCTTGTACGTAGCCGTGGGGTCCGGCACGTATGCATTTAAATTTCTAATGATGTCATTATTTGGCGCCTTAATTTTTCAAAGAAATTTTTAGCTAAGTTTTTGAAATGTTGTTCTAATGTCGGCATCTTTAGCGCCGAGTGAATTTCTGAAATTTTAACGTAACGTGGCGCGCATTAAAATGCTACGAAGGCACGCATTTTGGACAGTTTGTAGCTTTTTAATATGAGCTTGCGCCTCTATTCCCCAACTCGGGCAGGCGTAGTCCATAATGGGCCCAATCATGGCTTTATAAAGAAGCAGGCTGTTCGCTGTGGACAGTTTGTCCGTCCACTGCGTGGGAGGTGAATGTAACATGTTTCCAGCAGCGCTTTTTCCCCAAGAAAGCCATTCACCATGAAAGAATGCCTGAGAATGTCACAGGGAATTGGTGTGGAAGCTCTTGGAATAATGCCTTCCTTATTCAATGTGGTGCGCATAAACGAGCATCTACTAATCAGGTCTTTAGAACGGTATGTAATGCTTTTCGAATTTGTGTAGTCGTATTCTCTAAAACGTCTTAGAACATGAAACGATACACTCATTTCAAATACCTTAATAGGTATGATAAATTCAATTTTTGTGTTGATAAATGCCCAAGTACTTACAGTCAGTGTCAAAAGTATTCGTACACCTCGCATTTCCACTTACAAACGTTGCAAATTGTACCAAATTTTCATCAAAAATCTGCGAGAAAAATAATTATGATTTTACACTTGTTTCTGCCATTCCTAGATAAAGAAAACCAAAAAAAACTGCCTAATTCTTGCAAAAAAATCCCCCACAAGGTTGACACTTTTTTGCGCGACAAAAGTATTCGTACACTGAATATTTTTTTTTATTTCTAATGAGACCGAGAGTGCAAACTATGTGTGTCTGAACGGGAATCACAATTTGTAACGATTTTTCTGCATCGTGGGAATTACAAAATCTCATTCAGTCGTCTGTAACGGTCACTGGGAAACAGTTCAAGGCTAGTTCGTCGGCGCGATGGGTCGCAAGGAAAGGAGACGACTGCAGAGGAGCGACGAGTAGTTATTAATATGCACAACCAGTGTAAATCTCTAAGGAACATTGCAAATGCCCTTGGAAAACCCAGGTCGACTGTTCAATCGATAATAGATCGATTCTGTGTGAGAAAATCGTATTTAAATAAGTCGATATAAAGACGACCTCTGGTGTTGTCTCATCAAGATCGACGATTCATTGTACGAGAATTTAAAAAATCCTAGAAGTGCACCAAAGATAGCTATTGACCTTGGAAGTAGAGGAGTGTCTATTTCGGCTGCCACAGTACGTCGCACCTTGAGGAGGGGAAGGTTACCATGGTCGACATGCGCGTAAGAAGTTCTGGATGAGTAAAGCAAATAGAAAGAAACGGTTAAATTTCGCTCTTTTTGCACTGGAATCAAGACCAGGATTTCTGAAAAAGGGTGGTATTCACCGACGAAAGTAAATTTAATATTTTTGGGTGCGATGGAAAGCAACGTGTTTTGGCCAAAGAAGAACGAGGAACTCAATCCCGCGCAACTTTTGCTGCCCACCATTAAACATGGGAGGAGGATCAGTGATGGTGTGGGGAACTTGCAGATTATCGAAGAGGTTATGGACCAGTTTCTTTATATAAACATTTTGAAAAACTATTTGCTACCAACTGTTGATAAATTGGGACTGTGGACGGAATTATATTTTCCAGCAAGACAATTACCCCAAAAACACGGCTCTAAATTTGAGGCTTTGGGCTTCTGTACAATACGTCCACACAATTGCATACGCCACCACAATCACTGGATATAAATCCAATAGAACACTTGTGGAGTTATCTTGATAAAAATTTAGAGAAAGAGACTTAACGAGTGTAAGTGAACTTAAGATAGTTTTGAAGATGAATGGGAGAAAATTTCACCTTCCTTTACTGCTGATTTGGTAGAGTCTATGCGTAGAAAACTTCAGGCCGTAATTGATGCCAATGGGAACCCCACAAAATATTAGGGATTCATTTGATCAAGTTATTATTATTTAGAGTAGATATTACAGTAGATATGGGCAGTGTACGAATACTTTTGTCGCGAGGGAAAAGTGCTTTATTTTAATTTTTTGTCTTGTTTTTGGAAGTGAAATATTTTTTCTCTCATTTTTGTGTGTATGTGTGGGCAATAAAAGTGATTTGGGAAGAACATTAAGTTCCAACAATTTATTTTTCTTGTTTATCGACTAAATTACTGAAGCTTTCTTGAAACACGATTAGGTGTACGAATACTTTTGACACTCACTGTAGTTTATACCTTGTCCTTCCATGTGTATATTTGAAATTTTCCACCCCTACTCATATTCTCACCGAAAAAAAAAAGTTGCCGTGACATCCCCAACCCTTGTATTTATACATCACTACAATATTTCTTGTCTTAGTGGCATAACTATTGCCGACTTGGCTGATGCAATTACTTGGGGTCCCCAAAATCAATTTTTGTCAATCTCAATACACTTGAAAGGCTCCTTCTGACAGTGATTTGTTTATTACTATAAATTGACTAGTGTGTAGTTTGAATTACGTATTTTATTATGAGAAATGCGAAGATGTTTTCCAAATTTGTAATTTGGCATCTCAGGACCCGAATAAGCTTCCCGATATTGCTTCATTTAAAGTTGGGCAGACCCACAACTCGAGCATCTGTGTCCTAGATGGTCCATCAGAAATGATTTCCTTTTGGTGATTTCGGATGAGACGTGCTGTTTTTCAAGCTTTATCAAAAATAATTTTAACAAGCAAGGTGCATCTGTGCAGATACATGTAACTTGAAAAAAAGAAATGGAGACGTTCGAGATCGCATTCCTAGTTGCATTGCGTTCAAAAATTTTGATCTCAACTAATGCTATCTGAAAATGAGCAAACATCAGATTTTGATCTTTGGCGAGCACGGGATTTGATCGAAGCCAGCTCTCAAGCATCTAAAACATTTCAGAGGTCACTTTGACAAATCCAAATTCGATGCAGTAGTCTTGGGGCGTAAAAGTAGAGTTTTGCGAGAAACTTAAAATGTGCTCGTTCGCGGAAGCTTAGACTAAGAATAGACTTAACTCTATGGCGGAAGGGTAGGCTAACCACGCGCGAGAGAATTCGCTTGCGTGTGAACTACCAGTGGCCGTGAAAGGGTTTGTTCTTCTGTGACTTTGCCTCCATTACTGATGTATAGCGAGCCAAAACTCAACGTGTTTCATATTGTAAAAGAATAGCTGCTCAAAAGGTCGTTGTATTTTATGACAGCTGCAGCAAATGTGCAAGCTGTGTTGCCAGTTGCTCTTAAGCAATTCCCCCTAGATAGCGCTGTTAGAACTCCCAAAACGACAAAAAAAAATCCCAAATTCAAAATCATTATTATTTCATGTTTAAAATATATGGGGAGGTATGGAAATGAAAGAAATACGAAAAATATTATTAATTGTATATGATGATATTTATATTTTACTGTTAACTTGTCAGTTACAGTCAAGTTGAAACGATATTACAATTTTTAAATAAAATAAATAGATTATATTCATTTTCATGAATAAATAATGCATTATTTATTTTTCTCTCTAGTGCCTACCGTACCATTCATGATGCAGTGCATGTACTGACTGGAATGTAATACATATGGGTACGTCCACGCGAATGTGTCCATTTCTGGTCAAAATAAAAAATAATTGTTGCGCTCTCTACACGAATGCATCTTGTTCAAAAATCATTGAAATGTTTGTTTTTGATAGTAAAATTGATGGCGAGTTTATTTTATGTCATTTTTTCACTTATAATTTGAAGCCGTTTCAATTGCGTTCGAAACTACCGAGAACAAGTGTTATTTTGAAGATTTTTTTAACAGGTATATACAGTGTAAACTTATAATTTTATTTTTCCATACATTTTAGATGCTTTTATCAAAGATTTCACATTAAAGTCTGTCGACTCAAATCACATTATATTCGAAAAAATGCATATATTAGAGACCATCTCTATATTGTCCGTGATACTAACAAAATGTTGGAAAACTTTCAATAAAAACCTGTAAACTGCTGCTATCTTCTGGAACCTTTTCAAGCCTCCTAGTTCTTGTGTATGTTAAAAGATGGAGGTAGTTGTCATGGGTTTTAAATGCCCTAGACTGAAACAAAAGAGGTTTGTTTTTGCGTCCGGATACTAACGGGAGATCAACACGCATGAGACAATGTGGTGATTTGAAGCGAATGTTAAGGTTTGAAGACAATTTAAGTAGGTAACCTGCATCTGTCTAGTGAAGAATATTAACTGAAAGGTACGTAAAGCCAAGATACCTTGGATGTCGTTGCAAATTCGTATTCTTACATTCTTGAAAAGCTTTTTAAAATGTTTTAGGTTAGGGAATATGGCGAAAACAAACGGCTGAGAGGCAGAAGTTGTATATGGAAAGACATAAGAATGATCCTAATTACAAGATTAAGAGGAAGGCTATAATGAAGAAATATAAAGAAAAGGCAAAAAGATCTGAAACATCAACTGCACGTGCACTGAGAAGAGCAAAAGATGCAGAAAGGAAAAGGTTATGTCGCGCTGCTAAAAGGCAACACGCTAAGCTACCGGAAACTAGTAAACTGTCTCCTTCAGTTGTGGGAAAAGCTGTTAAAAAGGCCACCACTGCAATGCCGAAAAGCCCACGTAAACAAGTCGCAGTTGTCAAGAAATTGGCAGAAATGTGTGGAGTTACAATAGTTGATCAGCCACTGAAGTTATCTAAGAAAAAACTAACTGATGAAAACATTCAAAACATTCTTACATTTTACAATAGTGATGAAATCAGTAGGGTAGATCCAGGGAAAAAAAGTGTTTGTGTTAAAAAATTGGAGAGTGGGTACCAAGAAAACTGTGGCTCGACGTCACATGCTGTTTACAATCTCGGAGGCTTTTCGTTTGTTTAAAGATCAGTATCCAGAGGTGGATATTGGTCGCAGCAAATTTGCAGAATTACGTCCTTCGGAAATTAAACCATACCGTGACATTCCTCACAATGTTTGTGTTTGTCGTTATCATGAAAATTTTGAAAACCTGCGAGTGGTGGTATCACAATACCTACCTGGTTTGGAACCTCGAGCACTGATTTTATTAATTCCATTGTTTGTGACCCAAATAACATAAACTGTATGAGTTATGATTGTTCCCTCTGCAAGAATAAATTTATGACTCTATTGGATGATTCTCAGAATGATGAAAAATGCAGTGTAACTGTGCAGTATCGTCAGTGGATAATGGTGGATAAACGGTATGAATACGTTTTATTAGAGGAAGCATTGAATGATGCCATTGAGAAAATTAAAGAGCAGTTTCCATTCCTCTTGACACACAGTTTTAATCAAAATCAGTCACAAAAATGCTTTAAGATGGCAAAAGAAATTTCTTCAGCTACGAATGTTGTGATTCAAGTAGATTTCGCAGAGAATTATTCCTGCAACTACCAGAATGAGATACAATCTGCCCATTGGTCAAATCCACAAATAGCATTGTTTACTGCTGTTATATGGTGTGGAAAAGAAACGTGCGAAAGTTATGCAGTAGTTTCTGAAAATATAACCCATGATAGATATTGTGTTGACATATTTCTACGAGCTGTTTTGAACACCCATATTAGTAAAAACTCATCTTTTAAACATTTACATGTATTTTCGGATGGAGCTGCCTCACAATTTAAGCAAAAATACAATTTTGCTAACATCACTCTTTTAAAACAGGACTTTAGATTGGAGAGCTTGAAATGGACATTTTTTGCTTCATCTCATGGTAAAGGTGCCGTAGATGGAATTGGCGCAATTGTCAAGCACCATGTTTGGAACAAAGTGCGTTCTTTGAAAACAGTAGTTAGGAGTGCTGATGCATTTCGTGACTGCTGCAAGAGTCTCAGCACAATTGTAATTGCTATACCGCTTTCCACAATTGAAAAGAAAAAGAAGAATTTGGATAAAAATTGGGAGGGCATAATTACAGTAAAAGGCACGCAAAAAATTCACCCAAGTTGTTGCTCTATCCCCTTACGTTATTGGTTACAAATACCATGCTCTGGACTTGGAAGAAAGAATTAAGACAGAAAATTATTGAAAAAAGGAAAGAAATAATTTAATGAGCAGAATCTAAAAAAAAATAGTTTGTAACATTATGTGTCTAAAATATATGAGAAACTTGTATAATTAATTATCATTCCTAAATTCATTTATTTAACTCTAATATAAATAAATATATAATAAAAAATAATAAATATAAAATAATAGATAACAATCAATATGTAATAAATACATTGATTTAATTGTATTATTTATGTAATTGTATAGCTTATTATATGAATATATATATTATTAATTTAACTTCTAAATAAATTTATTGTATTGTCTATGTGATCCACAATCGTAATTCGGAGAATTCATTGGAATAAGAAACACTACTGTGGTTTAATATGTTGGCTGCCTATTTGTCCGTTTTACTAACGTCCGTATACTAACACGCAACACCAATTAATTTTAATTATTTAATGGCAATGCTTTGAAAGTATTACTGTTGTAAAATTATAAATCAAAAGAGAAATATTGGCCAAGGCTTCCTCCAAACTGAGTATGGTAATGATGTATCACAGTGAGGAAACATTCACCTGTCATTATATGTGTCCCTTTCTTTAACCATTTCCGCGTCCGTATACTAACGAAAGACAAATTGTTAATCTATTTATAGCCTCAGAGGGTAAGAGTTAAGGAAATGACAAAAATTAGTACCTAATTTTATTACAAATAAATCGGTTTATTAAACGTTGCGTTTTGATTAGAGTATAATGCGTGACTTCAAACTCTTTGTATTAAAAATCGTCCAAACGTCCAGATACTAACGCTGGACAGACCCATATGTTTTTATTATATTAAAATATTTCATAACATAAAGATAATCAAGTCCAATGTCTAAAACAATAAAATCAAGAAAAAAATAATTCCGTACACTAATGAGTTATAATAAACCACTAGATTAAATATTATTTTAAAATACAATACACTGTTCCAATCTGTAACATGTAGTACCTACGAGTCACAAAACATTGATATAAGTGTTGTTAACGTAATTTCTCAAAAAACAATGGATTGCTGATTGTACAATCGGCTGTTTACGTTGATATTGTGCATTCTTGTATTCTCTTGTTTTTTAATAACTTGTTCACTCATTCTCTTTTGAGTAATATCTTTGACTTCGACTGTTGTAGAACGTTATGAGTAGGGCCCGGATAAATATGTAATTACATATTTCCGTAAGTTAACTCTATCAAGTCAAAACCGCGATATATTTACGTTTCATGTCGATTAGTGCCTAAAACCGGTGACATTTTAGTACATATATTTACATATTTTACCCGAAAGTACATATATTTACATATTTTACACAAAAGTACATATTTTTAAATATTTCTTAATATATTCGTTTTTCTGCATTCTTTTTGTTAATTCTGTATTTATCCTACATGTTTTTGAGAATGAAGACAAACAATTCAGCATTGTCAAACAATTTTTCTGAAGTTTCCTCTCTAAAATGGCGCTATTGCATTGCGTAAAAATGTTGACATTGCAGCACGCAGAATCCTACAAAACGACAAGGCGTTGTTGCACTCCAAAGTTTCCGGTGTGTAGATTTCAGCGCGAGTGAAGCAGAGAACAAAATACTACTCAGAAAAAAATTGTGTATGAAAATGGTACGTCTAGTAAGCGATAACTTGCGCCCACAAGGTACTTTTCAGAGGTCTCCCTTGACCTTATTACCCTTCGCCAAAACTTACACGCACCAACGCAGCTCAGTAAGCGCCAGTTTTCTTTCGCCGTTTGTTGCACTGTCGCCTAAACCCTTGTTTGTAAAGTATCTTTGTGAGGTGAAAATCTTAAGGAAAATTATGATGTGGCACTGCAGCATTTGGATAAGAAAAGCCAAGAAAATAATTCACGGCGATTGGCTTAAACATTGTGGTAACGCAGTCTGGGAATTTACCACAGGCAAAGTTTGGTTTATCTTTTCAGAGAAGTCTAGCAATAGCGTCTTCATAGAGTAAAGAGTCCTTAGTCTATGGCGTCTTGGGTAAGACCATCATTAAAGAAAGCGGAATTTGTGCTAAGAGTCAATTGATTAAATATCAGCCAGCATTGTTTTTATTCCCTTATCCGTGAATAGCATTGAACAGTGACATGTTGGGACAAAGTTTAAATATACACCAGTAACTTCATGCGATGTGGAACACGTAGTCGGTACAAGGCCCTCGAACAGATAACAGGAAAAATTTAATCCCTATAGAGTATTTGAGTAAACTCGTGTGCATGCTTGCGGATGAGCCGTTCCGTTTCTCATGGGTTCACTTTCACTTTCCGTGCACCAATCGAGACAAACCGTTCACTTTCCGTGCACCAATCGAGACAAATGAGGTGTCATTCGACGCGTCTCGGCCTCCTGATGGGGAACTGATAATTTGTTGCCAGATGTGACCAAAACATTCTAAGAAATTTCCATAAACGTGTTTTTTCGTGTTTTGGCGCTGTGATCTTGGTAAGTATGACAGGAACTAAATCAACGCCACCTAAACTAGATGCAGGTGGCGTTGATTAATCTCCCAGTACCAATACCGAAGAAGAGAAATATAGAGAGACGAGGACGACGAAGAAGGAGGAGACGACGAAGAAGAAGGAGGAGACGGCGAAGAAGGAGACGAAGAAGACAAAGAAGATAAAGACGACGAAGACGAAGAAAGAAAGAAAAAAGTCAAACAACCGAAGGTAGTTTAAAGCGTCGGCGACGTCACATTCAGCTACTTTCTAAGTATTTGAAACAAATATTTGTTTCTCATTGTTACGGAGATCATTGTAAATAACAGATTTGTTAGTAGTATTATGTTTTAATTTTGTTCTTTACGAGTATATTAAGTCTACGGATCAACATTCAAGTAAAGTATTTTATTAAAACGAATTGATATAATAATTAGTGTTACATATTTCTTACTTTTTAGTACATATTTCTATAGATTATAATACACATATCGCTGGCCCATTGTTACAAGGTTGTGTGTCAGGAAAATTGCAAAAATGAGTTATTAATGTTACTGAGTTCTTTGAAGTAAGATCTAATTTATAATGTGATCAAAAGATGCCAGAGGTCACTGGTTTGGGCAATACAGGTAGTTTTTAAAAGTTCTATGTCCAATTTCGTCTTCTCTTTGAGTTACAAAGTGTATGTAAACATAGAACCCACAAGATTTTGTTGGAAAAACACGTTTTGGGGGTCCCTGCTTTCGAAAAATGATATTTCCTTTCAAAACATCTCTCGTCAGTTTGTGTACCACACGAGTCTAAACCATTCACAGAATTTTCGCCACAATTAATATTTTCCAATTTTTCTTATGGATGTCGCTCCCCTAAAATTTTGAACGAAAACTTTTTGGGCGTTCTTTACCCTCAAGTCCCAATGACATTTTTGAATTTTCCCTATAGATATTATATTATATTATCTATATGGAAATGGTCCCTTTACAATTTTGAACTTTTCTATTTTTATTTCAAGACTGTCGATAAATTCAAAACAATTAATAACTTTTTTTGGAAATAATTTCATGAAAACTGTTACCAAAATATTAAATCTCTTCACAGTTTTGAGTTATGTCATTCGCATTTTTTGAGTGATAGGTGAATGGTTAGTAGGATAGCAGGTGCGTAATATTACGTAACCGTCACCAATAATACGAGAAATAATGCTGATGCAGGAGCACTAGTTTGAATTTGCTTTACAATGCATTTAATTAGAATAATCCAATTATATTTTCTACGCCTATTTCCTATAACACATAGATATCTCCTATTTTGAAAATGTAATGTCCTACATACAACTTTGTTGCTTCAAATAATACAGATTTTAAGTATTACTAAGTTCAATGTAAAAACCTAATATTAAAAAATTTGCTGAAAAATGATATTATTTGAAAACCAATGCTGCATTTCATTTCTATTTTCACCTGAGTTTAATCATTAAAACCAAAATATATGAAGACTTGATACAGGAAATGATATAGGGATGCTCAAAACTTCAAAGGCCTTTTTCTCGAAAGCAGCACTGCTCTACATACAACCTTATAATACTGAGCCAGCGATATATGTACATATTTTCCTAATTTTTAGTACATAATTATCCGTACATACATATTAGTACATAATTATGAGTATCGTGTACACATGTAAGCCTTGAATAAATTTGATGTTTAATTCAAAGAATCACGTGTGTTATTAAAAATATTCAAGTGGTTATGGGCCCAGGTGCGTTTTGACCTGAAGGAACGTGACTTTGAATTAAATATCAACGAGAGTGATTAAATAAGTGAAGTCGATATCAGTGTGATACTGGCTTGTATACGCCTCTTGAAATGGATACAACAAGATTGATAAACATTGGCTGTTTGGAAGGAAAGTCAAACTGGAGTTCGACTCGACCAAGTTGAGAATGATGTTTACAGGAGCGCGCCACCGTCTGTGTTTACAACCGAAACGATAGAGACGGTTTTATTAAAACGAGACGTTTGTTATTAAAAATATCCAAGTGTTTATTCTCATTGAGACATTGCAGCAACACGTACGTCAATATGTTGTGACTCTTACATGTTTTCGCTGTTAAACTTTTTAACATTCGCGAAGTAGGTGTGAAATTTTGACAGCCACAAGTGGAGCGAATCGAACCCATACAGTAAAGTCAACGTCCGAATAGGTTATTTATATTATATAAAAAAATATATTGTGAAATGTTGCCGTCCCCCCCAAGTGCCGCCTGGAGCCGGCCGCTCCTGCCAGCGTCTTCACTATGCTACGCCATTGATCACCTTTACATTTTTACCTGGAATGGTAGGTAGTCGGTTCGCATTTTACTTTACGCCCACCCGACCAGTGTACTCTTACCTTCCCAAAATTTTGAAACCAAGTTGAGTTCTCATCATTGGCGAGTGTGCATGATTTCACAATATAACACAAAATTAACATTTTAAGAACTCAATGAAATCCCCCAAATAAATTTGCCCCCTAAAACAACCCCTAAAGACCAAAAAAATCTCCACTTTTAGAGGAAAAAACCTATTAGAGGGCGCACTAATTAACGTATACGAAATAATAGGACGATACTGAAGAAGCACATGTATATTTCAATACACAAGATTATACATGAAACAACACAATGTAATAATACAATCAATACATCCCTTAGCTGTTGCATGGTTACCCAGTGCTATGGCATTTCACTACTACATCGCAGCAGACTGAACTTGAAAATCTTAACACTTCCCATCGATATGTAGTGAAATGAATTTAATCGATTGTCATTCCTAGGAAATTAACACATTTTTCACGTTTTTCGCATGATAAAGATTTAGTTAAAATATCTGCAGTCATTTCTCTGTAGGCTCGTATTCAATTGATATTAGCCCTTTCTTGACAGCATCTCGGTGTCTGATACAAATGTTTCGTACTAGCCTGAAATACGGGATTCGTAACTAGTTTTGAGCACCCATATCATTTTTAATAATAATATTTTTCAATAAATAACCAAAATCCTTGAGAAGTGTCCTCATGTATATAACTTCTTTAGTTGCGTCTGAAAGAGCCATATACTCCGCTTCTGTTGAAGATAATGCTACAGTGCGTTACTTTCTAGATTCCCAACTTATTGCTGTACCATTCATAATGAAAACATAACCAACGTAAGATCTCCGATCTATCTCACACTACCCCAGTCAGAATCAACAAACATTTTTGGTTTTTCGTCAGTTTGCTTAAAAATGAAACCCATATCCAAGGATCGTTTTAGGAAACGCAAAATTCGTTTCGCAGCTTTCCAATGGAGTGACGAATAGCAATCAAAATTGGTTTAAATAACTTGACTGCGTGAGTTATATCTGGTCGGGTCTTACAGATAAATACATCAGTGATCCGACTAGTTCACGGTACGGCATATTGTTCTTCTTTTCTTCGTGTTTTTTATGATTCAGTTTCTGATTCTTTCTATGGAGTAGAAATTGTTTGCATTCTGTCATCCCAAATCTGTCAAGAATACTGCGAATGTAGGCTTATTGAGTAATGATGAATTGTTTCATTTCTTGTAAATTCCAGTCCCAAGCAATATTTTATCTCGCCTAAATTTTTAATTTCAAATTCATCACTGATTTGATTTTTCAGGTTTTTTGGTAATATTATCACTTGATATAATAAGAATATCATCGACATATACGATGACGAAACTTCTGTTCTCCGTTGGACCGATGTAGTAAACACATTAATCAGCTTCAGAGGGAATGAGTCCAATCTTCTTAAGTACTTCCCTGGCGAAAATCGGTGTGTACGCTAAACGTACGCCAATGTAGGGCAAACGTGCACGGAATGTGCATCTGCAATGTACGGATGTGAACAAGAGCTTGTCACGATATGAGTTTTTGTGTACCGAACGTGTAATTTGGCCCAAATGAATGTACACTTGAGCTGAAGTGGAACGTACACGACGTCACGTGTACACGATGTACAGACGATGTACGTGTACCATTACCAATCGATGCGTGCACCTAGGTTACGAAAACTAACCTAACCTAACCTAACCTAACATATTTACAGTGGAATGCGTTCCAGTAGAAAATCTTTCACGATTCTGCCTAGATTTTCTTCCGGAAAAATTCTCATGAGAACCGAATGTTCTCAGAGATACATTTTATACTGAAGGTTCCACAAAAAATATATATATATATATATATATATATATATATTATATATATATATATATATATATATATATATATATATCCAAACAGAATTGTGCAAAAGATTCACTACTGAAACTGTCCGCGTAAAGGACTCATTAGTTTGATGTTGCATCAAGTACATTCAAATGTGATATATCATGGAAGATGTTTCAGAACACGTTTGATACTTACGAAAATAGCAGTCACACTATAGAAATAAACACATTTCTATGAATGAAATTTTAATATCTCGTAACCTCATTCTTACAAATTGATTGTATTACTGGTGGTAGCTGGGAACAGAAGAATGTTTTGCTCGTAAACGTATTACCTTGAATTAACTACAGCCCTCCTATCAAACATTGCTTCTCGCAGGTCGGGTGCATTGAAGAATCAAACAAAACCAAAATTAAATTTAAACAAAACTTCCTTTATTAACTCTTATCGCTATTCACAACCTCGTCTGCTGCTCTTGGGCTAGGAAAAAGTTTACCTATAACACACGGATGAATGAATTACAGTATCTGGCCTTAATCTCAGTAATAGTTCTCTTAAAATTTGCTTGTTTTAAAGGTAGTTGGGAATAGGATGAGATGAATAATATACTCACTCTGGTGATATTATATTCTTTTTACCTGAGAATACAGGAAAAAAATAAAGAGAATTTTGGAACATTTAACATCATAATCAACTTAAACCTTGAGTTGCAATTCATGAAATAATTCTTGTGGTAAGAAGTATTCTAATGAACATAGAATTTTCATTTAATGAGGTAATTATCAATGATTGACTGGAACTCCAATTGGTGGTTAACTTAGTACAGTGTTTCCAGAAATTGTTAAGCGTAGACTTGAAGAATCAATCCTACCTGGCCTGTTAAATTGTTTTGTACAAAAGATATGTGGATGACCTATTAATTATAGTTGATGAAAATGACATTAAATTTGCTCAATATGTTTAATTCTTGTGATGAATCCAGTTCACTTAGAAAAAAAATAATCAATCTATAAACTTCCTTAGATTATCTATATCAAACATGACAACGGAA
Source organism: Acheta domesticus (assembly GCA_031308135.1). Classification (NCBI taxonomy): domain Eukaryota; kingdom Metazoa; phylum Arthropoda; class Insecta; order Orthoptera; family Gryllidae; genus Acheta; species Acheta domesticus. The sequence goes on from JAHLJT010009746.1 coordinate 66,020, forward strand.
AAATATCAACAAATTGGTACAGAAAAGGTAATGCTGCTAATCGTATCCTTAATTATTTACCCTAAACATCCCATACAGCTAAGAGAGGCATTGTTATGGCCTCGTAGATAGAGCAATAAAATGATCCCATCCCATTCACCAGGAATGTCATATAAAAATAGTACATGATATATTTATTTTAAAAAAATTCCTGTTGAGTATATAAAAAAGCACATAAAGAAGAAGAGAGCAATGCTATGTGGAATGTTTAATATCATACCTGATCAACCCTATTCCAAAACCTAGCTGTTAACAAAATTATAGTTTTGCCATATGTACCTAAAATTACTAACAAAATAATAAAAAATACAAAATATAATATCTAGACATATATTAACAAACAAACAATCTTATTAGAAATGTTAAAGATGTAATTCCAGCTTCTGAAGTGGAAAAAGGAAACTATATCCGTTGCCAACAAATCATGTATTGGCCAAACAAAACGAAGAATAAAACAAAGAATACATGAGCATAAAAATAACTTAGAGAAATTCATTAAAAAACAATTTCAAAGCACAGAATTCAGCATTCACTTAAATTTGATTTTGAAAATCTATCAATTTTAGACAAAAACCAAGAATATATGCCAGGTTAATTTCCCAAACGTTATTTATCAAAATTAATAAAATAATAAATTCAAATCAAGAGGGTAATCTTCTTACCACTTCCTATTCCACTTACTACTTTAAATAAAATAAATCACAAAATTTTTTTGAAAACATCTTAAGATGAGTCTCTCTCCATAATTGTATTTTGTATTTGCATGTGTTGCTGGTAGTTTTATCATTAAAAAATATAACTGTTATTTTTAAAATGATTTTGCAGTATTTACAGAACTTATGCCTGAAGATAATTTATTTTTATAGTTTTCAGAATCTTATGTTTTAATACAATCAGTAGTCCTGTTTATTACGCAATCAGTGAATTGTATTTGATGTAATTCCAATTATAGAAATATCTTGTTTTTATTGGAAGTACAATGTTTCACAAACTAATTGTTTGAAACTTCAGGTACATACATGTATTACATCAAATACAATTTACTGATTGCATGTTAAACAGTACTTCTGATTGTATTAAAACATAAGATATTGAAAACTATAAAGAGAAATTACTGCTTAATAGGTTAAAAAGAAAGTACTGTTTAATACGCAATCAGTAAATTGTATTTGATGTAATTCCAATGATTGAAATATATTTGTTTTTATTGGAAGCACATTTCACAAACTAATTGTTCACTACTTCAGGTACATACATGTATGTACCTGAAGAAAATCTTCTTTTTAGAAAATAGTTAGAAATATCTTATTTTTATTGGGCTTCCAATAAAAACAAGATATTTCTATAATTGGAATTACATCAAATACTGATTGCATATAAAGCAGTACTACTGATTGTCTTCAGACATAAGATATTGAAAACTATCGAAAGAAATTATATTCATTCAATTATACACAATAGACAACATTAACCAAATAGGTGTAATAATTAGCATATGATAGCACATTTTATTTGCATATTGCAAGAATGTTAACTAATAGTGTAGTATTTTTGGGCATTCATTATGAAAACTTGAAAAATTAGCTAATGTGAAGTAAAATGCTTCAGTTAAAAAAATATCAAAAACATCCAATTGGAAACCTGTCGTAACGTATTGCATGTAGCACAATTCAATTAACATGTAGGCTTACTAGTCATAATAACTCAAATATATCTTGGTTTCTTGAAAGAGTCAAGGAAAATTATTCTTAAGTTTAATTTATTTAAGTTTAAGAAAATCATTAGTTAAAAAAAATAAATGCTATGGAGCAACACAATATATTATACTTTATAGCACTAATTTGCACACTTTGCTATACCACTTGAAAATCAAACAAGTTATTTCACTTTCTAACAAAATTATTTTATCTGCTATAAGTTAAAAAAAACAACCTATCACACGAATGAAACCATATTTTCTCTGTGTCAATATATGTGTTGTTGTTTCATTGAAATACACACGCAATTTTCGAAATTGACCAAATCACTGCCTATGAACTGGTGGAACTTAATCTTCATAGTGTGGTCAATTTATAAACAGCCAGCATTTGAATATCCTAGATTATACATTGTATTTAGTTTTCTTTTCTACCTCATCAATAATCAGATTATGACCACTCGACACGTTGGTGAAGGTAACCCTAATGTTTTTAGGGGTTATTTCTGAAACAATAAATATACTATTATTATGTGTGTATTAAATTTAGTCACAATTAAAGAAACGTATTTGCTTACCATTAAACATGATTGTCTTAGGATTATTTCATGCGTTAACTCTTTACGGGCCATCGATGACGATACGAAGAGAGTTTGTTTGCCACAAGTAAACATACTGGTGTTTGGTAATTTCAAGAGCAGACATTCGATGGGACACACACCCACAAAGAAATTAGAAATGAAATTATGCGATTTCCACAGAAAATTGCCGCTTACTTCACGAAATCCGCACACTGACCACTGATTAATATATAACTAAACTGCAATCTTCTAAAAGGGCGCGAACTCACCTAACCAAACCTATAACCAATACTAACCAACTTTGTTTGTGCACACCTTATTTTGTATACAAACGGTACGCTTTATACGGTTTGTGCACACCTCTGGCACACCTTATACAAACGGTTTCAAACTAAGCGTACAAGAGATATGGACTACTGCAGAGCAGGGACGGTGCACAGTAGGCACACAGTATGCTACACTACAGGAACAAGGCACGAAATGAAAAACACGTACAACACAGCTGCTATACAGACCCTCACAACACGGATTTTCGCCAGGGTTTGTCTAATCGAAAATGCCATGCTCGCCCTGCTTGACGTAAACCGTAAAGAGCTTTCTTCAATAGACAGACGTTTTTGTCATTTTTTAAAATCCATTAACATTTTAGACGCTTCGTGGCTCCTCCAGTTAAAATGATATACTCTAAGATTTGTTCTATTCAGGAGGATTCATGAAAATTTCCTCTTCTAAATCACCATTTAAGTAAGCTGTAATGACATCCAATTGTCTTATTTTCATGTTTGACATGCTACAGCAACTGCAGTACGGATCGAACTCAACTTCGCTACAGGAGCAAACGTTTGTACAAAATTGATACCAGGTTTTTGAGAAAAACCGTGTGCTACTAATCGAGCTTTCCTTTTCCCAATTTTGCATTGGAATTATATTTATTGCGTAAAACGAATCTACTTCCTATTATTTAAGAATTACCAGGACGCGGAACGAGTTCCCACACTTTATTTTTAATTAAAGATTTAACCTCCGAAGCCATTGCATCTTTCCATTCAATCGAATTTTCTCCTCTAACAACTTCGATTAAAGGAATAGCTTCAGCAAGAAATACGAAATCGGTAGATGCGTTCACTTTCTCAATTTCATTGTATAATTTCCTTGGTCTTCCTACCAAGCCGGTTCTTAATATACGAGAACGTCCTGGTCTCCTATGAATTTGAATATGTTCTTCCTGATTCGAAACTTCCCCTGATCTGGAGTTTTGCAAATTCTCTTCGTTTTCGAATCCTTCATAATCCCTTAGTGATATGACATCATTATTTATAATCTGTCCCTTGATGTCCTATCGTTCGGCAACTAGTTTTAAATTCAATTCGACTTCAGCATCTTTCCTGACGTCTGATATATGTTTTTCATAACATATATTGTCCAATTGAGGTGAGGTTCGTATAGTTCTATGATTTTCATTCAAAAATTTCACATCCCTAGTTATTTCAATTTTAGAAAATTTAGGTATCCAGATGCGGTATGCCTTTGATTGATCAGAATATCCGACAAAAATACCTTTACTGGAACGAGCTTCAAATTTTCCTTTATTTGGATTACTGTTTAAGCAAAATACCTCACATCCAAATTCATTCAAATAACCAGCATATGGAATGCGACCGTTTCAGACCTCAAAAGGAGGCTTACCTTTTGTACTTGTAGGACAACGATTCCTTACAAAATTTGCTGTAGAAGTCGCCTCTCCACCGTTATCCGATAGTAAGTATTTGATTTTTCTTCCTTTTTGCCTCTCAACCAATGTTTTAAACGACTTGAATTCTTTTATAGCATCATTTTTATATTTTAAGAAACGTATTTCAGTCCATTTGGATTTATCGTCGATGAATGAAATAAAATATTTAGCTCCGCCGTTTGAAGATACGCGCATAGGTCCACATATATCAGTATGAACAATTTCTAAAGTTTCACTTATGCGGTTCGATTTCTTAGGAAATGACGGTCGCGTCATCTTACCTTGAATACATATTTCACATGTTGTATCGTTTATAGTGTCCTCAATCTTCATACCTCAGACAGTTCCATTATTGAAAGCGTGAATGAGATCCTTGAAATTCAGATGACCCATACGCCTGTGGCAAATGTGGACAGAATCATTTTTACTTTCCCGTATACGTACGTATACACGGAGTGATATACGTAGTTTAGGGAAAGTTATGTAATGCTGCGCGAAAAAATGGCCAATTTTCAACCCGAAAAAAATTAATTGCCGGGCCGTGAAAACGAATAAGTGGATAAAACCAGTTGCTAAATTAAGAAAAAAATCCCCTAACGCGTGGTGTAGCCAGAAACCCTGTTTTCTAGGTCCTTGATACCGAAAACCCAATTGAAAGGAAAACGTCCGTCTGTCCGTCTGTGAACACTGCTAGCGCCTAAACCATACGTACGATTTCTTCCAAAATGGATATTCCCCAGTCGATCTGATTCTAGTCGAAGCTTTGAGACTTTGAAAAATATTCTTCAAAATTTGGGGTGCTTTATATGAAGCCCCCCGGGAATTTTCAAAATTTTCTCCAAAACGGCTCCAAATTTTTTCTTTAAATTTCTTGTATGAATAGAGTAAAATACACTTTTTAACATGGCATAGGTCCGATTTTCACGTACAGCTCTGAATTTTCGAAAATTTTGAAAGTTTGAATTTTTTTCGGCGTCTTTCTCCAACTACAAAATTGAAGATAGAGATTTTTTCTTCAAATAAAATTTGTTCTGCATATTGAGTTCTTTCATAAAGGGCATGTAAATGTTTTTCAAAATTTTAGTAGTTTTCGTGCAATATTGCCTGCAACATGGGCAATTTTAAAAAATTACAAAAACAAGATTTTCTCAAAAACGGCTCCAAATTTTTTTTTAAACTTTTGGTAGGGATAGTGGTAAATGTACTCTATCAGATGACATAAAAACCATATTGCTCTATAGGTTGGTTTTTCAAAAATTACAAAAATGTAAATTTTTTCACATGTTTCTCACTCGATAATATTTACATTAGCGGCGATTTTCTCACATTATTATATTTAAGAGTACGTGTGCTTTAAAAAAATGTCAAGTAAAGTTTATCGAAAACACAACCGTTTTCTGTGAAAAGTAGCTCAAATTTCGGCATTTTCAAAAATGCTCAAACGCCATTTTCTCGTATGTGGCTGCAAATTTATTTCTTCAAACTTTTGTAACGGATAGTGCTAAGTACACTCTTTAGTATAGCGTAAAGTTTATTTTGAGTTTTTTTTGTTTTTTCAAAAATTACATAATTGTAGTTTTTTTGAAAGATCTCTCACATCTTTAATATGCGCATTATCCGCAATTTGTAAAGATTATTATATTTGTGAGTGTAAGTGCTTCAAATAACGTCAAATAAATTTTTTTGAAAACTCAAAACTTTTCTGTGAAAATTAGCTTCAAATTTCGCATTTTTAGTAGTGTTAAAACGCCATTTTCTCATAAACGGCACATAATTTTTAAAAGAAAATTGCCATTTATGACTAGGTTTCTGTGTTCTTTAATATTCTAAAATTAATGTTTCCGTTTTACCAATAGGAAAGCGAAAACTTGAAAATAGGAAAGAAAATGACAATAAAATGTGCTTTTGGTGGTACACTGAGAGAAATGATGTAGTAGAATGTACTAAATATGTATAGTAAACAATCGTATAGTAAATACAATTATTCGTGTAGTAAGATTCACTAAACATGATTTAATTTCGTCTAGTACATCAAACAATTCATAATCGTGAGTGAATGAACAAACAGAATTATCAGTGGTACTATTCTTGTTTCGTAGATAAAATCATTTGGTGAGATCTACGTTTCATGTCGCCACACTTACTAAACACTGTTTAGTAAGCACTATTTACTAAATGCTGTTTAGTACGCGCGCGTTCTCAGCAACCTGACCAGTTGAAATGGTTATAGAACCCGTCTGAAGTGTAAAAATTCAACGCTGTATATAGTATTCGCGGAGTAACCACAGGGTTCCGTACTAGGTCAACTTTTCTTCTTGATCTATGTTAATGATATCCCTCTGTGCTATCAATGTGCAGTCATCATATGTATGCAGACGACTTACAGATCTATGTTAGTGGGAAACCTTCGGAAGTGGCTCATTTAGTTAGTAAAACAAATCACGATTTGGCGTCTTTACTTGAATGGTCAGTGAGAAACGGCCTTAAGCTAAACCATTAAAATCTCAATTCAATTATAATTGGGTCCTGCCGGTCCCATAAAACACTTCAAAAATCTAAAAATTCCTGATATCATTTTGGACAACACTACTGTTCCTTTCTGCTCTCAAGTTAAAAATCTTGGTCTGACCATCGATAAATTTCTAAATTGGGAACCTCATGCTCGGGGACACTTGCCGCAAAGTGTATGCCTCAATGTACTCACTCAAATGTGCTTACAAATGCCTTCCACCCAAAACCAAAGAACTTCGAGTAAAATCACTCCTGCTCCCCCTGCTTGATTACGGTGATATCGTGTACGGTAACATAAATAAATCAACCGCTGATGCTCTTCAAAGAGTTCAAAATGCATGTGTTAGGTTTCAATACAATATCAGAAAGTATGATCACATATCGGGGTACTATAAAGTAAATCATTTATTAAACTTGAAAGGTCGGACGCCTGTTTCATAAGTTTGTGCCTTTTCTACAAAATATTAAATACGGGTGTACCTGCTTACCTCTCTTATAAAATGTCTTATCTCAAAACAAAAAGATTCCAGAAATCCTTGCTATGCAATATTCCTAAAAGCAACACCAATTTTTATAATAAATCTTACTTAGTAGCAACGACCCGAGAGTGGAATAACCTTCTAGAAAATGTTAGGAAATGTAAAACATTGCGATCATTCAAAACATTTAAATACTCTTCTACTGAGCTGATAATGTACGATGTGAAAGGTGTTTACTCAATATATTATATTATTTTAATTTTTATTTATTATTATTATTATTATTATTATTATTATTATTATTCAAAATTGTACGCTAAATGTAACATTTTATATGACATTTTTAACTTTTTTTATTTTGTATTTTCTTATACTTCTTAGGTTAATTCTTAATTTAATAAACAACAGTATAATTAGTTTAAATTAAGTTTAATTTAAGATTAGAAAGTTGTTGGGTTTTTTTTTGTTTGTATTATCAACTTGTAATTTCAAATTCATTCCAGCTAAACTTGTCATGGCTCTGACTGAATGCGTCTTTTCCCTTGGTATATGTTGATGTAATTAAAATCGGCCCTAAGCCGTCGTCCTGGCCGGGTGGTTGTGTGCATTCTCATTTATTATTTTTTTAATGAGTTCTTTAATGGATTGAGATTTTCTTGCTAACATTTTTGACGCGTATGGGTTAATATTTTCTTTTTTTCTCTTTCATAATTTATTTTCGGGCATCTCTTTAAATGTTCTCCTTGTGTCAGTAAATGCTTTAAAAATTATTTTAAATATTTTATTTTGTTGCTCAACGTTGAAGAGCATGCACACTTCCTTTGTTTTCCCTGGTTTTACCCCGGCCGTTTAAGGTAAATGCTGGGACGTTGTGTTTTTTACTTTCATTTTGTGAGCCCAGGGGCAAGACATATCTAAGTTGTATTTTATTTAATTTACTAAATGTACTGTTTAAAATTTTTATCTATGTATGTATTATTACGTGGTTAGGCGGAAGAGCGGGCCTGATGGCCCGAGTCTCGCCACATAAATAAAGTCACTAATTATTATTAGTAGTATTATACGCTATATAAATGGCGTGTTTAGTATTTTATTGGTTTTCAAACATTATGTTATATTCTCTAAACTAACGTAGAAATACCGTCGACAGCCTAAGTTAACAGTCTTGCGTCCGTAACTTGCTGTGTTAGGCAAGGGTCTGTCAGGTAACCGAGGTTAAGGTAGTGCAGGTCCAGGCAAGGCCGACTAGAATAGAAGGCCTGCTCCTTCGCCGAATGACGTCACGAAGGGTGGCTGGGAGGAAATGCATGCTGTCCAAGTTTTAAACAGAGATCTAGTTCTTAAAATTGCATGGAAACCCAAACCCATACTTTGTTTAAAATAACACGAGGAAACATTAAGCCTTCTTGAGGCTATAGGAATTTATTTTAGAGTTATTTGTATTAAGGTATTCCGATATTGTACAATTTTCGTACACGTAAATGAACATAATTTTTGTACATGCTACCTTATTTATAATATAAGATTTTGTATAATTCATGAAAACAATTTTGCTGCCATAATTGATATGCATAAGAAATAAAGTACCTTCATGAGAATTCTATTTATTTATTTCCTGCTCTATTTCTTTCAATTTGTCTACTTTAATTTAATATGGAAGTTAGTAGTACAGCTAGTAGTAATGCATTTAGATATTTCTCTGATGGCCGTATTAGTAATTAATAATAATAGTTGATTATATATTAAGAAACAGTAAAACATTCATAGGTAAGTTAGTGAAATTCCAGCAGTGGCGTAGCGTGACTCACACGTTTGGGGATGCTCAACAATAACACACAAAATGTCACTATCAACTACTTCGTCTAACAGGCGAACGCAACACAAAGCAGATACTCTGGGACTACTTCCACGATCTCGATTGCTTACGACGGTGTAGGCGCTTCCCTCAAAATCCTCACAGCAGTCGGGGCTGCCGATGTCTTGAAAGCAAATTATACAATGGCTCAGCTTTAATTTCTTATACGCGAATGGCAATAAGACCATTTGTTAATTTATACATTGCAGACTTAAATAATATGTAATCTATTTAAGAGATAATACAATTTCTTGGATATTAATTAAGAAATAGTAGTCAGGCACTATTTCTACAGTTTGTACCATGACCAAGCGGGGACTCCCGAGTGAGAGAGAGAGAAAGATAATTTACTGAACGCCTGAAGTGTGCTGCGCTCTCGTGCACAAACGAGCTTCTTTCCGCAGTAGACGCTAGCGTAAAGCAGTCGGGTTTCTCTGGGCCAGGGGTGAAGAGGGGAGAGGGGGACCTCGCCATCTGCGCATGCGTCATTGCTCGTCGCAATCTGGCGGCAGACGCTGAAGTATTTTAGCTTTCAAGCAATCAGAGGCCAGCTTCAACAGCCCGCCGAATTCAATCATAGGAAATCATTTTTAAATTAATACAAAACGTGTTTCGCTCAACAGACCACTTGTAAGATTATCAATACAGTATTTAAGGTTTTATATACGGGGATGCTCAGCATCTCAGCGTCCCCTGACGCTACGCCACTGAATTCCAGTTGCTGAAAAATAAGAAGAGGAAGGAAGGAAAGCAATATTTTATTCAGAAAGTACTCCAGCAGAGTATGTAAGACTTTATGAGATTATTCAAGACACAAATCACATTAAAAATACATAAAAATTGTTTCGGACGCTTTAAATTGACTTTAGTGTCTTCCTATTTTGCACTCAGTTTTGTGACCTTGCGTCTTATAGTCCTGATACCACTATACTTATAAGTGAACATTCCTAATTTACAGTGTTTATTTAACAAAATGTTTAGATACACAAAGTTCTATTAAAGTGAGCAGAAATTGTCCGTAACTCCAAACCGTGTTTTCCGTTAATCGAATCTCCGTCTCTCACACAATAAACTTCTTTGATTTTCATGCTTCAGGAACTTAATTTCAAAATTTTCGGATATCAATATCTGAAACTCTTGGTGAGTTCGTCAAGTACTGAGGCTGTTCACTAAGAAGAGTATGCATCTTTCACATTTAGTATATATCTCGACACTATCTCCTCTTACTGTCTTGTTCTGGTAGAGATTAAATTTTGAGTCGAAGTGTTTTACACACACAGACAAGTTCTCTGAGGGGACAAAATCTTTCCTATTTGTTTTCACACACTTCTGTCACAGCTCAGGATTGTTTGGAAGTTTCAAAGTTTAAACGCCTTCCGTCGATCCATCATAATTTGATCAACAGCACGGTACACTTCACTTTATATTTTTTCATATTTTTTCTCCTGCCTAATTTTCAAAACACCTTCCTTTTAGGATAGTTTGCAAGTATTCACTGAAAAAAATGCAGGGTATAATAGTATAATCAAACATCCAAGTGCAACAACAAAACATTAAATAAAATATTTGATAATTGCACTACATATTTAAATCACACAATATTGAAGTAGACATACCTTGCTTTCTCGAAGATAATGGACGAAGGAATTTTTTTATGCAGGAAACCGTGCACACAATTAATACTGAATTATTAAAACATTTGTTCGCATTTAAACTTTCCAACAAGGGCCAATTAGCTAGAATATACTAACTCGATAACATACGGAAACGAAAAATGTTCAGCCACCGATTGTGACGTCAGATCACGTGACATTCACATTGGCTCAGGCCTTCTAATATACTCTTCTAGACGGCCTTGGCCCAGGGGGCCGTAGGATGGGTGACCGCTGCGGAACCCCAGTTGCTACCTGCGTGGAGGGAGAAAGAAAGTACTTCCTTTCACGTTTCTTTTAGTTATTTTTCACTGCACTGTTTAGTAAATATTACTCAATGTATTAGTCAACCCAAAGATTCGTTTAGTTTTCTCCACTAGTTGCCACTCGTCCCAGGTACGACCTGTTTAATGAACATTACTATACGTTAATTAGTGTGTTTAACTAAACAGCAGTTTGTGAACTTGACTAAGCACTTTGTTCTACGAAAATCTACTATACCATTTAGTTGAATCTATTACGTGATTAATTGTATAAATTAAACATTTCTCTCCGTGTAATAAATCACAGCTGGCAAGAAAGAGTTTATGGCAATTCCGAATCCCAAGGAAACAAAATTAATACGGGAAAGTCTGTGCCATTCTGTAGCACCACTAGTTTTAACTGTGCCCCGGACAGGAACAGCTTTTTCGCTGCCATCCAATCGGGAGCATGGATGTCGCCAAAGTGATGCCGTTAATATGGTGACGTTAAAGATCTCGATTGGATGAAACCATCGAAAGTTGATTTCTTGTCAGGGGCACAGTTAACAAATATAAAAAATAAAAAGATAAACTGTGCTACACTTTGGACACACAAAATCTATTTAAAAAAGTCTTACCAGTTACAGCCATTGCAGTTGGTGTCACCTCAACTGGTTCAAAGGATCTAAAAAAACATAATCTTAAACATGAAATTCCACAATCTATAACTCAATAAATATTTAAATTATTTAAATGTGCTTTCAAGGAAAACACCACAAATACTGTCAGCAAATGTATGGGGCACAATTACTGCAGACAGACAAAAGTACAGCGTGGCACTTCTAAAGAAGGCTCTCTAAAGAAAGAACTTCTGGTGAGATACACTTCATTCAAATTATTTATGATGTGATATTTTTGTGCAATGATGATGAATGATGTTTTTGTGCAAGAAATTTAACAAATTTTGTCATAAAATATTATTTGTGGTTTTAGAATTGATTTTTTTGTTCTTATTCGTGTGACTTGTGGAAATTACTTTTGAATAACAATTTAAATATTTTGAAATTTGAAATTAAATTGAAAAGAATCAAGCTGGGGTTTGTTATCAAGCTAGGGGTGAAACTTTTTACTAATGTGGCAAGCAGACATTGCATATGACACTTTAACAAAAGAAATAATTATTAATACGGGGGTCACTTCTTCAAGGGATGAACTTTTTTCAGACAGTGCTTTGGACGAGATTTCACCGCTACCTTGCGAGAGCACATCGTAAATGTAAGTGCTGTAATATTTAAGCAAATTATCTGCGTGTTTTGGCTGGTATTTTGGGCGTACTAAAGAAGTACTAGTGAAAATAATATGTCGCCTCCGCAGAGGCGAACGAGAAAACTCTTTCAAGTGTGTGAGGGAGGCAACAGACTACACCGAGGAATGTGTTTCCAGAAATGTGCGACGAGAAACGCCTCTGCGGAGGTGAAAGAGTTCGCTGGAGCATAGCCCGCTAGTATGCTTTAAAAGCCTCGGCGCTTTGCCCACCTCCTTGTTATAGCTAAAAGTTCCGCTACTGACCGCTGGCGCGCTGCTCGCCGACCATTCCTCGATCTGCTGCTGCACTCAAATATACGGAGATACGCATTACAAACACAGAACTTTTCGATTTACAGGCTTTGAATTCAAGTATTTAGGCATCTCCATTACTTCTTTAGTAACAGCAGCAATGTTCTTCACGACCTCTGATAAAAAAAATGTTCACAAATTATGTCAATGATTGTTATTAAATCTGCGCTCTCGTCACATGCAAGGAAACTTTCTTTGTAAAGCTGGCTTAATATATTTTTGAAGGTTTCTTTTCACAACAAACCTTGAAAGTTGTGGTACAGCTTTCACAATAAATTGCTCTACCACATATAACCTTCAGGATTATTTAAAGATGAGAATGATTTGTTTATTTATTTAATAACCACCCATGTTAATTATCTTCGCATTGTAAATAAATATTCACATACATTCTTGATGTTTCTGAACGTTAATAAAATATGTAACCCTTACTTCGGCAGCCTAACAATTCAGTTTATTCTCAAAATTCGATACAAAACTTGAAAAACACTCACAAATAGCACAAACAATTTTTGTTTACATTCAATAAAAACATACTGGCTCCATGTACTGGGAATGATCGTTTGAGACAGTTTTGGATATTTCTCGTTTTGTAACACTTGTCAATCAAAAAGTGACACATTTTCTCACAAACGTCATTGGATATCACGAGATGTCTATTTGTTGATTTTTATCTCTGATGTTTGATTTATTGTTCTATCTGTTGTGTATTTGAACTGACTTTTAATAGTTATGTATGTTCTGTGCCTATGGTCCATTGTGGTAAAAGTCTGGTGACTAGGTGAGATCGTGTTATGCTCGCTGGCTGTTCTGTTGTTACCGCGCGAGTACATGTAATAGTGCCATGTGTTGTAATCAGTAAATAAATACGTAACATTCAGATCTTAAAAGTGTGTATTTAGTTGAATACCTAACAATCTGGCGACGAGGATATTAGGAACGGTATGGAAGTGTAAAAGTGTGGAATGTGAAAGTGTTAAATGTGAAGTTGTTAACAAAGTAATATAACCTCAAGAAATACAGCCATGGCAAATGAAGAATCAGCAGCAAACCAAGTGCAAATACATAATTATTTACAAACAATCGGGCATGTGGGGCCATTCGACATTAATGCGTCGTGATCCAATTACCTGGAAAGGTTGGAATTTTTTTTCGAAGCAAATAATGTGACAGACGAAAACAAGCATTCGGCGAGGCGGCTTACGAAATCCTGCGTTCACTGGTAACACCGCAAACACCAAAGGACTTCACATACACACTGATTATCAACAAATTACAAGGACATTTCAACCCAACACCGAATGAAATTGTGGAAAGATTCAACTTTAATAGAAGAATACAAAAGGAAGACGAATCTATAGCAGATTTTGTTGCTGACCTGCGAAAATTGAGTAAGTTTTGCAATTTCACAGAACTAAATAAAATGTTGAGAGATCGAATTGTATGTGGAGTGGCCGACGAAGGACTACAAAAAAAGTTGTTTTCGGAACCTAACCTTACTTTTGAACGAGCTTTAGAGCTGGCTATAGCAGCGGAAGCGGCAAGAAAAAATGTTGAAGACGTAAGAAATGTGGCAGGAAATTCGATTTCTAAAATTTCGAAAAACAAAAATAATCAAGAAGTTAACCTTACTAAAACATTCAACCCTTGTTACCACTGTGGGGAAATGCATGATGGAAAAAATTGTAAATTCAAAGAAGCAGTGTGTCATTATTGTAGGAAGAAAGGGCATATCGTCAAAGTATGTTTTAAGAAGAAGAATGAGAATCAAGGACAAAGAACTCAAAGTAATTCTAAAAGTGTAAATTGCAATGCAGTGGAAGATGAATGCAATTTTTATATACTGAATGCGATACATGCCGTGGAGGAACAGGAGAAAATAGTGGCAAATTTAAAATTAAACGACATCGGAGTCAAGATGGAAGTGGACTCGGGTGCAGTTTGCACAATTATTAAGAAGCAAACATGGGAGAAAATTCGTCAGGGGAATGAAATTCTTCAAAAATCACCGCTCAGTTTGCAGACCTGGACACAACAAAAAATTGATATTTTGGGAGAAACAGTTGTCAAGGTGCAGTATCAACAAATCACCAAGCATTTGAAGGCTGTGGTTTCAGAAGGCGGTGGTTGGGATTTGTTGGGACGAAATTGGTTTCGAGAATTGGGAATGTCAGTCCAGGGAGTGCGCCACGTGGACCGCAAAACTCGAGCACTACGACCGAATCATCTTCCATTGTTTCAACAATACCCTACTGTGTTTCAAGAAAAATTAGTTATGTTTGTAGCAGATCCTGTGAAACTAGAATTGAAAGAGGATGCAAAACCAATTTTTTTAAAAAGTAGGCAAGTTCCTTTTGCATTAAAACCAGCGGTCGAGAGGGAGTTGGAAAAGCTGATTCAACAGGAATTTTTAGAGCCAACTGACTACTCAGAGTGGGCATCACCTCTGGTGACGCAGAGAAAAAGTGACGGGAAGATACGACTATGTGGGGATTACAGAAGTACAGTAAATCCGGCATTAAAGAAGAACTCATACCCACTACCTACAATTACAGAGATGATAACGCTCTTGACGCCAGCTACTGTTTTCTCAACGTTGGATTTATCTCAAGCATACCAACAGGTCAGAGTTGACGACGAATCAGCAAAAATACTTACCCTTAATACACATCGAGGGCTTTTCAAAGTCAAGAGATTACCGTTTGGAGCATCAGTTTGTCCTGGAATTTTCCAAAGAATCATGGACTCATTGCTGGCTTCGATTCCCGGAGCAAAGCATATCTGGATATTATTGTTTTCGGAAGGAATGAAGAGGAACATGAAGCAAATTTAAGAAGAGTTTTGGACAAACTTCGTGAGGCAGGATTAACGCTTAAAAAGGACAAATGCAAGATTGGGTTGAAAGAAATGAAGTTTTTAGGTTTTCTTATCGGCTTACAAGGAGTGCGGCCTACAGAGGACAGGGTAAAAGCAATAAAACATGCGCCAAGGCCCACAAATAAAGAAGAGTTACAATCTTTTTTAGGAATGGTAAATTTCTATAACAGGTTCCTCAAAGATAAATCGACAATTATTGAACCATTGAATAGATTACTCGAAGACAAACCCTGGAAATGGACTGCAATTCATGAAAATTCTTTCTCCAAATTAAAAGAACTTATGAGTTCGGAGGTAATCCTGGTACATTACGACGAGGCAAATGAATTGGTTTTGAACTGCGACGCTTCTCCCTACGGAATTGGAGTGGTTTTTGGCACATCGAGAGGGGAACGTGGAGAAACCAATCGCTTATTGGTCCCGCACATTGGGGAAACATGAAAGGAACTATGCGCAAATAGACAGAGAGGCTTTGGCTGTAGTTGAAGGAGTTCAACAGTTTCACCAACATGTTGCAGGACGAAAATTCACAATTACAACAGATCACAGACCTCTTTTGGGGTTGTTGAGTGTAAAGAAACCGATCCCAGCTGTTTTATCGCTTCGAATGCTACGACGGTGTCTAATTCTGAGTGCTTATGATTACAATTTGGAGTACAGGAAAGGAAAAGAAAATGGAAATGCAGACTGCCTTAGCCGCTTGCCAATGACATCGGATAAAGACGAGTTGACTCCTCCAGGTGACATCCTTTTATTGGAGTCTGAGAAAAGGCCAATTCCAATAGAAGACATCCGTGAGTATACAACAAAGGACGAAATTTTGTCAAAAGTTCGGTACTGGACTTGGCATCAGTGGCCAACCACGGAACTTCCTGAAGAGTACAAACCATTCCAAAGGAAGAAAATGGAAATTTCAGTACACAAGGATTGTCTGCTGTGGGGCAATCGGTTGATAGCACCAAAGGTAACTAGGGAACGGTTTTTGGAACTACTGCACGGAAATCACCCAGGAATCGTAGCCATGAAAGCTTGTGCTCGGAGCTATGTATGGTGGCCAAACATAGATCAGGACATAGAAAACTGTGTAAATCAGTGTAAGACGTGCCAAATTCATGCAAATAATCCACCTAAAGCTCCCTGTCAGAATATCGAAAAAAATTTAAATGCCTGGTCTACATTGCACGTGGATTTTGCTGGCCCTCACAAAGGAAAAGTGTACCTGATTGTAGTCGATGCGATGTCCAAGTGGTTAGAAGTGGACATTATGAAATCGATGTCATCTGCTGAAGTCATCCAGAGTTTCCGGAGAATATTTGCAAGAATGGGAATACCAGATCTTATTATCTCAGATAACGGACGTTCATTCGATGCGAGGGAACTTCATGAATTTTACGACCGTAACCTGATCAAGTACAGTACAATTTCTCCATATCATCCATCGAGCAATGGACAGGCTGAACGTATGGAGGGACAGGCTGAGCAATGGACAGACTGCGAAGAAGATATTGACAAAATTGGAGGAAGGAGATGTTGAACTGCAGGTGCAGAGATTGCTTTTCCGACAGCACACAACAGTGCATGCAGGTACCGAGAAGACGCCGCCTGAACTTTTGATGGGAAGGAAGCTGCGAACTGTTCTCGATAAAATGCATCCATAGCATTGCAATGGAAAAACAAAGGAGACAAAAATACGACGCAGAAACTGCGCTCGTTTGAAATAGGTGATTTGGTGTATTTCCGGAATTACAATCCAATTGGTCCAAAGTGGTTGCAGGGCAAAGTTCATGACTGCACGGGACCAGTATATTATACAGTGCAACTACCCAATGGAAATATAATCAAACGACATGTTGATCAACTGAGGAGAAGAATTGAGAATGCTGAAGATGACCAGAATAAACAGATCGTGGATAAACCACAAACCCAAAGTAACCCGCCAAGGATTCCTGTCCCTGCTCAAATCATTCAGTCTCCTGAACCGGAATCACCATCCTTTGCACATAGTCCTGATCAAAATGTGTCAGAGGGTTTGGAGCGATCGCCGTTCAACGAGGATCCCGAACTTCGATCTGAGAGAACTGCGAACCTGCGGGAAGTGGCTAGCCCGAGAGGAGCTGAACTATCGCCGCGAGTGGATCTGCCCGGAGCACCCAATAGTCAGTCGCGGCCCAGTCGAGTGATTGTGAGGCCGTCACGTTACAAGGATTATGTTTCATATTGAAGGGGGAAGAGATGTTGTGTATTTGAACTGACTTTTAATAGTTATGTATGTTCTGTGCCTATGGTCCGTTGTGGTAAAAGTCTGGTCACTAGGTGAGATCGTGTTATGCTCGCTGGCTGTTCTGTTGTTGTTACCGCGCGAGTACATGTAATAGTGCCATGTGTTGTAATCAGTAAATAAATACGTAACATTCAGATCTTAAAAGTGTTTATTTAGTTGAATACCTAACACTATCATTGTTGTGGAATTTGGAAGCGGACTACGCAAAGAATTAGAAATAATGTCTACATTGTACTTTAGTTGCTCTTATTCAAAATCTCTAGTTTTTTTCTTGTACCTCCATTAAAGCGCCAATATGAATTTCGCTAGTCGAAAGTAATTTTATGACTCTATCTCTAGGTGAGAACGTTTTTACCAGGGCAATAGTGATTTGGAGTCCTTTTTTGAGTGAACTTTCCTGAGTATTATTTACAACAGCGTCAGCATTTATTTATAACAGCGCCGGTCGTCCGTTTTAGAACTAGTTTCTTCCAGTTATTTAGCGGTTATTTTTTCCCGAATACTTCTATTTTGAATTTTACTTTTTGAGCGTGTAATATAAATTAAAGAATAAATACAGTTTGAAAATATAAAAAAAGATAGTATAAAACTGATAAAACAATAATTTTCTATTTTTTTCGTTTTCATCCATTGTCTTTAAAAACCTTAAAGACATTATGTGCATTATAATTTTCTTTAAATACCTAAATATACAAGTAAATATCAGAAATAATTAAGAATAAATATTGTATTTTATATGTCAAGAAGAATCACTACTGGCTCACTAACCAAGTTGATTTCATGCATGCTAGGTATTTGAGGGTTAATTTGAAGCATTCACTCCACAATTTCTTTTAAGCAAACTGCGCAGTGAAATATAATTTCAGTATTGTTTAATATTACCACCAACACGAGTTTGCAATGCCTCATATCACAGTAAGTGACCAAAATCGTCCGAAATGCGGGCATTTCCCTATGCATTAAAGCGGCCCGAAGGTCTCGCGAATGGTCGGCGACCAGCGCTCCAGCGGCCACAATGTGAAACTTCGCTAGGGTCCATATAAGGATCGGCGAAGTGCCGCGGCTGAGGCATACTAGCGGGCTATGGCTGGAGTCGGTCGGCGAGCGAGATTTCTCGGACACATTTCTACTCCATCACTTGTACGACATTTAGGCGTATCCGTGGCGTTCACTGCCGCAGGAAAACACCAAACAGTGCATAGAACTGAGTGAGGTTATAACATTTATAAATTCTATAGCAGTAAAAGATGCGATGAACCACCAGTTTTCTAATTGTTTGCTTGAATTTTCTCTTAAAACGGAAATGAACAAGAAAAAAAAACTTGTATGGTATATATTCTTATTTGTATGAAACCCGCTCATAATGAGTAATATAAAAATAAAAATTTGAATCAAGAAACTTGAAAAGGTATTTTGAAATAATTGAATTAACTTATTGCTTTCCTTAATTAGTGTTTATGAATGAATTTATTAATTGTGAATTTTATTAAGAATTATTTGATCATTCATTATCTATTCATTATTCAACCAACAAATATAGTAAACCAGAGCGGGGTAGAGATTACGGAGCTCAAGAAAATTTGCTGATGTACTACTTCTCCCTTGTACGTCACATAATTTCCTTTTTTTAAACACTAAACAATGATTTGTATGCAATTCAGTAGTGTGTTTCTATCTAGGTAATTCGAACTCGTTGAACAAATGGTTTACGATTATTGTAATAAAACAAGAATTTCACGAGTTAAAATTACATAAGAACAATTAATAAAACAAGAAATGGGACTCGCAGATGATCTCATATCTAACCTCCACCACTCTCGGCTTGTGGGACATAAAGGCATTTCGAGACATCGAATAATCTCTTTGTAGTGTGTGGACGCAGCCTCGCCGGCCTCTTTCCTCGTTTCTCGTCGCACAATATTGTCGAGAAATTCTAAATAATGCATTGAGTTTCCTTCACCATTATTTGGAAATGTTTGAAAATATTTGTTTCGCCGCCATATGAAGAAGATTCAGTAACACCAACTTTACCAACGTCCATTTCAAAACAAAAGTGTAATACAAAATAATATTTAGGGAATATGCGAGGTATTTAATTCAATAATTATACTTAGAAAAACTAAATAGAAGTTTATATGAAGTTTGTGAAACAAAAAAGCGGTGATTCTAGAAAATATGGCACTTCCGATGAGCTTAATGTAAATACACATACTGTACACCTGTCCGGATTGTTTTCTGGCGATTTTCATTGGTTGCTTTTCGATATACTTTTAGCA
This sequence comes from Acheta domesticus, assembly GCA_031308135.1. Taxonomy (NCBI): domain Eukaryota; kingdom Metazoa; phylum Arthropoda; class Insecta; order Orthoptera; family Gryllidae; genus Acheta; species Acheta domesticus. The sequence goes on from JAHLJT010009746.1 coordinate 85,858, forward strand.
AGAACCCAGAAAGTACTGGCATTGGTAGATTTTGAATGGAGCGTTAAGATTCAATTGTGTGAACCCGGCGTGAACGTATGTGGAAGTGTAGCGGACCTGTCTACGTGATTTGGTTTTTAGTTTTTAACTTTGTGAGGTTCAAGGTGAGTTAGAAAGTATAAAATTGTTGGTGTTTGGCCGAATTTGCGTTAAAAGCTTATAATTCTGGCGGTAACCATTGTGACCTGTTCCTAACGTCGTTTACCAGTGAAGTATTCACATCACCGTTTCATATTGCAATTCTTTTTATTTATGACAGAAGTGAAAAATGGATGACTTTCTTAAAATAGAAAAGCTCGGCGAAGGTATGTAACTTCCTGTTTGAATGTGTGTTCGCAATTGTAATTATGTTCTAGTTATTGTAATTTGTGTTTCAGGAACTTATGGGGTGGTTTACAAAGGTAAGCATAAAAGAACGGGCCAGATTGTAGCTATGAAGAAAATACGAATAGAAAATGAGGATGAAGGGATTCCTGCTACTGCTATCAGAGAAATTTCGTTACTTAAAGAACTTCAGCATCCTAATATTGTCAGGTGGGTGTTATAATCCTTTTAATTTGAATGCTTTTTCACTCAATGCAAATCTTGTTATTCTCAAGTCAAAAAAAATAATGTTTACAATTTCCCATGCTCAATTTTTGTTTGCTTACTACTGTTTGAGTATGTGTTAATAATTTTGGTAATATCACTCGGAAAGTTGTTGCGTTTTGACTAATTTCAGAGATATTCAGTTATGTAAAATGGATACGTTTGTATCTCTTGTTGAAATTTTGATTTTTTAACAGGTGTCATGGCATTAAATAAGGGTATGTACTCACATTGATGTGTTAATATAAAGGTGCTTCCTTTCCTGTGTTAAGTAGTCTTGTAGTATGCTTATTTCTTCAGTGATGTTTGAAAAAAATTTTAACTTATATGTTGTAACATATTGGAACCTAGAATTTTTTCTTTGTTTTATTGTAATGCAATGTACTGTACTGTGATTTCTTATTGTAATTACGCAAAATGAGATGGAGTTTTGGAATAGACTAACCAAAGTTACTCAAAGGAAATTAAAACCAATAAAAGACAAAAGTTAAACACAGTGCAAATTTTTGCATAGAAAGCCTTTTTCAAATCAAATTTTGAGTGCATATTGTGGCTCGGCTATTTGAAGGAGTTTATTAAACAGAACATGCTAAAAATAGATTTATGAACTTAGTTTCAAAGTTTTGTTGGTTCCTTTGTGGATTTGTAAGAAAGTTTTATCGTTATTTTGAATGTGTGAAACGGGAGTTCATCTTTAAGTTTCCCTGTCCTCTTCAATGTGTAGTGTAAATTATCTAAGAATTTAAGCAAAGATCTTCAGAAAGCTATTTGAAAAACAGTTTGATTTGAAAATTCCTTGTTAGAACTAGTACTTCTATAAATAGTAATTGTTGCAGTTTGTTCCATACACAAAGGAATCTTTTATTCAAATTAATTTGTGATTAGGATTAGGGGGAATTTGTTATACTTCTTTTTGATAGTAATGGGTACTATCATGTAATAACAGTATCAAATAAAGCAATTCATTGTTTTTGTAGCCTTGAAGATGTTATCATGGAGGAAGCTCGATTGTATCTCATTTTTGAATTTTTGAGCATGGACTTAAAGAAGTACATGGATACTTTAGGATCAGGAAATCTTTTGGACAAGAATCAAGTGAAGTCTTACTTATATCAGGTATGTTAATATCTTAATTCTGGGCTAGCTTTCTGTCAGTTTCTTACAATTTTCATTGAAAGACTTTAACGTTTCATATATTACTTTAGATTACTCAAGCTATTTTATTTTGTCATCAAAGAAGAATTTTACACCGTGACTTAAAACCACAGAACTTGCTTATTGGTAAGAATGGTACAATAAAGGTCGCAGATTTTGGTTTAGGACGTGCTTTTGGGATTCCTGTGAGGGTCTACACTCATGAGGTAGGTACAATTTCTTCTTTTTCTTTCTTTCTTTTTTTTTCTCCCCTCTAATATATTAACAAAATTTAACAATAATTTTGTAAAATATTTCATCACTGGAGACGGGAAAAATATGTAGTATGAAACGTCAAAATATGTACATAAATACGTAATGAAAACAGTAAGAATATGTAATAAATATGTAAAATCGGATATAATACGTAATATTAAAATACTCTAATTATAAAACTCATTTACATAATACAAACTTATATTTATATAAAACTTCCTATATACATTTTTAAATCAATGGAAACGTTTTAAAAATCCCACATGGTTACACGATGGCGATCGCCAAAGTTTCTTGGAAATTAAGGTTAAAGGTTGTCAAACACAGCGACAATGATACTTTTCACACCAAAAGTGAGAATGATTTGTCGCTGACGTGCACTTCCCGCCACTGAGATAACTGAGGCAGGCACGTCGGACTGTGAGAATATCCGACCCCACGTCTTCACGAAGCGTACCTTGAGTAGATTACGCAGTAGCTTGCTGTAATAATGTAGGAAAAACAGCTATTTCAAAAAAAAAAAAAAAAAAAAAAAAAACTTATTTTCATAAAAATATGTACGAAAATTGATAAAATGAAAAGAAATGTTGAGAAAATAGCGAAATATGCAAAATATGTAATATAGTGCCAAATATGTAAAAATATGTAACGAAGAAATTGGATATTGTGTTAGGACGGCAGCAATTTGCGAAGATTAAAATTTTGAGAACGGATTAAGGATATAAGGAAAATGTGACCTGACCTTGGGGGGTTCCAGATTTTTAACTTTTTCTATGAAGAATTTAAGAAAAATACGAAACACTTTTCTTTTCCCCTCAAGATTTTTGTTAAAAGATAGTAAAAAAAAAAAAAATTGAATGAAAAATGCTCGCATTTCGAAAGTGAATAGTTTGTCACTTGTGTTGTAATTATTGAACAGAAATTTAATACAGTCTATTCTGATTATAGTGAACTTGGTCACTGGTCCTGTTTCACTGACAAATACAGAGTGTAAGAATATTTGATTTATAATGAACCTGAACCCCAACTAGTGAACGTAGGAAATGCGTTCTGGAAATTATTTCCCTCCTAGAAAGAAAATATCACCTCAGTGCTACAAATTCCAACTCTAGGCTGCATGAAAAGAATATGATTGGCCAAAGGTCATAATTGAACAATTCTCCCTTGACGTGGAGATAGCAGACCCCGGAATGGGGGCCTTGCGGGTGATCTTATGCCACACAGTTTCTCTGTGGAAACAAAGGCATTGACCTGCATGGGTTTCAACTGGCAGCGGTGACGCCTGATTGGTTGCTTCAGTTTTGATCTTCGGTTTATTTCATATTCTGCAGGACAAAGTGTGTCGAGTTCTACATCGGTGACAGGAAGGACACAACTGCTGCAGCCTGGCAATATCTGCCATGCCGCAAGGAAAAGAAATCGGTTTCATTAGCCACTTATGCCATCCTGCTGCTGAAAGCATCTTGTATGTTATTGGGAGAGTTAAAGGGCCTATGGAATGGGATGGCGTTCCAACAATGCAAGAGACATTGAAGGGAGTCAAGACTGCATTACAATACATAGAGACAATGAACAATGCAGAATTAAGAATGGAGAGAGCATGAGCACTGAGAAGGATTTAGAGAAATTACTAATGAAACTAGTATGAAGCCAACCATTGAAAATAATGTTTTTTTTTAAGCACAAATACAGACATTCAAACTTATGTTCCTTGCTGTTATTGTATTTTGCAGTATCTGTTAATAAAATCAATCGTTATGGAGAAATTGTATTTAATTTTGACATCGTTGAATATAGTGAACCACAAATGTAAGTCCCTACTATAGCTGTTAAAGAATAAAATATGCTCTTTCCTTTGATATATGTAGTGAATTCGTTACATTTTTTTGAAATGCTTATTTTGACTTAATTTTTAGGTTTTAAATTTCTTTCTTAACCTGACAATTTAAAAATCTGAAAAAATACTGTTCCTTCGCATATACTGGAGATACGTAGATAGATACCTTTATTGTCGAGTACATTAAGTTAAAAAATATCAAATGAATTCAATTCAGTATAAAATGGACAAAATTATTATTAGGGCCCGGATAATTATGTAATAACATATTTTCCTAAGATAACTATCAAGTTGAATCAACGATATATTCACGTTTCACATCAGATAGTGTCCAAAAACGTTGACTTTTTAGTACATATATTTACATATTTCACGCAAAAGAACATATTTTTACTTATAAACAGTGAAATTCTTGTTAAAAGGGAAATTGAATGGGGGTTGTTTAGTGTTTGGATTCTGAATTTTTTCACTATCCTACATTTAAAAAATGTAATTCTTAATTTTCCTATATGTTTTGACAAGGAATTATGCAAACAAACAATTCAGCATTGTCAAACATTTTTTCTGTAGCCTCCTCTCAAAAATACCGCTATTATTATGCAGTGAAATGAGTGTATCCATAAATGCCAACAGTGTTGTAAGTAAAAGTGGAAGGCGACGATGCAATTCGTAGCTTCTGTTCTGTTAGTTTTCAGTGCGAGTATTGCAGAGAACAGAAAAGAAGTTTGATTTGTGAAAATGGTATGTTTAGCAGGCAATATCACACACCCACTTCGCATTTTTTAGAGGTCTCCCTTGACCAGAAACATACGCACCAGCTCAAGAAGGGCCATTGACGTTTTTCTTTCTCTGATTTTCCCATGCAACCCTCTCCTGTTGTTCGTAAATTATTTCTTTGGACCGAAAATCTGAAGTAAAATCTTGCTGTGGAATTGATGCGCAAGGAAATCTTATTGGCGAGGTTACGATGGATTAAATGAATGTTTAAAAGTGTAAGTCTTATTTTGTTAACTTGCAAACTGTTATCCAAATGCTGTCATCAAATTATTACAAAACTGTTTAACGATACAACGGGATTTTTGTGGCCTAATGAAGTTAAACATAAGGTCTTCCTTCCGGTACTAGTGCAGCGCGCCGTACATGTGCAAGGCAGCAGAACTCCTGCAGGTATTGTTCCAAAATTACTACTTCTAACCTATTTTGTGCACACGTTGTGTTTGAAGAACTGAATAGATCTCGGTTTGATAAAGTTGACGCATTGATTTCCAATACAAAATAAAGATTAACGAGATGGGTAACTGGGATCGATGCTAAGAGCTACCATGCTCAAAATTTAGATTTTGTAATACAAGTTATACATCAATTTGATTCTGAAGCTGCAGCATCTATAGGCAAATCGAAGCAATTGTTTGATACTCAAAAGCTGAACAACTATATTGCCCCATTTTTCAGTAAGCACTACAGTTAAATTTTTGGAAACCTCTTCCCTGAAACTTTCTGGTAGCTTTGAAATTACCCACTCAGCAGTTGCTTCTTTAAAAACTGTTAATTTAGCATTCAAGGGTCAATAGGGGGATCGAGTGAAGAAAGAGGTCTTCTGTTCTGGAGAAAAACCCAGGATTCGAAACAATCTGGGCTATTAATGCAGTGCTTTGAGGAGACCATTCCGTCACACTGGATCCTGAAAACACTGGGAAGAATTGAAAGTGTATTTGACATGATTATTTAGATGAGTTTTTTAAACAAAATCTTCATATTTTTTAAAATCAAAATGCAATTCGTCACGTCTCCTTGAAATTATATTTCTTTAGAGACATCATTTATAAAGATTGGTTGCGTGTGAGAGCCGTAAAGGGAAGGTATACTACTGAAATAATATCGGAGACGATATTTGTTTCTTATTGATACCGAGATCTTTGTAAATAATATGATTATGAGAACTATAAAGTTTAATTCAGGTCTTTATATTAAGTACACAGATATCTACTAGGATAAAGGTATTTTAATAAAAAAATTGATGTAATGATACTTAATGATACACATTTCATAATTTTGAGTACATATTTCTGTATATTGTAATACATACATATGTATAGATTTTCCCAATTTTTAGTACATCATTATTCGGGCCCTAATTATTATACACATAAGAGTGTGATTTAGTTTATTAAATCGATATTTCTTTGGCTTCACTTTACAGAGAATGACGTTTATTGGCAGTTTAACACGTTGGCTGCCATGCGAGACCATATGGTCTCATTGGGAGATTTAATTACAGGCCAATGATGAAAAAACTTTTTATGCATGTTCACCTAATTCTTATCACTTTGTGTGTTGATTCCAAAAATAACATTAAAGTGCTGTATCACCCACCATTTGTTCACATTTTAACATTGAAATGTATAAGATGCAGGAAGTTATAAATTACTATATTTACTATGTGAATAGGATAATTGGGCACGAGATGAGCATTAGTCTAGGAAGCATTGGCCTGCAAGAAAATATTTAATGCCAGGGGAAAAGAACATTCTAGGGAAACATCTTGTAGATGAACAAGATTCTGCTGCCTCCATTGCCCATAAAATCAGGTCTCGTGAAAGAATTTGTGAAGGCCTTACTTAAAGATGACCTTTGTTTAAAAGTTTACGCAAATGTGTGAAGCAAATTTATTAAAAGAGGGTATTTTCCTTCAGACTGATGGAAAAGTGACGTTTGGTCCCCTATGTGAACTACATATAACAGTAAATGAAAATTAAGCATGGAGTGCATTTAATCACGTTGTTAATAAGTTCCTTGCCTACAAAAAAGACCGACTATCAAGCAATTGCTGCCAATATGCTGAATGCTTTCAAGAAATTTGGATGTTTAATGAGCCTCAAGTTTAAGTTTTAAACAGTCGTTGACAATTCTTTCCGGACGATTTAGGTGATGTTAGTGAAGAACAATGTGCGCGTTTTTATTTAGGTCTGAAAGTGATGAAAAAATGTTATCAGGGATGCTAGAACACCAATATGATGGGAGATTTACTGTTGGTTACTTCACCGAAGGAGTCAGCAAACGGCGCAGAGGAGAACAAGCTATATCAGGGGCTTTAATGAAAAGAGACAAAGAAAAGATATGTCAATGATATGTAAACACTTTATAGGATGTAATGTTAAAAATGTAAAGCCATCTTCAATGTTTAAATGAAGTTCTGTTGGTATTTTAGAGGACATTTACTTCTCATATTAATTGCATATATAGCATATTTTGCCATATCTTAATAGATCAAATTCTGACTTAACTATGGGTAATGGAAAGAAAGAGAGTTCAAATGCAGATCCAGCACTCAAAAAACTAAAAATCAGCTGTTTAGAATTTAAAAGTTTTTTGACACCCCCCCCCTCTTTTTGGCTTGTGTTATTTTTTCGTAAGAGACCATATGGTCTTGTGTGTTGGCTTGTCTCTTATGGTAATACTAATCACTAATCTCGTTAGTGTTATACAGGTGCAAAACATTGCCGTGAGTCTATATGGACTCCTACTGTTTTGTAAATAAATTTAATTCTATATAATTTATAAATAGTGATACAAGTTTCAATGTTCTAGCATATATGGAAGTGTGTCAGTTACCATTGGCACGGAGATGTAGTGCATGTGTTATGCAAATGAAATTGAATTTTCTTTGTGCCTTCTGCAGGTTTTTATTTTCTTATCATTGTTGCAATAGTCTTCTAAGTGGTATCCAGTGTTGCTAAAAATATAAAGGTAATGTTCTTCACATTATCATCAGCCAATTCAAATAAAGTCCTGGGTTAATTACTAGGATCTTGACAGGGTTGAAAGCTAGCTTTCATTGATAATCTTGGTTGTCGAGCATTCGCATTGACGTCATTGTGGGAGCATACATTCACAGTATTTTTTTGCAATACTAGAGGTTGACCCCCCATCTAAGAATCTTGAGGAATCTTTGTTGAACTCAGCATCTGTTTTGCTGCGTTTCTCTTATGCTTAGGAGTGATTTTTCAAGGTTGCAACAAGCATGCGTGAGACGTATTGCTCAGTCCTTAATGTTGGTCACCCGCGTCCTATTAAATTCTCAAAAGCTGCATCACTTTCCTCCGTTCGACAGTGGAATTCTGGGAAAGCTGTTTTGTCATCCTATATTTTCTGTGAGTTTGCTGTTTTTAATATATTTATTTATTTATTTTCTGCAATATTTTCATTGATAAATTGCGCTTTAATTTCATTACTGTATTTCAAACAAATTATTTCAATAATACTGTCTTTAAATTAAACGGCAAATTTTTGACAATCCTCTACAAGATGGAAACTTGATTTTTTGAAGGAACAGTCAGGTTCCATTTTAGGCAGATTGTATTTGCAGCATTTGGATGATTCTCACTTGTTAAAAGCTTCTCTTGATAAGTCATGAAAGGGAATTTTGGAAAAGTGTTTTTCCAAAATACATTGTATTAATTTTTTTTAAAAATTGACTGTAAACTGTCGATTTTCAACTTCTTAAGAATGCTGGTTATAGTAATGTAAACATACCTTCTGCAATTGTAGGTTTCTATTATAATCCAGATATATAAAGTTTTATATGCTGTGAAGCATAAGTGCTTCATAGTGAGCACCAAGGAGGGTCTCTGCACAGAGGTCGTCCGGAGCGTGAGCGCCTAGGGTTGTGGTAAGGTAACGGGACGTCAGAGGGGTAGGGGAATTTTGATGCTGGCGTCACTGTTCGCACAAGCTGCAGGCTAAAGCGGTACCACAACGAACCTTAGTGAAAATTCAGAAAGCAGAGACTGTTAGGAGTACAGGAAATAGACTTGTTCAAAGCAGAAACTCGTAATTTTATTGCCCAGAGTAACAAATGCCTTGAGAATTGGATATTATTCTTTGTTGTGATCAGTGCAAATGTGTTTCTTCGATTTTGTTGAATTTGAAACCAGATCAATGAAATTTGATAACATGCTGTTAATTCATTGCTAAATTTCAATAGATTTTTTTTATATGGCATAGAGATTATGTTGTACATAGTAGTATTAGTCATTATAAAAGATTTAATTTGCAAACCGTGCACAGAAATGTATGGTAATGATGACTTGAGTGATCACGAGCAATTGGAAAAAGGGTATTATTGCTATTTTTTGCTTGTGTTTTGTAGTTTAATTAATGAAAGTGTATTCAAACAGATTGCTTCAGAATACATTATATTTTGTTATACTGACTTGTATGTGTGGGTGTGCATTCACCCTTGGATTTTCTTACCACTGTAGAATCCATTGCCTGAGAGGAAATACATGCTCGCAAGAGTCTGCCTGCCTGCCTGCCTGCCTGCCTGCCTGCCTGCCTGCCCGTCCGCCCGCCCGCCCTCCTGCCTGCCTGCCTGCCTGCCTGCCCGTCCGCCCGCCCGCCCTCCTGCCTGCCTGCCTGCCTGCCTGCCTGCCTGCCTGCCTGCCTGCCCGCCCGTCCGCCCGCCCGCCCTCCTGCCTGCCTGTCCGCCCGCCCGCCCTCCTGCCTGCCTGTCCGCCCGCCCGCCTGCCTGTCCGCCCGCCCGCCCGCCCGCCCGCCCGCCCGCCCGCCCGCCCGCCCGCCCGCCCGCCCGCCCGCCCGCCCGCCCGCCCGCCCGCCCGCCCGCCCGCCCGCCCGCCCGCCCGCCCGCCCGCCTGCCTGCCTGCCTGCCTGCCTGCCTGCCTGCCTGCCTGCCTGCCTGCCTGTCCGCCCGCCCGCCCTCCTGCCCTCCTGTCCGCCCGCCCGCCCGCCCGCCCGCCCGCCCGCCCGCCCGCCCGCCTACCTGTCCGCCCGCCCGCCTACCTGTCCGCCCGCCCGCCTACCTGTCCGCCCGCCCGCCTACCTGTCCGCCCGCCCGCCTACCTGTCCGCCCGCCTACCTGTCCGCCCGCCTACCTGTCCGCCCGCCCGCCCGCCCGCCCGCCCTCCTGCCCGCCCTCCTGCCCGCCTGCCTGTCCGTCCGCCCGCCCGCCCTCTTGCCTGCCTGTCCGCCCGCCCGCCCTCCTGCCTGCCTGTCCGCCCGCCCGCCCTCCTGCCTGTCCGCCCGCCCGCCCGCCCTCCTTCCTGCCTGCCTGCCTGTCCGCCCGCCCGCCCTCCTGCCTGCCTGCCTGCCTGCCTGCCTGCCTGCCTGCCTGCCTGCCTGTCCGCCCGCCCTCCTGCCTGTCCGCCCGCCCTCCTGCCTGCCTGTCCGCCCGTCCGCTTCTGTCGTTGCAAACAATGCAATTTTTTTTCAAAATCAGGCTAAGGTGCCAAGTCTGGAAAAAATTGTGCGATAAAAATGGTTTAAAGAAAATAAACAGGTGTTATAAAATCGGTTGTGACTATTTGGTGAACACGCACTTGGATTTTTTCAATTTTCGAATAATCAGGATTTTCAATCAACATGGGACCTGCACTATTTTTCTTAAATTTCGACGATCCATCGACAAAATTTCAGAGAACTGGCGCAGTTACTTTTGAAAATTTCACAAGGGCTTAGGTAAAGTACACCACAAAATTAAAATGTTTCAAATTAAAGGTGCCATGGCATCAGCCAGATCGATGGAAAAGATAAATTTTGGAGTAAATCGGCAGATCCGTTTAGTCGCTAGAGTTGTTCAGACAGACGAACAGGCTTGTTGCCCGCAATCGATTTTTCGGTATTAAGGAGCCATAAAACACTAATTTTACCTGCGCCACGTTTTTTTCCCTTTTCTTTTCTAAATTATTCTGGATTTATCCACTTTTTCGTTATCAGCGTCCTGTAATAATATTTTTTCTGTCCCAAATTCGCCGTTTTTTTCACGCAGTATTACAAACTCTTCTTCTGACGAAGTTCCTTCTTAAAAGCGAGAAAGTTAAAAAACACTAATTTGCGTTCCGTAAACACTAATTTGCATAAAGTTACATTGTATAATTTTTGTATTGGTATAATAAATATGTACAAAATTATCGTTATCTAAAATAATTTTAAGAAATAATTAAGTATTGATTCGATTACAGATGTTTATAGTGAATATTTATTCGTATGATATTGTAACCGTATATTGTAACCGTGGCAGCTTATCTCTATAATTATCGCCACTTCACCCAGGATATTACCTCTGGGCAATTTACTCTCTCTTCATGAATATTTTTTACTTGTTTCACTTTCTAAAAATCTCCTCCTTAGCACATTCATTGAAGAGTTTTTCGTCAAATCAGGACGCATCGATGAAAATGCAAACCAAAATATAAAATAACAATACATTTCCAAAACAAACCACGATTGAATTCGCTCGCAGAAAAAAAACTTTGAAATAATATGCGCTAGGACGGACTCTCTCGCGGCTCCACACAGCTCTTTGCCGCATGTTGGACAGAGAGTTGAGCGAGGTTGTCTTTTTATCAAGCATAGAATATATACCAATATACAGCGAAGAAAAGACCTACGGACCTCATAGGGCGTAATGGCTGCCATTGCTTAGGGGAATGACGGTTAGGTTGGCTCCTACTGCAGTTCAACTTCAACCGTACCCAAAAGTCCCTAAGCCAATTTATTAAGAATGGCGGGTGATTGCCATAAGGTTGGTATGGAATGGACGAGTTAGTTTAGCCGAATGTCCTGAAAGATTCCGCGTGACGCTGCTCCGTCGTGAACACAGCAGCGCACAGGGTGTAATTTTGGACGATCTAGGAGGAAAAATTAATAACTCTTTGAAATGAATTTCTCGTAGTTTTCGGAGGTCTGTGTGTAACTGCCAAATAAACAAATATGCTCGTAAAACTTAATTTTTACGAAATATTTTATAAACTATTTAGGAAATTTGAATACTTGTATTACCCTCATGACAGTATCCGTTTTTCAAACGTTACATTTAACTCGAATGGACATAATATTTAATTTTACAAAACATTGCAAAAAAAAAGCCGAAAATGAAAAATAAAAACAATAAAATTAGAGGAATGTACAACAAATACTTACAAATTAGTTTGAAAACACTACTTGCGTATTCTTCTGATGGCGATTCTTCTAAATATACCGTCTCTTTTTTTGCCGTATTGCCTTGATTCTAATATCACCAAAAGTTTGTTTCACTTTTTTGGGTGCAGTTTTAGTTTTGGCGCGTATGCTCGCCGTGAATGGATCTGAGCTAATAAGCAGCCGGTGGAGCAAATTCATAATTGCGACGTTTTTGTAGTTCTTTTCGCCACTTTCGTTTTATTTTTTTCTCCCTTTACTTGCCATGTTCGTATTTCTGAACATTAAGAAATATGCAAAATTCACTCATTCATTTTTTGTTAGCGTATATGTACACTGACGGGTTAGTATATCCAATATTGATATCCACCCAACAAAGCAAGTTCCTGGTCAATTGACAATGATGTAGGCTTTTGGAAGAATGGATCTTTCGAGCTTTATTTGTAGTTCTCCTATTGTAAGAGGATTCACAGAGCTCCTTATCTATAGCTGCCACTTAACTTTTGTCATACTTCCTTAGTTTGATTTCAATAACTATGGATAATTTTTCTCAGGTAGTAGTGTCTAAAAAAGGTTCCTTTTTATGGTTTAATCCCACAGTATCTGAAGGGACTTATTGGGTCTCTTATTTCTATTAATTTGTACATTTGTGTGTGATGGACCTGGTGTGGCGTCCTTGGCCTGTGCCAAGAGAAGAAAATAATCCACAGATGTGAACGTTTGCAAATACTTATTTATTCAATGAACTCCGACACCTGAATAATTATGTACATATTTACAAATGGGCGGACGAGAAGGAAAAACTTCATTCCAGAAGGAAAACTTCGGCCACCACGACCGCTAACTTACTCTCACGACGCATGAGCGCCGGCCCCTTACTCGTCCTACTCGAGCTACACCCGCCGCGCACCCACACACGCACGACTCGCCGCGACCGGACCTGTGAGAAATTGGAGAACGAGACACTTGCTCTCGTTGCTTATATACCCGCTGGGCTCGTCTGACGGAACTACGTCACATAGCCGCATCCGCCAGCCGAATTCTAACCCCAGCTTCCTTTCGGGGTTCTCAACTCTGGCGCCATGACAACGCGCGTCACAACCGCCACCCTAGGAATGTCTCCCCCCCGACTTGCCTGCCTGGAGTTCCCCGTCTTCCAAAAATACCCCTTTTGTTCTGCGAGGCGTCAGCTCGACGCGCCCGCCGTTTCCTCGTCCCTGTGTGCAATTCAGTTCTCTGAATGCACGTACTGAATTTAATATTGGGCGTCTCATATGACGCCACACTGGAACTGCCTCTAAAATTTAATGAGGAAGGCTATGAGTTTCTTGCAGCGAGGACGAGTTATATTTCAAGAACACTACTTCTTACGGAGTTTGCATCCGGTTTCAATTTTTTTGACAATACCTCTAACATAAAAGTAAATTTTGTCCAACAATGCTTTTTGGAGTTCTACAATCCCTAATTCACGTAAGAAAATATTTAATACAGCTTCAGATTTCTCATCAATTGAATTTTTTACTTATGTATCAAATAACAACCAGCGGATAACTCGAACCTTTCTATAAAAAACGTATATATAAATTTACATAAGCAGATATAAGCAGCTAGTCTTTTCACGATTAAGAACCCAAAAGTACTAGTTTTAAATGTATATGGCCCGAAAGGTGTATAATGGTGTATAACTCACTAAAACTCTAATTCAATTTAGAGAACGTGCAATAAATTTAATATAAATTGCTCAACTTTTCTATTAACGATTTTAGGCACAACAAAAAAATAATTAAATTTGATCCACATAAAAAAAACAATCGTAAAAGTGTGTACATTACTAATAGTAAACCCACAAATCACAGAATTAGACAAGTAGTGTATCCCTACAAAGAGAACTTCGCGGACTGAAAAGGGCCATTCAGAGCTGCGCGCTGGCGGAACGGTGTTTGAACATGCACCATGGGGTCCATGTGACCTTCAAGAGAAATAACGTTCCCACATAGTTCAGACCCACTACTACACAGAAATATTACATTTTTACTATTTTGATTAATTTAATTTGTCCGTCTAGTTAGGTCAAAATTACACACCGTGCAGCGCTGCGATTTCGCAATACGTTCTGTCCCGGTCGCTCTCATCGTGTATCGCGGCTCCGACATAAACGCAACCTTATAGCAGCAAACTAATTTAGTCATATTTCTCATGCTCTCTTTTGGAACTTCTTCACTAGTCTCCCTCCCATCCACAAAATAACTTGTACCACACAACCCACTGAACTATTGGACCGTATTTTGTAATCTTCGCCTGCTCAAAGTTGGCTTTTGCTGACCTGTTATTCCTCGCCTGGACTTCGAAGACGACGCGCTTCGGCGGTAAGCCTCAACCTGTCAACAGCGCAGCTGCACCAGGAATGGGTGCAATTGCCTAAGAAGTACCTGCTGATCGGAGGCGGGCGTAAGACATCCTTATTATGTTGACTTCCAGGGCTCCTTGAGTTCGGTATTTTGGATGAGGTTTCGGTGCGTTGTAGATTACGTATTCGATCACATAATTTTTGCATTTCGGAAAAGTATTTGCGTTTCCGTAATACGAATTTCAAAATTTAGCATTTAAACACGTTCTTGAAAATCACTGGTTTTTAGGCAAAAAAAAAAAAAGGCATCAACCGCCCTTTTAGGCTCTAATATACCTCGGTTTTTCTTTCTTGGTGGCGCACGGAGATCTTCAATAAAATGGAATATCTCACGGTATTTCGCGTCGTTCTCCGTTGTACCACCAGGAGTCGCATGATCGTCAGCACTGCTCGATACAGTCGCCATCATGCAAATCCTAGCTGCACAACCGAGAACGACGCGAAATACCGTGAGATATTCCATTTTATTGACACCCCTGTGCGCCAAGAAAGAAAAACCGAAGTATAGCCGCTTTCAGTAGATCTATTTTCTCATAATTCGTAAACATGTGCGATTATTTTCCATAACATCCTGAAGGAACTAAATAGGCATTTGTCCTAAAACCCGAAGTCTAATTATTACGGAAGTGCTTGAAATGGCTTTAAATGAAGTTTTTTCGAAAACTTGAAAGATTCCTGCGAAAATGAGCTTCAAATTTCGCATCTTAAACAGCATTCTCTTAAAAATGGCTTCAAATTTTGGGGATTTCAGCGAAAATACATGTTTTAGGGATCCCTGATACCGAAAGAGAATGTTTAATTTTTTCAAATGCTCAATTTTTTTATTTAAACTTTTTGTAGGGATAGTGCTAAATGACATGACGAGGGTGACATGAAGCCATTCTGCACTATTGTTTTTTTTTTCTTTAAAAAATTACAAAAATGTAATTTTTTTACCCGTCTCCCATGTTCTTAATATTTACATTAGCGGGGATTTTGATTACAATATCGCATTAGAGATCACAAGCGCTTTAAATAATGTATAAAGTTTCAGAAACACTTAACCGCCATTTTCTCAAAATCGGCTCCAAATTTTTTCTTCGAACTTATCGTACGGATAGTGCCATTTGTACTCGTTAATATGACGTAGTCTTTTTTTGTTGTTGAAAAATTACACAATTCAAATTTTTAAAGATCTCTTACATCGTTAATATGCACATCCAGCGATTTGCGTCAACTATATTTGTAAGTGGAAGTGCTTCAAATGACTTCTAATGAAGTTGTCCGACGACTCACAGTTTCTGTGGAAAAGAGCTTCAAATTTCACATTTACAGTAGCGCTTAAACGCCATTTTCTTAAAAACGACTCCAAATTTTTCAAAGAAAATAGCCATTTAGGACGAGGTTTTACTGTTCTTTAATATCATTAAAATAATATTTCCATTCTACTAGCAGGAAACCGAAAAATAAAGAAATTCATGTCAAAAATGTCCTTTGGGCGGCGATAGATGGCAGTTGGTATTGTAGCATGTCCGAACAGGTAGCCTACGTTTATGAAACTAATTCGGGAAAGTCTGTGCCATTCTGTAGCACCACTGGTTTCACTTAATATAACTTAACTCAAACAAGAATAATGGAGACAGTAAATGTGACTTCTGAAGGACTTCGCTGTGGTGATGGTTGAGGCCACGAGATCAATTTCAGATGTATTTCTCAGCCATGCGCGAGGGGCAAGTCGCTCAGTGATCTCATTGTTTTCATAGCTTTTCAAACTTCACAGGTATTGCATCAAATTATGGCAAACACTGTCGTAGCTGTACATACTCAGATGACGTAAGGGAACAAAGTTCAATAAATTATATGGAATACAAGTGCACTCTGACAAAAGAACCTCGATAATGTTAAAATAAACTAGTGGTGCTACAACAGCACATACTTTTCCACGTTATTGGAAACAGCTACGCAGTATTGAAATATTTCACTTCCTGCACTAACGTCTTAGCTATTATTTGAAAACGTCCAATTCAACCTACAAGCGAACAACTCACAGTTTCCATCTCAATGTTGTCAAAACTGTTTGAATTCTATAACTGCAAAAAAATATAATACACAAGTTAAAGGTAAACTTGAATTGGAACTAGTGGTGCTACAGAATGGCACAGACTTTCCCGTATTAGTTTTCTATTTTCTTGGGTCTTCGCTAGCTATTCGGAATTGCCTCATACTCTTTCTTGCCAGCTACCATCTATCATCGCCAAAAGAACATTTTTTTGGTCATTTTCTAATTTTTCGGTTTCCTATTGGTAGAACAGAAACATTAATTTTATAATATTATAGAACACAAAAACCTAGCCTAGCAGAAAATTTTTGAGTTTTCAAAATACTTTATTTGAGTTATTTGAAGCACTTACACTCACAAATATAATAATCTTTACAAATTGCGGATAATGTGCATATTAAAGATGTGAGAGATCTTTCAAAAAATTTACATTTAATATTTTTGAAAAAAACAAAATAACTCAAAATAAACTTAAGCTATACTAAAGAGTGTAATAAGCACTATCCGTTACAAAAGTTTCAAGAAAAAAATTGCAGCCATATACGAGAAAATGGCGTTTGAGCATTTCTGAAAATGCCGAAATTTGAGCTACTTTTCACAGAAAACGGTAGTGTTTTCGAGAAACTTTACTTGACAGTATTTAAAGCATGTATTCTCGTAAATATAATAATGTGAAAAAATTGCAGATAATGTTTGGTATATTGGATAACGACGTGAGAGACAAGTAAAAAAATTTACATTTTTGTAATTTTTGAAAAAACCAACCGATAGACCATTATGGCTTCTATGTCATCTGATAGAGTACATTTACCACTATCCCTACCAAAAGTTTAAAGAAAAAATTTGGAGCCATTTTGAGAAAATTTTGTTTATGTAATTTTTTAAAATTGCACATATTGCACGCAATATTGCACAAAACTACCAAAATTTTGAAAAACATTTACATGACCTTTATTAAAGAACTCAATATGCAGAACAAATTTATTTGAAGAAAAATCTCTATCTTCAATTTTGTAGTTGGAGAAAGACGCCGAAAAAAATTCAAACTTTCACAATTTTCGAAAATTCAGAGCTGTACGTGAAAATCGGACCTATGCCATGTTAATAAGTGTATTTTACTCTATTCATACAAGAAATTTAAAGAAAAAGTTTGGCGCCGTTTTTGAGAAAATTTTGAAAATCCCCGGGGGGCTTCATATAAAGTACCCCCAAATTTTGAAGAATCTTTTTCAAAGTCTCAAAGCTTTGACTAGAATCAGATCGACCGG
>JAHLJT010009748.1:0-54113 GCA_031308135.1 Acheta domesticus
CCTCTTTCTCCGACTCTCTCTCTTTCTCCGTCTCTCTTTCTGCGTCTCTCTCTTTCTCTGTCTCTCTCTCTTTCACTGTCTCTCTCCGTGTTATTCACATTTAATAGCAGTCTGCACATCGCTGAGCAGGTGCGTAATATGAAGAAACACCGTGTAGCGGGTGAAATACCGCAATGTGAAATACCTACTGTGTGTAGCGGGTTGCCTAAAACATTTAGTGCGGAAAAAAAATTGTGATGGACCACCCTTATCACTAAGGGGTATGAAAAATAGATAACAACCTATTCTCAGACCTACTAATATACATATAAAATTTCATCAAAATCTGTCGAGCCGTTTCGGAGGAGTATGGTAACTAAAACTGTGACACGAGAATTTTATATATAAGATAATAAATATACTTGAGGAAGAAAAGCGGACAATAGAAAAAAATTATTTGAGCGGGTTTGATAGGCCGTCTATACAGACTTTCGGCATATTAAGTACGTATTTGTTTATGTCGGGATCGGGATTTCTTCTTACTTTTACGACTAATAATAACAACAATACTTACTTCCGCCACATTTGCTATTTATATACTGTAAATACACACAGAAACATAAAAATTTCCTATTTATGGCAAAATTAAACCCATAACATTGACAAAATATTATTCTCACTGTGTCACTGTTGCTTTACAAAATAAGTTTTGTTCATTCCCTACCTGAATGCATATATGCCCAATTTTACGTCCTTCAAATATAAAATTAATTCTTAAAATTTAAATACAACTTGATCCTAGGTCCGCGTTTAGTAATGCACTTCTACACATGCCATCAATACTTCCAAATTACCGGAGAGTTCTCTAAACAGCTGTTGCCGCTCCACGACACTTCCATTCGCGTTTTTTTCAGCACTACCATGAGATCAACATTTTACGTCCTGCCGTCAGCACGCCTAAAAATCGTTGTTTATTTTTCGCGCGCGTCATCTGTCTCAGCTTCATGCACGAACTGTGCCCAAATATGTTCATTTTTGCTTCCGCTGCCTCTCTCATTCGATTAATCGCACTCTGTCCAATTTTCTGATTGGTCAACTTAATTTACAATTGCATTTTACCCCTACCACGGAATTTACTCACGTGTTCTTTAATTAATCACATTGTGATAATAAACTATCACATATGATACTATTAATATTCTTACTTCCTTCAAAATATATTATCAAATGGGAAAGTTAAATGTAGTCATTGGTACCTGCACTTGAAGAACATCAGATACACGAAAAATATAAATATCTATTACTTACTCGTATTCTAAACTAATTTCATGTACTCGTATTTTTTATATACACAACGTCTGGGATGTTGACTTCAACTTTCACCCCGATATTTACACGAAATACGAGAAAATACTGGAGTGAAGCAACTAACATAATCTTGGCGCCATACTTTCAAGCGTAGAGTTGTTTCCCATTGCCGTCCTTTTTCCTCTCATGTGTAAAATTGTTATTGTTATGCTATCCATTTACTTTGATTTCACGGTACATGATGTTAACGTTGAGAACATCGGGGACACAAAATTAGGATTCTTTGCCAATTGGCAAAAATCGTCATTGAATAGACTGGGGACATTCTCGTTCCGACCGCTGAGCCGAGCACATCGTTATCAGTAGTCGCCTTCGTTCGCACCGGAGAGGCGAACCAGTCTAGGCCCGGTCTTTCATGTGCAAAGTGTTGTTCTGTCTTGTGTTGACTGTGTAAACTAGTATTCTCATACTATTTTGTGTTTTTTTTTACTTGTGACTAGTTTCAATGTGTAGAAAAGTGTCATAAGTATTGAAGTTAAAATAACTACAGACTCTACTTCATGCGCTGGCGTAGGCCGGTGCATATCGGAATCTCTCAACATATTGAATTCTGATTCACAAAATGAGTTGATGTCGACCAACCTTCTGCAATCATCACTTGGTCATCAGCAAATATATCAGCAAAACATGGAGTCACAAAACATGGATCCCCATGCAAATGGCCAACACCACGTCTCAGCAGGTGCAGAATTCTATCTACAAAGTGGAACGTCCTCCAACGGAAATTTTCCCTCAGATCCAACTGTAAGTGACGGTACATCAACTGCTCAGGCAAGTACATTCACGAATGTTCTTTCACCCATAGTTCAGTCGTCCAAGAGACCGCGTAGTAACAGTGACCCAAATGAGCCGTCGAAGAAAATTAGTCATGATCAAAGTGTAGAATATTCAATCCCTACTAGTAATAGTTTCAGCGCCTTACAAAATCTCCAAGACTCTGAGGAAATCAATCCGATCCCCCAGTGTTTGTGTATAACATTGATAACCTCACAGAAATTCACGATCTCTTAAAAACCACCCTAAAAAGTGAATTTCTACCGAGTTAAAATTTGGCAAGGTTAAAATTCAAACGGAAAACAGCGAAGACTACAGACTGTTAGTGAACATGCTAAATACTAATAACAAATCATTTCACACTTACGCTGACCCGTTATCAAAAAAATTATCTATTGTAATAAAAGATGTTCACCAATCCTTTACTGAAGATCAAATTCTCGCAGAACTTGTATCGAAAAACTTTCAAGTTGTGAAAGTCAATAGACTACATAACAAAGAAGGTCAGCCAATTCCTGTCGTTTCAGTGATAATTGTGAAAGAAAATAGGTGGCAAGATATTTTTAAATTAAATAGACTGTGTCATGCTGTTGTTCGTGTTGAACAGCGAAAACGTCTCCCAGGGCCAGTTCAATGCTCAAGATGCCAAGACTATAATCATACCAAAAACTATTGCAATAGAAAAATTCATTGTGCTATTTGTACGGGCAATCATTTCACCAAAGATTGTAAGGAACCGAGCAACTTTGTACCAGTATGTAGTAATTGCAAAGTGAAAGGTCACAGGGCAAATGTGAGATCGAAAGTTTGTTCATATTATGACAAAATTGCAAAGTCTAAATCAAACAAAAACGGTAAGGGAACTAAAAATCCACCTTCAACCAATAATAATATCAATAACAATAACAATAATAACAATAATTTTACTTATCAAGCTAGAGAGTTTCCTGGCCTGCCTTTCACTAATAACATTCCTAATTTTAATTTCTCAACTCGCTCACAAAATCCCCCTCCCGCCTCAACCAATGTTAATGATGCTTCTTCAAATAGTTCAACTAACAATGCAAACGGAAATTTTAACTTAAGTGAGTTCCTGACTAGCCATATTGTCAATTTCTTTGGTCGTTTAATTCAATCGTTCCTCCCTACTTTAATTGATAATATAAAACCTCAATTCTTAGCTCAATTTTCCAAAATAACGTTTAAAACACCATGCTTCAATAATCTAACATTTTTAAACTGGAACTGTCGAGGTGTTCTAAATAAACGATCTGAATTGAAACATTTTCTGGTTTCACATGATATTGACATAGCATGTTTAACCGAAACTCACCTTATTTCTTCCAAATCTTTCACAGTTCAAGGATACAAATGTTATAGACGTGATAGACCAGGGGACGTACCAGCAGGTGGAGTATTAATTTTAGTGAAATCCGGCATTCCGCACTGGACATCATCTCTCCCAATAACACCAGGGTTAGAAACAATAGCAGTAACTATCAACCTTCAGAACGGTAATAATGTAATGATAATTTCAGCTTATAAGCCGCCTAATAAACAATTGACTGCAACACGTCTTCAAGACATTTTCAAACTAAAGGCTCCCATTATCTTATTTGGTGATTTAAACACAAAACACACTTCTTGGGGATGTAGAATAAATCAACCAGCCGGAACTTTTCTTTTAAATCTCGCAAAGCACTCAAATTTCAAAATTATTGCGCCCGTTGATCCGACATACTTTCCTTTTAATGCGAATTACCTTCCAGATATTCTAGATATTGTATTAACAAATTTAAACTTTGCTCTCCATTCATATTCTATCTGCGAACTAGATTCAGATCATAACCCAGTGATTACAACTTCCAAATCAATCACTTCTTTGCCTAATTCTCCACCGCATTTATCTACTCACAAAATAAATTGGCACACATTTCAAAATCGGTTATCATCGCTCCTTCCTCCGTTCTCGAATCTGAAAACCCCTGCAGAAATTGACCAAGGCACACTTTTGTTTACTAATGCCATCACAAATTCAATTGACTATTCATCTCATTCACTAACTGCTACTCGCAGAGGGCTCACCAAATATCCGCTACCTGAGCAATTACGTAATTTAATATCACAAAAGAACAAAATCAGACGTTTATGGGCAAAACATCGCCTACCTCATTTGAAATCTGCATTAAACCATCTAACGAAATTGGTTCGAAACGCTCTTACGATGTACCAAATGGAAAGCTACAAAAAATATGTTTCAAATCTTAATCCGCAAGATTCATCTCTTTGGAAAGCAACACGTCGATTGTTAGGTCAGTCAACCAATATTCCGCCATTAAAAGGTAACAACAAAATTGCACAGTCGATTTCTGAAAAAGCTGAGCTATTAGCAGATTATTTCGAAACTACTTTCACCCAGCATGCTGTAAACGATAGAGGACACTGCACAATAACACATTTTGTGCAGTCACCAAATTTAGATGTACCAAATCGAATTTCTTTTATATCTCCTAACAAAATATTTGAACTAATAAAAAAGCTACCAAATAAAAAGTCACCAGGCCATGACAGAATCACTGCAAATATCTTAAAGAATCTGCCCAGACATGGTCTTGCGTATCTAAACAATATATTTAACTCGGCATTGCGACTAGGATATTATCCTAATTCTTGGAAACACTCTCTAATAATTCCAATTTCAAAGCCTCAAAAAAACTTAAATCTTCGTTCAAATTATCGACCAATTAGTTTAATTCCAATTTTGTCAAAAATATTCGAAAAACTTGTATTAAAAAGATTTAAAAAATTCATTCTTGATACTAACGTGCTTCCTTCTTTCCAATTTGGCTTCAGAGAAAGCCACTCAACAACTCATCAGTTATTAAGATTAACAGAACCAAATTCATTTTTCATTTCAATCGGGTTTTCACTTACTTGCAGTTTTCTTAGACGTTGCCCAGGCGTTTGATCGAGTGTGGCATGATGGATTAAAATTCAAATTAAGGAAAATTGGAATACCATTATATCTTTACAACATCTTATCAAGTTTCCTACTGAATCGCACTTTCTCTGTACGTCTTAACTCTTTCACTTCTTCACCTCGGGCTGTTCTTGCTGGTCTTCCACAAGGATCCCCGTTATCTCCTTTCTTATTTAACTTGTACGTCGCAGATATTCCTACTAGTAATACAGTTAATATAGCTCTTTTTGCAGATGATACTTTACTCTTTTGTGCAAACCGAAATCTAAACACAGCATGTCGTATAATTCAATGTCACCTAAAAAACATAGAAAATTGGTCTAAACTGTGGAAAATTAAAATCAACCCAAACAAATCAATAGCCAAAGTATTTACTTTAAGGTATCCTGTCTTTCCTCGCCCTTTGACTTTGGATTCTTCTATCATTCCTTGGTCTCCTCTGAACTCATCTATTCGTTATCTCGGCGTTCTGATGGACACAAGACTAAATTGGCACAGTCACATCTCGTCCAAAGTAATTGAAGCCAATAGAAGGTTGGCTATTTTACGTCCAATTCTTAACCGTAACTCTTCTCTAAAAATTCATTCCACTTTAACCATTTACAAATCTATTCTTCGGCCAATATTAACCTACGCATGTCCTGTTTGGATTTCAGCTGCCCCAACCACATTAAACAAGTTACAAATCTTCCAAAACAAAATTTTAAGAATAACAGTAAATGCCCCCTGGTTTGTCAGCAATAAGACCCTCCACAACGATCTTGCAATAGAACCAATTACTTCATTTATTACAAAGCTGGCAAATAATTTTTTCAATAATTTAAATCATGTACAAGGAGCAATCACTTACGAAATAGGAACCGATCAGCCCCCACTCTCCCGCCTAAGAAACAGACTCCCATTCCATATTTTCCTTCAATATCTCTCTGATATTAGATAAGGTAGGAACATTTCTAGCAATTACCTGTCCCTCCCATCGTATTTTCTTTTTAATCCTGTCATTGCTCTAACATAATTCCCTCGCAATAACCTTGGTTGAAGGTACAACAAATGAAATCACTATCAGGGAGGTAACAAACAGTTACCCCCTTCACAATTTTCTGATTTCAAAGTTGCTCGGCCAATCAACTGAAGAGCCTCACGGCTGAACGTTGTACTGTCTTTAAATGTAAAATAAAATTAAAAAAAAAAGAATAGACTGGGGTTGTTGGACATTGGAACATGTGCGCATATCAATTGCTACTCTTGGTAACTACTTTGTAAATTTGGAGCACAATCCAAACAATTCCGCTATCATAATGAACAACTAGTGGTGCTACAGAATGGAACAGAGTTTCCCGTATTAGTTTTCTATTTCCTCGCTAGCTATTCGGAATTGCCACAAACTCTTTTATACCAGCTGTCATCTATCACCCCCAAACGTACATTTTTTTTGTCATTTTCTTAATTTTTCGGTTTCTTATTGGTAGAACGGAAACATTAATTTTAGAATATTAAAGAACACAAAAACCTAGTCATAAATGGCAATTTTCTTTTAAAAATTATGTGCCGTTTAAGAGAAAATGTCGTTTTAGCGCTACTAAAAATGCGAAATTTGAAGCTCATTTTCACAGAAAATGTTTGAGTTTTCAAAATTCTTTATTTGAAGTTATTTGAACTCACAAATATAATAATGTTTACAAATTGCTGGTAATGTGCATTAATAAGATGTGAGAGCTCTTTCAAAAAAAATTACAACTATGTAATTTTCGAAGAAACAAAAAAATAACTCAAAATAAACTTGACAGTATACTAAAGAGTGTAATTAGCACTATCCGTTACAAAAGTTTGAAGATAACATTTGCAGCCATATATGCGACAATGGCGTTTGAGAGTTTCTGAAAATGAGAAATTTTGACCTACTTTTCACAGAAAACGGTTGTGTTTTCGAGAAACTTTACTTGACATTATTTAAAGCACATGTACTCGTAAATATAATAATGTGACTATTTCACTTATGTCTGCCGCGTCGTAAGTAGCCAATGGTAAGCCTGGATATATTCAAATTAAACCAATCCCAGATGTTTATCGCCATCAGTTTGTTTACCTTTTTTATCGCTGTAAAACCTTTGTTTACCTTTTTTAAGATAACGATAGCAATTGTTTCACCTCCAAAATAGCTTGTGTGCATCAATATAATTTTAAAATGAGTCATTTTGGTTATGTTTAAAACTCTGAAATAGAATATATTATAAAATTCAGTGCCGAAAAACAGCGAAAAGAACAAAGAAAGCGTGTGGAAGCAATTTCAAGAATTTTGTGAAGAAAGGAAATACAAATGGACAGCACAAACTACAAATGAGGAATTTACACATATTTTAGGTAATTAATATACGAAGATTAGATGGTGAAGAGTACAAAGAATATGCTATCAAAACTATGTGGAAAGTTACAACAAAAAGTTATTCAGGAAAATACTTTAATGAGTACACACGTGTGTTCAATCCATTCGAAATCGACGAATTCCGCTGCTAATTCATCTTGTACATCTTCCATTTCAAATACTTCCACGGAAGGGCAAGACTTGGAAAACAACTTCCTACAACTTTAATGATTGTGCTTTTAATAAATGTTCTTGTTAGTAGCCTTGTTATAATTGTTTTCCGAACGTTTTATTACCATAAAATTGAAACATATTTGAAATCATTTTCTGCATTAAACTGTTATTCAAATGTTACTCGATTATAAGCAAATACTATAAAGACAATACAGGACACTTCGCGATATATCGAGAAACATGCATCTGGTGGCAGAACCTGGTAATAACTCTTACACCCTAACCTCAGTGCTCTGTTGGTGTTTCTTGTCTGCTTGATTTCTTTTCATTTGATTGTCTTTCTGGTCGATTTCTGGAAAACATATTTTACAATACTGTTCTTTCAATACTTTGTAACTTTATTCGTGAAAATAATGTTAATTATATGTTCATTAAATGTTCATTGTTCTCATGTCCATTATAATACATTGTACATTATAATTTTCCGTAATTTGAGCCCTTCAATATAATTAAATCACAGCGAGAGTAGGTAAAAATAAGTCTTATTTCGTTAGGTAGATTAAAAAATATTTGTTTCTTCCGTAAGAATCACATTGACACTTCTATTTGGCGCTACATTACCAGGTTCTGACACTAGGATCGCTAGTGGGAACTTGTTTCCATCGGTTGCGTGGAAGAACCGAGAACTGTCCTGTATTGTCTCTATCAAAGAGTATAGTCTCTATAGTATTTGTTATAAGTTATTCCAGGAGGCAATGATAAGTCGGAACTGAATGAAAGGTTTTCATTTTTCGGTTGTAATTTTGAGTAATATTTCCCTTTTTCGTAATTCCTGTGATTTAAATTATCCTTTCAAATCATGTAATGTGAAATTCGTGATTTCGTGAAATAGTCACACTAAATATCACTCGAAGTGCTGTTTTCTCTGCACATCTCGTGATATTACTTATGATAAAATCGCCGCTAATGTAAATATTATCGACGTGAGAAACATGTGAAAAAAGTTACATTTTTGTAAATTTTGAACAAACCAACCCATAGAGCAATATGGCTTTCATGTCATCTGATAGAGTACATTTACCACTATCCCTATCATAAATTTAAAGAAACAATTTGGAGCCGTTTTTGTAATTTTTTTAAATTGCACATATTGCACGAAGACTACTAAAATTTGGAAAACCATTTACATGACCTTTATGAAAGAATTCAATATGCAGAACAAATTTTATATGAAGAAAAAATCTCTATCTTCAATTTTGTAGTTGGAGAAAGACGCCGAAAAAATTCAAACTTTCACAATTTTCGAAAGTTCAGTGTTATCCGTGAAAATCTGACCTATGCCATGTTAAAAAGCGTGTTTTACTCTATTCATACAAGAAATTTAAAGAAAAAATTTGGAGCCGTTTTTGAGAAAATTTTGAAAATCCCCGGGGGACTTCATATAAAGTACCCCCAAATTTTAAAGAATCTTTTTCAAAATCTCAAAGCTTTGACTAGAATCAGATCGACCGGGGAATACCCAATTTGGAAGAAATCGTACGTATGGTTTAGGCGCTAGCAGTGTTTAAAGACGGATAGACAGACAGACGGACGGACGGACGAACGGACGGACAGACAGACGGACGTTTTCCTTCAATTGGGTTTTCGGTATCAAGGACCTAGAAAACAGGGTTTCTGGCTATACCACGTGTTAGGGGATTTTTTTTCTTAATTTAGCAAGTGGTTTTATCCACTTATTCGTTTTCACGGCCCGGCAATTAATTTTTTTCCGCCGAAAATTGGCCATTTTTTCGCGCAGCATTACATAACTTTCCCTATACTACATATATCACTCCGTGTATACGTACGTATACGGGAAAGTAAACACGGACATTACTTCACCAGAGTGTCCAATTCAGTAACGCATTCAATACGGTACCAGGAATTCACCTCAAGTACGCAGATCGGAATATCCTACATTAGATTTAATGCTGTAGCAGTAGACAACACGATGTGCAACGATTCCCCTGTAGTGTTCCATTCATTTTATCCTGTCAACCTCAACACCTGTAACTTTATTCTTGCAATATTTGTATGCAATAGTTGCACATGTTAGAAAACTCATTTTCGGAACTTAAACTATAAAATATTGATTTTTTTCTCGCTCAAAATTCTCCAAAGTTTCGTTCAAATTACACAGTGTCACCCGATATCTTTATCATTTCTCTTGACACATTTGCACATCCATTGTAGGAGGAGAGGACTTCACCCTCTTGCGCTATATATGCCCTAAACAAAAAAAAATCAGTTTTAATATAACGAGAAAATACGACTCCCCGACTTAGCGATTTATTTCTCTTTTATGGTATTCATTTAATAACGAAAGGTCTGCAGGTGTGAGGGCCGAATCCATTTATGTCAGGTTTCCGCTTCCGAGAGCACAGGCGTATCTACGCTTTCATATGGCGCGTCTCGCAGCCGTTGACTTCAATTAATCAATGGCGGCCCCTCTCGCGCCCGCTCGCTCACCGCTTGCGCCAACCGCCTCTGCCCCCGCCCTCCCATCCCGGCACCCTCCACCCCCCGCCCTACGCATGCAGCGCGAATCCCACCCTCACCCCCCATACCCATACCCCTTCCATGAACGCGTTTCACTTCAACTTCGCTTCAGAATCCCACCGCTGCTTGTCAATCTTTCTCTTGATCCCATTCTTCCTCGACCTCGGTCGAGGTGACTTTTTAATTCACTTCAAAATACAGTGTTTCCACACATCACTCACTGCTCAGATAGTCATCGCCCATTGTGTTTATTTTCTAACTTTTTTCATCGGTTTTACGGATGACGCACATATGCGTACTTCATTATTGTTCGTAAAAAATACTATTATCTTGATCTGGATTGTGATATGATGAATTGGTTAAAAATAGTGATTAAACACATACCAAAATTCGTCACTCCCTATTTCAGGAATATATTGCATACGAGCGTACCATTGCGAGAACTCTCGCATGTTAAACTCCACCCTCTTCCCTACCTTTCCATTTCCGTATGAAGGGGGGACAATCTGCTAACGAAACATACTTATTTGTTTAAGAAATTATTAAGGTAACTTCCAATGTACTTATAGAAATAAGTACATTGGAAGTTATCTTGATAATTTTTTATATCAGTTTCATTGGAAGTTATCAAATAAAAACAACAAATTATAAAATTAATGTTTAAAACAAATTTTGAATAAAGGATTATTCTGTGTAAAGGGTTATTATTGACAGATCATAATGGAACAATTCACAGCAATTCCTTAAAAACAACGTTTGAAGTAATTAGACAACCTTGCTTGATTTTAGTTTTCCTTGGTAGTCACAAAAGGTTTAGAAAAGTTTTTTACTCTTAAGAAAGCTACGTAAAGTTGTCCATGCGAAACTACAGGAACACACAAATACAACCCTAATGTTTGGAACATTATTTAACTTTATTACCAAATTGAGAGGTACACTTTTACCATTCTATCGCCTCGAATATCAGTAATTAGTTTAATTTCACACACTGTTGCAGATTCTGCACGTTTCTGAACACGTGGAGTGGTATTGAGAAGCGCCTGACCGTAATAGAATGTCCAAGAAGTTCTCGTCCTATAGATAGCGGTGCGAGACTTATATCCCCACGTACAGAGCGTACAGGCTGTACATAGCATTACGCAATGTACTCCGGAGCAAAGCAGGGCTTATGAATTTAATTAAAGCACGAGGCCCGATAACCGATATCTTGGAACCAGAAAGAAGGCGTCTTTTCGTGTCCCCGATAATTTTTAACGCACTTCTATCTTAAGCACCTAATAAATATTAATAAATTTCATCTCAGTTGCGCCCTGCGCTCAGATAAGACGTCGAAGGCTCCAATAACTAACGCCTGCCCCTTAACCTCCATGTAATCATGAAAGGTCACTTCGGGGCACAGTCCTCGTGATAGCAAGACCCGCGCTTCGGAGTTCCCCCTCCGCCCGTGATAAGGGCCACCCAGAACGCACTTGCGTCTCTGACCATAACAAGTATCTCCCCCTCCACCAGTGGCGTGCATTCAACCCCAGCAACCCCAGCACTGCTGGGGTAAGCAATAATGAGAATTAAATGAATCTTGAGAACAATGTACCCTATGTCATGTGATCAAAATGTTGCACCCACTGTATACTCTACTGCGATCTTTGCGCTGGCCCATTGCTCTTCCTCAAGAGCGCTGTAAGGGCCCTCACGGCCCTGCCCCAGCTCTGTCATCGTCGCTGGGAAAGACAGCTGCGCGCGCATCTACTTCACTGGGCCCGGGGCACGCGGCGGGCAGGGGGGAACCATGCCGATACTCTGCTCCTGTTCAGCTAGCTGGGGATTGATGACGTTTCTCCCCTTCCCTTTGCTTCGTGGCCAGGCGTCTCCTGGGGAACGTGATTGCAGTACTCCCTGCTAGAGGGCAGATGAGAGCAACCCAGTCACATTACTGCCAGTGGCTACCACAAAGCAAAATTATTTTAAATGACATATTTTGTTAATATAAATTACTGTACCCTTTGTCGAGAATTGTGTAACTTATAAATTTATTACAGAGCACATATTTCTCTCTCGCGTTAATAACAGTGAACAAAAATTTAAGTAGAGATTTTATTAATTTTTCTGAGGAAGGTAGTTCTTACACACGTGATCAAAACCCAAAAAATCCCCGATTTTTTGAGTAGCCCAGGTTTCTCTTCTTAGAAAATCAATGTGCGTGGCTGAACAGTGTGTGACGTAGTGGTGATCCATTGCAGTGACGTATTGTCGTGTTTTCTCGTATTTCGTGAAGATTTGTAGTAATTACGCTGTGTAGTAATACGTGATTTGTGTAATCTAACAGGTATTCTGGAACAATTGTGTGTAGTATGTCTTCCAGTGAGTGTGTAATGGATGATATTTTTAGGAGACCATTTTCAACGAGGCAGTTCCATGAGACGAAGCAGGTAATTGAAAACGGTAGGCCAACACCAGCCTTAGCACAATTACAGCAGATAACAAAAAAATTGACGAGACATTTCACTTGCTCTTCCTACGAAAAATATCAATGGCTAGCTGGCAGTGAAATACTGAATTGTTTGTTTTGTTGGTCTTGTTTTCTCTTTGGTCAAGATCAGAATACCTCATGGACAAAATCGGGATATAAAAATTTAGGAAGTTTCACAAAAGCAGCAACTGCACACGAACTGTCAGTAGGACACATCAGAGCTTCGTATCTTTTGGTATCATTCGGGCATGCTCGTATTGAAACGCAATTGGACCAGCAACTTCAAACTGAGATATCTCTCCACAATAAGAAAGTACAACAAAATCGCGAGCTTCTCAAAAGGTTCATAAACGCCGTATGCTTCTTAAGTAAACAGGAATTAGCATTCAGAGGACATGACGAATCTAGATTGTCACTTAATCGTGGTAATTATGTGGAACTACTGCACTACACAGCAGAGTATGATTCTCTCCTGAGGACTCATTTGGAAACTTCGACAGTATTCCGCGGGTTATCCAATCGGATACAAAATGATCTCATAGATTCCATATCTCATTCGCTGTTGCAAGAAATTAAATCTGAAATGGCGAATGCTAATTTTGTCTCTGTGTTGGTAGATGAAACAACAGATGTTTCCAACACTGCTCAGTTTTCAATTGTGTTGCGATATGTTTACGGTGGTGAAACAAAAGAACGGTTTATCGGATTTCGTGATGTAAGTGCGAACCGAAGCGCCGTGGCGATAGCAGAGCTTATAAGAGAGTACTTGACAGAATTTGACTGCAATAACAAGCTTATAGCTCAGTCGTACGACGGCGCAGCGTCCATGTCTGGAAATGTGAACGGCGTCCAGGTCCTCATAAAACAGACTCATCCTCAGGCAGTTTATATTCATTGCTACGCACATGTATTGAATTTAGTACTTTCACGTAGTGTTAATAACATCAGAGAATGTAAAATTTTCTTTAGTAATTTGAGTGGTATTGCTGCCTTCTCACGGTCACCAAAACGAGCAAAACTTCTTGACAATTTTCTACAAAGACGATTGCTATCTGTTTGCCCAACTAGATGGAACTATACAGAGTGACTTGTCAACACTGTGTATATGCACAGAAATTATCTTCAGAATGTATTCACTACTATGCTCAATAACCAAGACGAGGTTGAAAATGATATATTGGCTCCTGTTAGTGGTTATTTGTCAATTTTATCTGATTTTTTGTTTTGCATTTTATTGAGAACTTTTGATAAAATCTTTTCGTTCTCGGGAATATTGTACAACATTCTCCAAACAAAAGCACATGACATCGGTTACTGTAGACAAACAATTAAAGAAACACGAAGAAATATAGCTGATATGAGAAGCGAGTATGAAAGTGTACATTCTGAAACCATAAGAGAAGTTGTCAAAGAATCTAGGGGAGTCAATGTAAATTACAAGCGACTATATTACGAAATCTTTGATAATGTGGACAAGCAGTTGGAGATTAGATTTCAAGACAACGGAAATTTGCAGTTCTTGGAATTAATATCAAATGATATTAGCAAGTATAACACATACAAGAAACAATTTCCCCAGAAGGAATTTTCTAGCTTGCTTGGAGCTTATGGGAGTAATTTTGATGAAGTAAGATTACGCAAAGAACTTACAGTATTTTACAGCACCGAAGAGTTTCAAGAGAAAAGCCCATATGAACTATTGAAATCTTTGAATACCATGTCGCTATCCACAGGCTTTCCACAACTTACGCGCCTTGTATCACTGATTTGTTCTATTCCTGTATCTACAGCACCGGTAGAAAGATCGTTTTCGGCTCTGAAAAGAATAAAAACTTATGCTCGAAACAGAACAAGTGAAAAGAGATTATCCAATTTATCCTTACTCTCTATCGAAACATCTCTACTGGAGGACATAAGACACACACATTCATTTTCCCGAAAAAACTATGCAGCATTTTGCTAGTCATGAAAGAAGAATGGATTTTACATTTCGTTGATTGCAGCATCATTTGCAGAAAGCAGACTTCATTTTCCTGTTCTGTAAGTTACGATAATTTACTTTTTCTTGCATGAAAATATAGTTTGTGTAAGAGTGATGAATTGAATGTTGGAATTTTTTATTTTTTAAATATTGTTTCACGGTTGTGTTAAAAAATCTCCTTTTGCGCGACTACTTTGTATGGGTTGGAGTGGGGGAATCTGTTTGGCCGGGAGCAGCTGGGGTATACCAAGTAATCATCGCACGCCCCTGCCCTCCACCATGTACTTACAAACAGGAGTGGGGATGTAGTCTATATAGTTCATAAGGAAACATTGTAAAGGGTTCACAACCATTTTCGACTTTGTAATAGAAATTTTGTATAACCTGTATTTTATTCGCTTCTGTAATAAACTCAATGTGTTCTCACTCTCTGAGTTTCATTTCACCAAGTCTGTCTGGAAAACCGTCGACTTGCCATCGACGTATTTTACTCGAGGAACGTGTCTTTGAGGCCACCGCCCTCAAAATTCCCGATTTTAAGGCCCTAGAACGCTTAGTTTAGGAGTTATTTAACTAAATAAATTTTAAGAATGCTTCCAGAATGGTGCTCATTACATTTCATGTGAATTTTTATATGCGATTTTTTAAACAAATCCCTCATATTTTTAAGTCAAAGGGCAATTCGTCATGTCTTCATGAAATTCTCGTTTTTAAATTGGTTGTGTGTGAGAGTAACCACACTCAACTATTCTGCAAAATAATTAGACGTGGGAATTTAAGACAAATGTCTATTTAGTTTCTTTAGGACGTTGTGGAAAATAATTGCAAATATTTACGAGTCATGAGAAAATAGATCTTCTGAAAGCGTCTAATAGTGCCTAAAATGTCCTAAAAGGGTGGTGGATGCCTATTTGAATATGTCGTTGCCTAAAACAGTGATTTTCAAGAACGATCATATTTTAAATGCTAAATTTTGAAATTCATTTTATGGAAACGCAAGTACTTTTCCGAAACGCAAATATTATATGATCGAATTCGCAATCGACGACGCACCGAAACCACTCACCCAAAATACTGATATCAATGCGCCCTGCAAGTCAACATAATTAAGATGTTTCACGCTCGTCTCCAATCAGCACCCACTTCTTAGACAATTGCATCCATTCCTGGTGCAGCAGCGCTGTTGATAGGCCTAGGCTAACTCTTTTAAGTTAGAATCGCAAACTTTTCAAAAATTAGTGGTGCTTCCAACGCACATACTTTCTCACTCTGCTTCTATATGGTCCTTAATGCTATTCCAATACTTCATAAACCAGCAAAAGTGCATTCTACCAGCAAACGTTTTCCGTACCGAGACCCGAAATCCGATACTCAAAGTTAACGAACCGGCACTTTACCACTACGCCACACTAGTACCGCGTGGGTCAAACAGAGCCATGAAAGAATCGAACCGACCTATAAAATGGTAAATGCATGATAAAGGAGCAATTGATACGATGGTACATACGCTTTACAAATCCAAGAAGAGACGTAAAAAATTGTTAAAAGCTAAAAATTTGAACAAATATATACAGACACTTCCAGTACATTTATCGTAATTATCAATATTTGTTTTTCAAATGGTTTCACATGGTTTTAAATAAAGTTTATAGAATTCTCAATTGTTTCCAATGACAACAGAGAATTCTGACAAATAATATTCCGCGACCAGGATACGAACCGCCGAAGCTTCCCTCGGAAGACATGTACCAATCCTCGCCGATTAACCGCTGCGACCACAATGGGTAGACATGAATTGCACTTATAAAAGAGTAATAGAGTATGGTGGTTTCATTTCTCACTTTAGAAAACGAGAAAAAACAGAGTATGTAAAACAAATGTCCTTTAAGCGCTCAGTGAAGGTATCTGAGAACATCATCATTAATAACAGAAAAACAGGTTCAATTTAGAGATTAGAAAACTAAGAACTGTGATAATGTCTCTGACATTCTATAGCACCACTATTCTTTTTAAATTTAGCAACAGGTTTTATCCACTTCTTCGTTTCCAGAACCATGCTATAAGAGTTTTTCTGGCAAATTCCCCGTTTTCCGGCGCACGATTACATAACTTTCTCTTCTTACGAAGTATTCGGAAGGCGAGAAAGAAATAATAATTTCGTTACCGTTAGGGATATGTAAGTTCATCGCATGCGTTCTGGTTATATTGTATTACAATTTAACGTTAAAATACTCATAATTTTACTTAAATTGGTTAATACAGATATATAATAGACAACGATTGATTTGACATGTCATACGCTTCAGAAATCGAATAACAGAGTTGAAAAATTGTTTAAAGGATGCAGTAAGGGAAAATACAGACAAGTCCTTTTTATTTATCTGCATTGATTCTATTCGTGAGTAGAAGTACTTCAAATAATTTTCAATAAATTGTCTACACTCTTCGATGTTTTTTCCCTGGAATATCACATTCGTCAAATTAAAATCCCCCTCTGGGGATCGAACTCGGCATCTTCTTTACTGAAGATCTCAACCCCAAGGCGCTTTAATAAGCTGCGCCATGGGAGTGACAGGCGGACTAACTATTTATATTTCAGTCAAAACATATTTGTATCAGTTCTATCATTAGGAGCTGGTAATTGTCAACTTGCGAAAAACATGTCTTTCAAACATGACCAAGAAAGGCAGCGGTGAATGGTTTACTCCAAATAATTTATCGGACGATCGGCATTCGAAAAATAACTACTGCGAGAAAGTCTTTGCCATTCTATATCACTACTAGTTTATTTATATATTTACCGTCCCTTTTTACACACGTGCAGAAAATTTAGAGAAAAAATTTGGAGCGGTTTTGGAGAATTTTTTTGTTGTAAATTTGAAGCAAAGATTACGCAAAAACGATTCGTTTCTTTCCGAACGTTCTACATAATCTTTTTTAAAGAGCTAGTAATGTACAAGAGACTTTGTCTGAGGTAGAAATCGCTATCTACAATTTTGTAGTTACGTAACGATTACTAACTTTCTCTTCTTACGAAGTATTCGTAAGGCGAGAAAGTAAAAAATTGAAATTAATCTCAAGATTTGTTGCTTTATTGTCGCTAATTTGTTACGTAAGAAAAAATTGCTTCTCTTCACTTGACACTGCTATAACAATTCGGCTAACTTGATATCAAGTTAGCATCGCTATTACAAGAAGACAAAAAATTACAGAGATAAATAAAATATAACTACATGGATATTTGTCACTCAAAACCTACCATAAAAGAAATTATGTTAGTTTTTAAACAAAACCAGAAATGTAATTTCCCGAAAACGCGGTTCTGCACCGCAATGACAGGGAAACCAAAAAATTACACAAATAAATAAAATAAACTATTTACGTGGGCATTTGTCTTTTTTGTCGTTCAAAGCCCAGCATAAAAGAAATTCTGTAAATCTTTAAACAATATACTAGAAATGGAATTTTTCACAGACGTGATTTTAACTAGCTGTCCAGATAACCTACCAAAACCAACCATAAAATATTTCTTGTTACTCTTTAAATAATATACTAGGAATGGAATTTTTCGCAAACGTGGTTCAAACGTGTTGTCAAGGTGACAATGTCAAGAAATTACACAAATAAAAAAATATTTACGTACGAATTTATCGATTTTTGTCGCTCAAAACATACCATAATAGTTATTTATGTCACGAGTCCTCTAAATGGGTATATAAGACGAAGCTGGAAGTTTAACTGCGAGGCGGAGCGATAGCGAAGCCGAGTAATTAACCTTCCGGCTGAGTCCTTAAAGACTAATAGAGGACGAGTTACACACAATATATTTTGTTATTTCTAGTTTAGTTAAGTTAAGTTAAGTTAATGCCTTATTTTACGTGGCGAGACTCGGGCCATCAGGCCCGCTCTTCCGTCTGACCACGCAAATTTCGCTACGCTCCTTTCACCTAGCGGAGAAAGAAGGTATTATCTCGGGCGACGAAACAGGCGATTTGAATTTAGCTCAGAGGCGTCATTTAGGCTTGAGGATCTTTTACATGCAAGTAAATCTACTAACATGGGCCAGCCGGCTTTACTTCCCCTCCGCGGAAGGCGTACGAAGGATTTTTTCGCCCTTAAAAATCCACGGCTTCGATCGGGTTTGAACCCACGAACTTGGGTATGACAGTCCGGCACGCTAACCATCACACCATCGAATCCGCCAATTCAAAATAATTTTATCGCCTATTCAAAATAAACGTTTATCACTTTCATGAGTTAAGAAAAAAATTGTCATTATTCTCGGTTTTCTGTAGCAAGGGATGGTTGTACTGGATACTTTGTTTGTGATTAAACAGTTGAATGCTTTTTCTGCTAATGCAAGCTGATTGAGAAAAAATGTCCTGGAATTTCGAAGTATTAGCATATATTTCTGTTCCAGTGGTATTCTGGAGGAAGCAGACGATGCAAAACGCAGTTTCATGCCTTCTAAATCTGTAACCACTTATGAAAAAGCGTATGGTTTATTTTGTGATTGACGAACGAAAAGGAATGTTCGAGGCATTAACGAAGATTTATGCTATCATTTTTGAACGAACGATCAAAACATTTAAACCTACTAGTCTCTAGTATACTTAAGTATGCTAACAAAATGTATAAAAGTACATGAAAAGACTGAGTTTCCACCTAAGTTATTCATTCCCTGCAATTTGAAATAATAGCAAATACTGAAGGCTAATTATTTAAAATTTATTTGAATATACTATTATAAAGTTATTGAATATTTGAAGAAAAAACCTAAGCTAATTACAAGCCTAAATAATCGGAAGAGCAAGTAACTAAGTTCTCACTAGAGGCTGACGATCACATACTTGCTTTTGAAGGTCATTCTTGTTTTTGGAGTATTTGGTGCTTGCCAGGGATAAGAACTTGCAGACTTGACCGTGAACAATATACAAGAGGAAGGGGTACATATTCCTTTGACAATTGTTTACATTTATTCCCAAAAATTGTGTTTTGTGTCAAAGTCATATTTATCCCAAGATTTAAGAGCACTGATAAAATATAAACCTGAAAGTCCGCTAAAATATTTTTAATAGACTCCGAGAATTTTTTTCTTGAAGTCCTTTATTTGAATCTTTATTTGAATTTTTATTTGAAGTCCTTTTAACTTACAAATTAAACATTCATTACAATTGTAGAAAATGTGCATATTAACGGTGAGAGAAATCATTTAAAAAAATTACATTTGGGTAATATTTGAGAAAAACAACAAAAAATACCCAAAAATGAACTTAACGTGATATTAAAGAGTACAATTAGTACAATTCATTCGAAAAGTTTGAAGGGAGAATTTCGAGCCATTTTGGGGAAAATGGCGTTTGAGCGTTTCTGAAAATAAGGAAATTTGAGATAGCTTTCACAGAAAACAGTTCAGTTTTCGAGAAACTTTACTTAACATTATTTGAAGCACATGTCATAAATATATAATGTGTAAAATCTCCGCTAATGTAAATACTGTATTAACACGTGAGATACAAGTAAAAAAATTGTTTTTGTAATTTTTGAAAGAAGGAAAGAATAGAACAATACGGCGTCATCTGTTATGTCATCTCACAGATATTAGACACAGATATTTAGTACTAACGCTTCCAAAAAGTTAAGGAGAAAATTTGGAGACAATTTTTAAAAAAATCTTGTTTTTGTAATTTTTTAAAATTGCACATATTGAAATATTGCGCGAAAACTACTAAAAGTTCAAAAAAATGTGCATGAATATTAATGAAGAACAACGGAGAATTTTATTTGTAGGAAAAATATATATCGTAAATTTTGCAGTTGTAGGACGGCGCCGAAAAAAATTCGAACTTTAACATTTGTCGAAAATTTAGAGTTTATCATGAAAATCGGAAATTTTAAGGAAAGGAAAAACTTTTAACAATTTTTAGAACTCTTCCAACGAAAGACGGAAAACGGTTAGTGACAAGCAAATTTACTTAAAAGGCAACATGAATAGCAAATTCCACAGAACTAAGGCTGAATTCTTTTCAAAGCACATCAAGACAAAATTAAAGAGCATATTACACTTTCTGACTTTTCACATCAATTGACTCTCCATACAACACTCCTGTCTCCACCCATGGTTACAGAAGGGGTTTATATGCAATGATTCTGCCGAAATAAATTCTCGGCGACGCGTTGTCACGCCGTTCTCTGATCTGCCGCAGCATGTGGCCACACAGTCACACAACTTCAGCTCCTTCTCCCCAAATACGCCCAAACGAGTTCACACCACGCCGCACCATGCCACGCCATGCCACATTATCATCGTGTCACACCACGCTCTCTCGCAGGTGTGTCAAGCTGGAACAGCCATGTCAGCTCACCGGAATGAAACACGTCTAATGTTATTAATTGCTAATTAATTGCCAATTAATTGCCACGTATCTTCAGGGCGAAAACCGGTGTGAGCTGGCTTGACGCGACGCCAGCACACACATCAGTGAAATTCGGGTCGCAGGTCCACGGAAACACTTAGATGATTTATTGCTAATTAATTGCCAATTAATTGCCAAAATTTCGAATTAATTGCGACCTACCTTCAAGGCGAAAACGGGTGTGAGCTGGCTTCATGCGAATGTTTCAGTTTTTAACAATTTTTTCTCATATACTCATATACATATCTCAAGCACATATACTCATTACTATAATAATGTCAAAAAATTGTGAATAAAGTAAAAATTAACGAAGTGACACAAAAGTAAAAAAAATACATTTTTGCATTTTTACTTTCCCGTATACGTAAGTATACACGGAGTGATATACGTAGTGTAGGGAAAGTTTTCTAATGCAGCGCGAAAAATGGCCAATTTTCGGCGGAAATAAGATAATTGCCGTGCCGTGAAAACGAAAAAGTAGATAAAATCAGTTATTAAGAAAATTTAAAAAAAATTCCCTAACACGTAGTGTAGCTAGAAACCCTGTTTTCTAGGTCCTTGATACCGAAATACCAATTGAAAGGAAAACGTCTGTCTGTCCGTCCGTCTGTAAACACTGCTAGCGCCTAAACCACACGTATGATTTCTTCCAAAATGGATATTCCCCGGTCGATCTGATTCTAGTCGAAGCTTTGAGATTTTGAAAAAGATTCTTCACAATTTGGAGGTACTTTATATGAAGAATCCCCGGGGATTTTCAAACTTTTCTCAAAAACGGCTTCAATTTTTTTCTTTAAATTTCTTGTGTGAATAGAGTAAAATATACTTATTAACATGGCAAAGGTCCGATTTTCACAGTTAACTCTGAATTTTCGAAAATTCTGAAAGCTAAATTTTTTTCGGCGTCTTTCTCCAACTACCAAATTAAAGATAGAGATTTTTTCTTCACATAAAATTTGTTCTGCATATTCAGTCCATTCATAAAGGTCATGTAAATGTTTTTCAAAATTTTAGTAGTTTTCGTGCAATATTGCGTGCAATATGTGCAATTTTAAAAAATTACAAAATCAAGATTTTCTAAAAAACAGCTCCAAATTTTTTCTTTAAACTTTTGGTAGGAATAGTGCTAAATGTACTCTATCAATGACATAAAAGCCATATTGCTCTATAGGATGGTTTTTTTCAAAAATTACAAAAATGTAAATTTTTTCACATGTTTCTAACGTCGATAATATTGACATTAGCGGCGATTTTTTCTCATTATTATATTTACGAGTACATGTGCTTTAAATAATGTCAAGTAAAGTTTCCCGAAAATCGAACCGTTTTCTGTGAAAAGTAGCTCAAAAATTCGCATTTTCAGAAACGCTCGAACGCCATTTTCTCATGTATGGCTGCAAATTTTTCTTCAAACTTTTGTAAAGGATAGTGCTAATTACACTCTTTAGAGCGTAAAACTTATTTTGAGTTACTTTTTTTCAAAAATTACATAATTGTAATTTTTTTGAAAGATCTCTCTCATCTTTAATATGCAGATTACCAACAATTTGTAAACATTATTATTAGGGCCCGGATAATTATGTAATTACATATTTTCCTAAGGTAACTCCAGCAAGTCCAAACAACGATATATTCACGTTTCACATCGTTTAGTGACCAAAAACGTTGTGTTTTTAGTATATATATTTACATATTTTGCCCGAAGTTACATATATTTACATATTTTACGCAAATAAACATATTTTTACATATCACTGAATTTTTCCATTATCCTACATTTAAAATATTTAATTCATTATTTTTCCGATCTGTTTTTGATAAAGAATCATCCAAACAAACAATTCAGCATTGTCAAACATTTTTTCTGTAGCCTACTCTCTAAAATGAAGCTAGCATTACACGCTGAAATGAGTGTATCCATAAATGCCATCGGTATTGGAAGTAAAAGGAGAAGGCGACGATGTAATCCATAGCTTCTGTTCTCTTAGTTTTCAGCGCGAGTATCGCGGAGAACAGAAAGGAAGTTTGATTTGTGAAAATGATATCTATAGCAGGCGATATCGCGCACCCACTTCGCATATTTTAGAGGTCTCCTTTGACCTTGATTCCCTTCCCAGAAACTACACGCACCAGCTCAAGAAAGGCCGTTGACATTTTTCTTTCCCTGATTTTTACATGCGTCCCTCTACCATTGTTCGTAAATTGTGTCTTTCGACCAAAAATCTGAAGTAAAATCTCGCCGTGGAACTGATTGTGAAAGGTTTAATGAACGTTTAAAAGTGTAAGTCTTATTTTTTTAACTTGAGAAGTGTTACCCAAATGCAACTATCAAACTATTACAAAACGTTTTCACGATACAACGGAACTTTTGTGGCCTAATGAAGTTAAACATGTCTTCCTTCCGGTACTAGTGCAGCGCCGTACATGCGCAAGGCAGCAGAAGCCCTGCAGGTATTTTTCTAAAATTACTTCTTCTAACCTATCTTGTGCATGCGTTTCGTTTGCAGAACTAATTAGATCTCAGTTTGATAAAGTTGATGCATTGATTTCCAATACAAACTAGTGGTGCTAGAACAGCACTTACTTTCCCGTATTAGAGGAAAACAGCTAAGTAGTACTGTAATATTGCACTTTATGCGCTACTAACATCTTCGCATGGAACTCACTATTTCCATTGCAGTGTTGTCAGAACTATGTGAATTCTACAACTTCACAAAAATAGAATGCAAAAGTTTTGTAACCCTGTATTGAAAAAAGAAGCCTGATACCCTGGAAATATAGAAATGCCTTCCATTGGGCCATGATTAGGGAAGAGTATTTTAAAACCATGCAACAAATTCTCTACTCACTACAAATGGTACAGCATTTGGTGCAAAACTAAATATTTGCCTGCAAATATCAACATAAATTAGACAATTATAACTCCTTTTCATACAGCTCCATTAGGTCACAACAATGACACTAATTCACAGATATTCGCGAGCGCAAAGTGAATTCCATTGTTGCAGACCCTGCGTTGTCGCTATTCTGAGAGCTATTAATTGTTTTTGCTTATTTCAAATATTTCAAAATAAACAATTTCTAAAATATTAATGTGTAAGTCTATAACAAAGTTCGAATGTAAGAAACGAAGAAAGAAATAATATACAAAATTGCACATTCTAATTTACGACGCATCCAGCTGTCCGAAGCGCAGTAAATTTACAGCGGCCTATTACGTTTGTCACAAAATTAAAGAAAAACTACTCGTATTTTGAAAAAATTAAGCATGACCGTATTTATTTTATTTATTTATTTGTCAATATTCGGAATTGCCACATACTCTTTCTTGCCAGCTACCATCTATCATCGCCAAAAGTACATTTTTTTGTCATTTTCTTAATTTTTCGGTTTCCTATTGGTAGAACAGAAACATTAATTTTAGAATATTAAAGAACACAAAAACCTAGCCGTAAATGGCAATTTTCTTTTAAAAATTATGTGCCGTTTAAGAGAAAATGGCGTTTTAGCACTACTAAAAATGCGAAATTTGAAGCTCATTTTCACAGAAAAATTTTTGAGTTTTCAAAATACTTTATTTGAAGTTATTTGAAGCACTTACACTCACAAATATAATCATCTTTACAAATTGCGGATAATGTGCATATTAAAGATGTGAGAGATCTTTCAAAAAATTTACATTTATATAATTTTTGAAAAAAAAACAAAAAAAAACTCAAAATAAACTTCACGCTATACTAATGAGTGTAATTAGCACTATCCGTTACAAAAGTTTCAAGAAAAAAATTGCAGCCCATATACGAGAAAATGACGTTTGAGCATTTCTGAAAATGCCGAAATTTGAGCTACTTTTCACAGAAAAGGGTAGTGTTTTCGAGAAACTTTACTTGACATTATTTAAAGCATATATACTCGTAAATATAATAATGTAAAAAAATCGCCGATAATGTAAATACTAACGACGTGAGAGACAAGTAAAAAAATTTACATTTTGTAATTTTTGAAAAAACCAACCGATAGACCAAAATGGCTTTTATGTCATTGATAGAGTACATTTACCACTATCCCTACCAAAAGTTTAAAGAAAAAATATGGAGCCGTTTTTGAGAAAATTTTGTTTTTGTAATTTTTTAAAATTGCACATATTGCACGCAATATTGCACGAAAACTACCAAAATTGTGAAAAACATTTACATGACCTTTATTAAAGAACTCAATATGCAGAACAAATTTTATATGAAGAAAAAATCTCTATCTTCAATTTTGTAGTTGGAGAAAGACGCCGAAAAAAATTCAAACTTTCACAATTTTCGAAAATTCAGAGCTGTACGTGAAAATCGGACCTATGCCATGTTAAAAAATGTATTTTCCTCTATTCATACAAGAAATTTAAAGAAAAAATTTGGAGCCGTTTTTGAGAAAATGTTGAAAATCCCCGGGGGGCTTCATATAAAGTACCCCCAAATTTTAAAGAATCTTTTTCAAAATCACAAAGCTTCGACTAGAATCAGATCGACTGGGGAATATCAATTTTGAAGAAAATCGACCGAACGGTTTAGGCTAGCGTTGACCACACAAGGACAGACGGACGGAATGCCGTCAATCGATTTTTAAGTATAAAGAAGCAACAAATCATGGATTTTGACCACACCACGTGTTAGGGGATTTTT
This sequence comes from Acheta domesticus, assembly GCA_031308135.1. Classification (NCBI taxonomy): domain Eukaryota; kingdom Metazoa; phylum Arthropoda; class Insecta; order Orthoptera; family Gryllidae; genus Acheta; species Acheta domesticus. The sequence continues at coordinate 25,710 of JAHLJT010009748.1, forward strand.
TTTCTTAATTTAGCAACTGTTTTTTTCCACTTATTCGTTTTCACGGCCCGGCAATTAATTTTTTTCCGCCGAAAATTGGCCATTTTTTCGCGCAGCATTACATAACTTTCCCTAGACTACGTATATCACTCCGTGTATACGTACGTATACGGGAAAGTAAAAAGGATTAACGAGATGGGGCACGTGAATTGACGCTATGAGCTACAATACTCAAAATTTTTATTTTGAATAACAAGTTACACATCAATTTTATTCTGAAGCTGCAGCATCTATAGGCACATCGAAGCAATTGTTTGATATTCAAAAGCTGAACAACTGCATTGCTCCCTTTTTCAGTAAGCACTACAATTAAATTTTTGTAAACATCTTCCCTGGAACTTTCTGGTAGCTTTGAAATTACTCAATCAGCAGTCGCTTCTTTAAAAAACCGTTCATTTATCATTCGAGGGTCAATAGGGGATCGAGTGAAGAAAAAGAGGTGTTCCGTTCTGGAGAAAAACCCAGGATTCGAAACAATTTGTGCTATTAGTGCAATGCTATGAAGAGACAATTCCGTCACACTGGATCCAGAAAACACGGAGAAGACTAGAAAGTGTATTTGACATGAATATTTAGATGCGTTTTTAAACAAATCCTTCATATTTTTTAACTCAAAATGCAATTCGTCACCTCTCCTTGAAATTCTTTTTGTTTAGAGACCTCATTTATACAGATTGGTTGCATGGTAGAGCCGCAAAGGGAAGGTATACTACTGAAATAATATCGGAGACGACATATCTTTCATATTGATACGGAGATCATTGTAAATAATAGGATTATGAGAACTATAATGTTTAATTCTGGTCTTTATATTAAGTACACAGAACAATACTAAGATAAAGGTATTTTAATAAAAAATAATTGATATAATGATACTTAATGTTATATATTTCATACTTTTGAGTACATATTTCTGTATTATAATACATATATATGTACATATTTTCCCAATTTTAGTACATAATTATCCGGGCCTTAATTATTATATTTGTGAGTGTAAGTGCTTCAAATAACTTCAAATAAAGTATTCTGAAAATTCGAAAAATTTCTGTGAAAATGAGCTTCAAATTTCGTACTTTTAGTAGCGCTAAAACGCCATTTTCTCTTAAACGGCACATAATTTTTAAAAGAAAATTGCCATTTATGACTAGGTTTTTGTGTTCTTTAATATTCTAAAATAAATGTTACCATACTACCAAGAGGAAACCGAAAAATTAAGAAAATGACAAAAAAATGTAGTTTTGGCTGTGATGACAGCTGGCAAGAAATAGTTTGTGGCAATTCCGAATAGCTAGCGAAAACCCAAGGAAATAGGAAACTAATACAGAAAAGTCTGTGCCTATCTCTAGCACCACTAGTTTTGAAAAACAACAAATAAAGCAATATGCCGTTTATGTCATCTCATAGAGTGCATTTAGCAGTATTCCCACCAAAAGTATAATGATAAACCTTGGAGCCATTTTTGAGAAAATGTTGCATTTGTATTTTTACTTACCCGTATACTATGTATATACGGAGTAATATACGTATTATAGGGAAAGTTATGTAAAGCCGCGGAAAATCGATTTCAGATATCAACGGAAATACACGTTTTGGGAATGATACCGAAAATGTGTGCCTTTTCAAAATGTCCGCCATCCGTCTGTCTGTCTGTCCGTCTGTGAACCACACTAGAGCATAAACCATACAAGCGATTTCTTCCAAAATGGATATTCCCCTGTCGATCTGCGTCCTCTCGTGGCGCCTCGATTTTGAAAAGCTTTCTTCAAAATTTGAGGGTACTTTACGTGAAGGTCCACGGACAATTTCAAACTTTTCTCAAAAATGGCTCCACATTTTTCTTTAAATTTCTTGTAAGAATAGAGTAAAATACATTTATCAAGGTGGCATAGGTCCCATTTTCACACTTAACTCTGAATTTCCGAAAATTGCCAAAGTTTGAAATTCGTTCCGAGTCTTCCTGGAACTACAAAATTGAAGATAGAGATGTTTCCTTCAAATAAAATTTGTTGTCCAAAGTGAGTTCTTCCATTTAGGTCATGTACATTTCTTTTCATTTTAGTAGTTTTTGCGCAATATAGCAGACAATATTTTAAGTTTTAAAAAACTACAAAAACCGATTTTCTCAAAAACGGCCCCAAATTTTTTCTTTAAATTTTTTGTAGGGATAGTGCAAAATGTGCCAAATTTCTGTTTTTTTTGTTATTACAAAAATTGCAAAAATGTAGTTTCTTTGACTTGTCTCTCACGTTGTTAATATTTACATCACCGGCGATTTGTTCACACTATTGTATTAATGAGTACATGTGCTTTAAATAGTGTTAAATAAAGCTTTTCGAAAATTGAATGGTTTTCTGTGAAAGCTGGCTCAAAAGCCCGCATTTTCAGAAACGCTCAAACGCCTTTTTTCTCAAAAATGGTTTCAAACTGTTTGTTCAAACGTTTCTACCGGATAGTGCTAATTGCAGTCAGTAATATGACGTAATGTTAATTTGGGGGTATTTTGTTGCTTTTTCAAAAATTACAAAAATGTAATTTTTTTGAAAGTTCTCTCATACAGTTAAAATGCACATTTCCAGCAATTTGTAAACACTATTGAATTTGTAAGTGTAGGTGCTTCAAATGACTTTGTATAAAAGTTTTTCCGAAAACTTAAAACTTTTCTGTAAAAAAGAGCTTGAAAAATCGCATTTACAGTAGTGCTGAACGCCATTTTCTTGAAAACGTCTCCAAATTTTTCAACGAAAATTGCCATTTGGGGCAAGGTTTAACTTTTGTTTAATATTCTTAAAATAATAGTTTGGTTCTGCTATTGGGAAACCGAAAAAATTAATAAAATGTCAAAAAAATGTGGTTTGGGCGGCGATAAATGGGAGCTGTCAAGAGTATTACCAAGTCCGAATAGCTAGCCGAGACCAAACGAAACAGGAAACTAATACGGGAAAGTATGTGCGATTCTGTAGCACCACTAGTTTAAAATTGCAAATATTTCGCGAAACATTGGTAGAAAACTACTAAATTTTTTTAAAAAAATATGCAAGCCCTTAATGAAAGAGCTTACTATTGAAAACAAGTTTTATTTGAAAGAAAAATCTCTAGATTTAATTTTGTAGTTGTAGGAAGACGCCCAAAGAAGTTCAAACCTTTGCAATTTTCGAAAATTCCGTGTCAAATTGGGACGTATTCCACTTTTATAAATGTATTTTATTTTATTCATACAAGAAATTTAAAGAAAAACTTTGGGGCCGTTTTTGAGAAAATTTTGAAAATGTCAGAAAGGGTTCATGGAAAGTACCTCAAAATTTTATAGAATCTTTTGCAAAATCTCAAAGCTTCGACTCGAGCCATATTGCCGGTAAATTCTTCAATTTGAAAAAATCGGAAGTATGGTTTAGGTGCTAGTAGTGTTCAAAGACGGACAGACGGACGGTTCGTTTTCAATTGGTTTTTAAGTATCAAGGACTCACAAAACAGGGATTCTGGCTACACCATGTGTTAGGAGTATTTTTTTCTTATTTTAGCTACTGGATTTATGCAGTTTTTCGTTATATGGGCCCGGCAATGATTTTTTTCTGCCAAAAATTAGCCGTTCTTTCGCGCAGAATTACATAACTTCCCTTATATCACGCATATTACTCCGTATGTATATACGTACACGTGTACGGGAAAGTAAAAATGTTTTGCCAGAAGTGGACGTTTTTGGACTGTGTTTGTAAAGCTGAAAATAACGTTGAAAAGTAAACAGAGTTGTGAAGTATAACATTATTTGACCACAAGTAGTGACACGTGAACGTTATGAAATGAAATTGAGTACTGGAGTTCACGAGGAACAATGTTGAGTCATAATGTGAATCGGAATCCTCCGAGAAAAAAAGATAAATTAAAGCATTTCTATTGTGAATTGAAAGTGAGAGTAATAGTTTAAAGCAAGAAAAAAGGCCTTAAAATGAGTGGAATAGTTATTGAAAATAAATGTAGTTTCTTGTGTTGTTCTAAAAAAATTTTTCATTTAAATAAATTATAAAAATTGTATTTGTTCAACCCAGAATCTCGTGGCATTATTTTAGTAGTGTTAGTTCTTTTTCACTATTCATCACGATTTTGTCCAATGTTTTCTGTACGGAGCATTCCTATGTACGTATCCATTTCATGCGATTTGTAAGAAACCATTCATTGTGTTGAGGTATTAGAGAAAGTGGGGCATATTTAGTAATAAATATTTCGGTATGTCAGATATGAATTTCTTCAATGCTGTACTAAACAATGCATCTTCAAACGAGGCACTCTATCCACAGGTAAGAGATGTCAAATTAGCGTTTGAAAAAGGATGGATGTATTTGTCACTCAGGTAACAGATTTTCCCGGCACAACAGGGAACAAAAAAGTCGACGGATCAAGCCTCCACCCCTCCTTATTTAAGGTATTTCACGCGCGATCATCGGTAGGGATGGCTCAGTGCATCAACAGATGTCACTAAAGTCCCTCTGACCGGGAGGGTCCTAGGTTCGAGTCCCGACGGGCAGAATTTTCGATACTAGCTTCTCAGCTAGGTCGAATTCAGTCGCCATCTGAAAGAAAATTCTAGTGTGGCGTCATTACAGTCGCCTTATAGGAAATTAGTCGTGCATTTCAGTGTGTCGAAATACACACAGGAAATAGTTGCGGGCGCGTGCTGAAGGGACGCATCGCAAGACAAGGCTGTATTTGGGCGACGAGGAAACAGCCGGACGTGCGCTGTCATGGGGGCAGGTTGGTGAATCCCGGGCGCTGCCATGAACCCCGTTGACATTCTGGCCGGCAGGGTGGCCAGAAGGTATATAAGACGGCTCGGACGAAAACACCTTCTTCTTCTGCTGTTCTGGGACTCGTCCGTAGGTCGTCGTGGGTGGTGCGGCTCGAGGCACGATAATGTGCTGGCTACGGAGGCAAAGGGAGGAAGCCGGCGCGCATGCCTCGTGACGTCAGGCAAGCGGTCGAGGTGACCAGTAAAGTTTCCTTCTAGTAACGGTCGGTGAGAAAATCCACTGTAAATTTGTAAATAGAAATTTCAGGTGTCGGTGCACATTAAGAATAAATATTCAAATTTTATAACCGTTCACGTCTGTCTATTTTCTGTTATGGCCCCGGCCATGACGCCACACTAGCGACCGGCTGTTCTGATCGTCTGTTTCTGGGGTTTCTCCGATCAACACCACGCGAATGCCGGAGCAGTACCCTAACAAACGGCCCACGGACCGCGCGCGATCTTTCCTTCCTCTTTCTTGTCCTATCTCACCCCTTACACACACACTTACACCAACATACACTACACTACCACACATGCCGGGAGACCAGTTGTGAGCTTAGAGCTTGTCCCGGCTGGGGCGGTGATTCGCTGGTGGGAGATACCTAGTTGAGAGAAATCCCCGCTAGTCGACAGTAGGTCGGCGCCGAATCTCGACATTCAGCGGAGAAAGATCACCACCACCTCACGAGGAAAAAACACACACTACACTACACTTACGAGACTAATGACCGCCCGGAATCACGATCAATCAATCAAACCGGTGTAATCCGTATTGAACAATAGTTGGTAAAATTCCATGTCAAACCGAGCGAAAAGCAACGAAATTATAGATAGAATATAGAAGCTCAATCGTCAAAGAAATTACTTACGTTTTCTTGAGTGACATTATAGCTTGCGTGGGTACAAAACATGTTATGTCACGCTGCGCGAAAAAATGACTAATTTTCGGCAGAAAAAATTCGCTGCCCAGCCATGATAACGAAAGATTGCTTAATCCCAGTTGCTAAATTTAAAAAAAAAACAAATAACACGTGGTGTAGCCAGAATCGCTGTTTTGTAAATCATTGATACCGAAAAAACAATTAAAAGTAAAACTTCCCTCCGTCGATCTGTCAGTCTGTCCGGTTTATGTGAACAACACTAGTGCCTAAACTATAGATACAATTTTTTCCAAATTGAAGAAACCTTTGTCAATCTGGCCTGAGTCGAAGCTCTGGGATTTTGAAAAACATTCATTAATTTTGGGGGGTAATTTACATGAAATCTCTCCTCGGATATTTTCAAAATTTATTCGAAAACGGCTTTAAATTCCTTTCTTTAAATTTCTTGTACAAATTGAGAAAAATACTCTTATTAAGGTGACAGGTCCGATTTTCACGGTTAACTCTAAAATTTCAAAAATTGCAAAACATTGAATTTTATTCCGCGTCTTCCAACTAGTACAAAATAATAGAGATTTTTCTAACAAATAAAATGTGTTCTCCAAAGTGAGTTCTATCATTAAGGTCATATATATCTTTTTTTTGAAAATTATAGTACTTTTTGCGCAATATTGCGTGCAATATTTAATTTTTAAAAAATTACAAAAACCAAGATTTTCCCTAAGAAAAGACATAATTGCTATATTGCTCTATTGTTTTGTTTTTTCAAAAATTACAAAAATTAATATTTTTGACATGTCTCTCACGTCGGTAATATTTACATTAGGATTTATTCACAATATTATATTTACTAGTATATGTACTTTAAAAATTGTCGAGTAGAATTTCTCGAGAACTCAACCGTTTTCTATGAAAACTAGCTCAGAATTCCGCATTTTCAGAAACACTTAAACGCTATTTTCTCATAAATGGCTCTAATTTTTTCTTCAAACTTTTCGAACGGATAGCGCTAATTGCACTCTATGATATGACATAAAGTTCAATTAGGGGAATTTTTTGGTTTTCTTAAAATTTATATAAATGCAATTTTTGTTTGAAAAATCTCTCACACCTTTAATATGCACATTACCAGCAATTAGCAAACACTATTATATGAGTATAAGTGCTTCAAATGAAATTTTTCGAAAACTCTAAAATTGTCTGTGAACAGCTTCAAATTTCGCATTGTTAGTAGCGCTTAAACGCCATTTTTTAAGCAGCTGCAAATTTTTTAAAGAAAATTGCCATATAAGACGATTTTTTTCTTTAATATTCTAAAATTAGTATTTCCATTCTAACATTAGGAGACCGAAAAATTAAGGAAATGTGAAAAAAATTACCCTGGGCGGCGATAGATGGCAACTGATGTGGCAAATCCAAATAGCTAGCCTAGATCCAAGGAAATAGAGAACTAATACGGGAAATTCTGTGCCATTCTGTAGCACCATTAGTTTACTTTCCCGTTTACGCACAGTTTTGGAAACAAAAATTGGTCGCAGCCGTGCAAAGTTCAGCTTTTGCACGGCATGGGCAGCCCTTGCCGTGCGGAAAAAACGAAAGGTCGCAAGCAGGACCTTAAAAACCACCGCAGCCAATCTTAACGGAGGGAGGTGTGGCCTAACAAAATTATGTAGTAGAAAATGGAGGACGTCCCAAGTTCAGATGTGGAAATATTTTCGAATAAAAATACACGGTATGAAACAATTTCATGAACATGACAGTATATTCCATGAAATGAATGTATAAATGTATTCACTTTACCAATTTTAACACTTTTCTTTTTGACGAAAATGCGTTAATACGATATAAAATAACATTCATTTTTGACATACACAATTTAATTTCAATATTATTCTTTCATAGAAAATCCATAAACTTTATCAAATGTCCAGTTTACTATATATTTCATCTAACAAGGGAATGCCGTGATGTGACATGTCGAAACAAACCCTCATATTTTTTTCATTGAATTTTCATGTCCTTTTGATCTCATGGTGTAAATTTTGGGTGCCGATACACATTGCAAGTTAATTAAAAAGCATCCTGAATTTGCGAATTGGCCCTTTGCTTTCGCCGGTGTAAAAATGGCCAACCCTGCAAAGCAGGCGTTACCTAGCGCGCTCGCTTGTGACTCAACATCACCGCTCGCCGCAATTGGCGGACTCTGCTTCCATGGTCGTTTCCAGCGAGGGGTAGGCGGGGAGGCAGCTGCCCTACCTAGCAGCTAAAATAATCGTCTCCTGTATTATTTCAGTAATATACCTTTCCTCTGCGGCTCTCACACGCAAACAATATTTATAAATGAGGTCTCTAAAGAAAGAGAATTTCACAGAGATGTGACGAATTGCACTTTGACTTTAAAAATATTAAGGATTTGTTTAAAAAATGCATCCACATATTCAAGTCAAATGCAACCCCCAACACTTGCCACTTAACTTTCGAAGCTTTCTCAAAAACGGCTCCAAATTTTTCTTTAAAGTTCATGGAAGAAAAGAGTAAAATGCACTTATAAAGATGGCATAGATCTCATTTTCAGGGTTAAATCTGAATTTTGGAAAATTGGAAATATTTTTGTAAATACCAGCCGCAATGACTGCCAAATACTGAGTAACTGTAATTGACAATTATAATATATTATGGCAAAAAATCTATAACACAAAATTATTATATTTTACAGTATTGTAATATGTAGTGGACTTGTAATATGTAATCTTGTAAATCCTGTAATGTGCAATCCTTCAATGCGCAATTGAAGTTATTGAATACTGCCTCAATACGCTATGTATCTCAGATGTACCTCTCACTACTATGGAAGACGCGTCCCATAGGAAGATGTACACGCACCACTTTTATTGTTCATTGTCAACGTGTCTGTCATGTAATATGTGTATGTTTTTCGTAGCCAATTCGTAAGACTGCGTATAGTTTGGAGTTGACAATATATCGAGTAGTATTGTACATATGTTCCATTCGTAACATTGTATTTGGGGTATTGTTTGTTGACAACCTGTGAAACGATATCTTAAGATTTCTCTTGTTCAAATTCATGTGCCTGCGAAGAGTTGCTGCTTGGATTAGGAAGCAGCATCCGGCGATAACTGGCGGACACACAGGCGACAAATCTCAGAACTCAATCGACAGCGGCTTCTCGCCATTCAGGCGAAGTGGGCCGGATCTTGGTTTGCACTTCACACTACTCGGGAATCCACAGACGACAAGGAGCGTCCCTCTGATAATGTCTCTCTGTCTCCCCTCACTCGACGAGCCCGCACGAGCGTCCGACCAAGCACCGCCACTCGGATAAATGCACCCTACAAGAGCTCTCCGCAGATCACTTACCATCATGACACGGAGCGGTTGGGTTGGATACTCTTACTTTTACTTTTATTTTGCATTAATTTTCTATCTCGTTAAAGACTTAGTCTGCAAAAGGAGTTGAGTGCTTCTTACTCACCTCGCGATTCCATCATATACTCTAGTACCGTTGCCTCCGAGGAGCCGAGGACTTGGCTTTTTGGGAGCCCATACAAAAATATTTGTGACACTGCCCACTCTCTACCTACGGCCAGGGTAACCGGTGGCGCGCGACGTAACAGTTTTTCGAGTATTGCATTTCAAATTCGTATGTATTTAGCACATTATGATCTAATGTATTTTGTGTATGTATTTAAATACTTATGTATGAAGTAAATTTAATAAGTAGGAAGTACTTTAAATTACAAATTTAAAGTATTTTGACGAATATTGGATATATTATTATAGAACTAGATATGAGAAGTTGTTTTGTCGTAGGTGTTTATTTTACCAGAAAGTTTTTCGTTCGCACTGCGGCTATTTTCAGTGCTACAAAAATAGCGAGATGGAAAAAGCTTTATGTGAAAATGAACACCCACGACAAAACAACGCCTCATATCTAGTTCTATAAGGATGCCAATGTGGTAAACACCGCACCATTTCCTTCCAATACTAAGATAATAACTGAAATGAATCATGGTTAACTCGTCGTATGATCTTGAATTTCTGTGGTACCAATTAATGCATTTTGATCATATAACTGTATATAATCGTATACACGCTCGTATATGTATGATCATACGTGTACAATTACGATAACTATTTTCTTGAGTTGTAGTTTCTTTATCAATTTTTTACTAATTTTCTCCCATTAGGCCCATCGTCGGGGCCCTTGACTTGCTTGGCCCTGGGCGATCCCATCCACCGCCACTGCACTTACCGACAGGCAGCGTCACGCCTTGAGGTCACACTGGAAACCCCTGCCACAGCGGAAGCTTATCGTCCCCCGAACGCCCGCCTTGGAAACTGATTCTGCTGATGACAAAAATATCCTCGAGTGACGCTGTCACATCCGATGAGAGGCAACGCTCAACTGTGGTGGTTTGGAAAGTAAACAAATCCTCCCCAGCTTGAGAAGCAGGTCACATGACGTACCACACCACGTGCCGAGAGCCGTCAGGGAGCACATGCAACTGTAGTCCTCGTGCCAATGAGCACCTTCGCCCCATGACGGCAACTCGAACCAGTGGTACGTGAGCGCCCGCGTCCTCGCAGCTGCCCCGCCCCTCGCAGCGTTCCTCTTCTCCCACAAGCGCTGTCAACGCGCCGCAGGACGCTGTGCTCGCGCGGCGGTGCGGGGCCAGCGCCGGGAGCCGAAATCCGGCCCTCTCGTAGCCGATTCCCTCAGGGCCTCGTTAGCTCTGGTGTTGCGGAGCGTCAGAGGCCAGAGTGGACCCCAACTCACCCTCCCATCCCACCCCTCCACTCGCTCGTCTCTATTGCTTGATTCCCTTGCGGCGAAAGTCCTCTTCTCACGTGCAATGAATTGGACACCCCACGAAACAAAACCAACAGAAGAAAAAGGTTTCCGGCAGTGCACATTTAACACGTACATTTGTGTAAACCATATATAATGGATTTCCTTGCAGTGGAAACCTCTATAATGTGGATGTTTCTTGAGTTTGTTTTCTTTAGTAATCCGCCTATACTTTTACACTCTCTCTTCATAACGAAAACTGCTCTATAATAAAAGAAATCTAATTAGCTTCGTTTCAAAGTATTCGGTATTGTGAATAATTTTATATTGTATGATGGCATATCGCGAATCAAAATATTTTGCCAACGTGTACGCATTTTTTTTGTATTTTTCGTAAAACGGCCGCAAATTTTTCAACAAAAATGTATCTTATTTTTTATTACGAGACGAGGTTTTATTCTTCCGTAATATTCTAAAAGTAATATTTCGGTTTTATAGTTGGGAAACCGAATAATTGAGAAAAAATATAATATGAACGAAATTAAAAGATGTATATTGTGTGGCAAGAAAAATTACACGGAGGTGGGTAGGTCACAAAATAAGAGTGGATCCGGAGAGATGGTCACATTGAGCTACTATATGGGATACAAGAATAGGGAAATGGAAATTGGGTCAACAAACAACTCTTTGGTGCGATGAAATAAAGAGCTACAGCCGGCAAGCAACAGTGAACTAAAGCGAAAGATTGAAGCTTGTGGAAACTTCTCACACGTAGTGAAGAAAATAGGTGCAACAATTACAGCGAGTTCAACGAACAATAATGGCCAGGAGTATGGTCAGACATAGCAGCAAACAAGATGGACAGTGGTCAGCAAGTAAACAGTTATTAGTGATAAGTAGAGATCGGATTTTTATTTAATTACATATTTTTTGTCTTTCTACTTACCGTTCTCAAAATTGTAATCTTGGCGAATCATAGCTCTCCTAACACAATATCGAATTTTTTCGCCACATATTTTTACATATTTAGTACTATATTACATATTATATATTACATATTTTGCTGTTTTCACAATTTATTTTCTTATTTTATCAATTTTCTTCAATTTAATTCCATATTTTTGTTGTTAAAATATGTATTTTTTTTAAATCAGCATTTTTCCTACATTATTAGAGTAATCTAGGTGTCCAAAATATCAGAAACCGCGTTTTGTGATCTGTAACCTTAATTTCTGAGAAAAATTTGCGATCACTGACGTGTAACACTTCGATGAAGATGCTACAGTGTATGTTTGTTGGTCATGGAACTCACCAGTTTGTGCGATGACTTCTATTGCGATTAGTTCGGCTGCAAAACGACGGTCCTGGATTACAATAGATGAAGCTTTTACTACTGACGAGAAAGTTATACGAAGTAAAGTGAGCAGTTTTTCTAAATGTAATTTCTTACTAAGTAAATGGATTTTAATTAGTGAACTTTAATATTACAAATTATATCGGATTTTACATATTTATTACATATTCTTACTGTTTTCATTACATATTTATGTACATATTTTGACGTTTAATGATACATATTTTTCCGGTCTCTAGTGATAAGCAGTAGTCAGTATTGCCAATTGCGAGTATAGCCAGTGGCCAATTACATGGACAACAACAATATGATCAGTGAATAAAGTGAAGAGGGGTCAATATTATATACAGTGGACAATTCACTTTGAATAAACGCTCTCCAGGACTGGCTCACCTAAAAGCGGATACAGTTTTGACCCACTCCACTTTTTAAGTGGGAGGCCTTGACCAACATTAAGATCAATGGGTTTATTATTATTATTATTATTTTCCCATTACATCACGACTAAAGATGTTATGAGTCGGCTGAATATAAGATTTACTCCAGGCTACCTAAGGAGCTACCTAAGGAGCAGATCCGGTGACTATCAGTGCCTCTACAATACTTTACGCAAAATGTGGGCGGTTCCAAATAAAGCAATTTCTTGCTCTTCCCAATCTTTTGAATTACCAGGGAGTTTAGACAAGTACTTACTCAAATTTTGCGGAACGAATCCCAGAGCTCCGATAACTATCGGGAGGACCTGTGCTTTTACGCCCCACATTCGGCTGATCTCGATTTCCAAACTCTTGTATTTAAGACGTTTCTCTGCCTCCTTGGTAACGACGTTTTGATCGCAAGGTACAGCAACATCGATAAGTAAACACGATTTTTTCGCCAAATCCCGGATAACTATATCCGGTTTGTTTGCCGCTATCGTGCGATCAGTTTGAATCTGTTGGTCGTACAATATCGTACACAATCCAACAGACGTCACCGGTTTTGGTGAGTGTTCGTACCACTTGGGGCATGTGTTTGGAACTTCGAGGGCGGTACAGATCTGCCAGTGGAGGTAGCTACACACCCTGTCATGTCTTTTCAGGTATTCGGTCTTTGCTAGGATTGGACAAGCTGAGACAATATGATCAATGGTTTCTACTTGCTCCTGGCAAATGCGGCATTTATCATCTTGGGAAATTTTGAGAACCGCTTTATCATAATGTCGTGTTCTCAAGGCCTGCTCTTGGGCAGCTATTACAAGTGCTTCCGATTCTGGCTTCATTCTTCCCCTTTTAAGCCACATAAATGATTGATCTTTATTGATCTGCACCTTGTCCATTCTTTTTAGGTATTGTCCGTGGAGTGGTTTGTCTCTCCACCATTTCTTTAACATTTTTTGTGTCTCACACTTCATGTTTAGCAGCATCAGAAGTTCAGTGTCTGTGTTATTCGACGTGTCTCGCCTAGTTTTCTTCGCAATGCTTCTAGCTACACTAACAATGCCTCTGTTTCCCGTTCTTCGGTCAGATTTCATGACCTGCCTCATCAGAGGGTCATCTTGATGGCTGACAACATACGTCCCCAACCCGACTATTGCGTTGTGCCAGGAGGCTTCAATTTGTTTGAGGCCTCTTCCTCCTCCCTTACGTGACATATAAAGTCTATGTATATCAGCTCGAGGGTGGGAAACATCATGCATTGTTGGCCGTTTTCTGGTTTTTCGATCCATGGTGCGAATTTCTTGCTCAGTTCAGTCCACGAGTCCAAAACTGTATTCGGCTACAGGTACCGCCAAACTACCTATTGCAGATATTTTATTCCTGGAATTCAGAGCGGACTGCAGGACCAGTCTCACTCTCCTATAATACTCCCTACGAATTCTCTCTTTCATTCTGTCGTTCGAGATGGTTTCACATTCTTCAATGCCCAGATATTTGTAAGTTTTACCTGGCTCAAGATCTTGAAACACAGTGTGCGTATCAATTTCAATGTTCTCAGACGTTGTGAGTTTCCCTCTTTTTAAATTGATTTTTGCACACTTTTCAAGACCAAACTTCATGCAGATGTCATTGCTAAAGTCATTCACGACAGACAGCATTTGGGAGAGAATCGCTTCATTCTTAGCAAACACTCTCAGATCATCCATGTAAAACAAATGTGATACTGGCCTTTCATCACCATGGAGCTTAAAACCAAAGTCAGCTTGCGACAACTGTCTCGATAGTGGGATCAAACCAAAGTCAGCTTGCGACAACTATCTCGATAGTGGGATCAAATTATTATTATTATTATTATTATTATTATTATTATTATTATTTAGTCAATTTGTGTGTTGTACGATTACTTATAACCACGACCTTCATTGTCCGATGATTCCTTTGCTGCGTGAAGATCCGACTGGCTGCTCAGGGGTCCCTTTCTGGCGAGGTGCTAATGAATCCAAAGTATCTTTTTATTTATGATGGAAGCACACGCATCCACTCTCTTGATGAATATCTTTCCTTCCTTCTTTCTATATTCCTTCTTTCTATATTCCTTCCTTCTTTCGGCAGAGACCTAGTTCAATATGTATTCTCATGTAGCGCATTTATCATCCAGACGCAGAATGGATCAGCATGATAAAGATAACGAAGCGAAAAACCCAGATGAAATAAATATAAGAAAGAAAAAGTTTTTTCGTAAGGCGAGAAAGTAAAAAAGCTGTATAGAAATGCAATTTACATTAGTTTCAAGCGAAAGTTGTTTGAATGAGCTGCTTCCTTTAATGTGCGGCATTTTGCGTTAACAGCTCCTCGCGCAGTGCCTCCTGTCCCACTGTGGTGAAGCAAAGAAATGGGTAGGTTGTGGCCCGAATTCAAAATTCCGGCGATGCGATGTACTTGCCAAAGCGAGCGGTTACAATAAACTTTACTCTTCATATAAACCGTTTTGAATACAAAATAAACGAAATTTCCGCTAATAAAACTTTATTACTTTCTGAACATTTTGTTTTCACTGACCTCTTATTTCGAGAAATGTCTCATTTGTGGTGCATTTACTACATAGTAGCAGAAACACTGACGTTACTGACAACGCGAAGAAATACTCCAAACCTGAGCAAAGAAGAAAATTTCAAGGTTCAGAAACATACTTTTTCTTATCCAGTAATTGTGAGACTTTATAATCACTTGCATAGCCGAAGACGTTTTGGATGTAAAAGCCACAGCAAGATATTTTCCTTTTCTTGAAAATATTAAAATAAATGTACTCAAAATTATGAAGTAAAATAAACTTAAATACATCTGAAGACTTGAAAGAAAAATTGTGCCAAGTCCAAATCAAGAGCCGAACTCAAAAACGCGAGAACCATGTTATGTCTTGATCTCGCTAATACTAACAACAAGTGCGAGGTATTTGCCAGCTCCTGCGGGCGAAAAAGTATCTGTCACTGACAATGTTCAGCAATTGTTTACTGCAATTCTACAATGCACTGTATGTAGATCGGATTGGGATTATAATCCAGCGAGGGAAGTGCACTGCCACTTCCCACGGTAAAACATCATCTACACTTACGGGAACAACGATCAAAATAGTTGATACTCTCGGAAACACGAAATTATCAATCAAATGAAAAATCCAAATGATGAGTCGTGCGCGATGATCTCTGTAATATGAAACATCCTCACCAGCGAGGAGTAGTAGTAATATTCCGATAATTTACGTGCGTAAATTAGCATAACTTAATAAGCACCTATTAGCATTCCTATTTTATGGATATATTTGGAGCTTGTTTTTTCAAATATTTCAGAATTAATGAATACATGCATGTTGAATGTGTAAATGAAAAACCTCTGTGTAACGTATTCGTCCCCCCCTGCTGGTTATATTCGAAGTAATGAGCAGCGAACGTGACAGAACATTATTCTTTACACAGCATTTTCAACTATCGCGGTCCTCAAGTGTAGTTTTGTTGAACATGTGAAAAGGCAATGGCCGGGAAACGCTTCATTCTAAATGTCGTATGACAACAATATATTAACCCTTTCGATACAAAATTTTAGTAGTCGTTAATGCCTGACATCCTTAACGGATTTTATTTAAAATGACTATTATTGTTTTTGTTAAATACATTTTTGTATCTTATTATGTTTCTATTAATAAATTCTGCAATAAATCATTACATTTCAATTGTATACAGCAAAATCTAAACATCAATAATATATTTTTATTTTCCCGTATACGTACGTAAACACGGAGTGATATAGGGATAGGAGTTGTATAGGGAAAGTTATGTAATGCTGCGCGAAAAAAAGGCCAATTTTCGGCGGAAAAAAACTCATTGCCGGGCGCTGATAACACACTAGGGGCGCTACAGAATGGCACAGACTTTCCCGTATTAGTTTTCTATTTCCTTGGGACTGGGCTAGACATTCGGAATTGCCACATACTCATGCAGCTGCCATCTATCGCCGCCCAAATTACATTTTTTTTTTTTGACATTTTCTTAGGATTTCGGTTTCCTAACGTAGTACGGGTTCCTAACGTGGTAGAACGGAAATATTAATTTTTGAATATTAAAGAACAAAAATTTTGCAGCCATTTTTAAGAAATTGGCGTTTGGGCGCTACTAAAAATGCGAAATTTGAAGCTCATTTTCACAGAAAAGTTTTGAGTTTTCAAAAAACTTCATTTGAAGTCATTTATAGAACATTCACTCACAAATACAATAGTATTTATAAATTGCTGGTAATGAGCAAATTAAAGATGTGAGAGATCTTTCAAGAAAATTACATTTTATGAAATTTTTGAAACCAAAATGAACTTTACGGGTTGTCAAAGAATGCAATTAGCATTATTCGTTCCAAAACTTTGAAGAAAAAATTTGAAGCTATTTATGAGTAAATGGAGTTTGAGCGTTTCTGAATGGGCGTAATTTTGAGCTAGTTTTCACAGAAAAACTGTTGATTTATTGAGAAACTTTACTTGTAATTTTTAAAGCATTTGAACTCGTAAATATTATAATCTAAAGAAATCGCCAATAATGTAAATATTAACGACGCGAGAGACAAGTCAAAAAAATAAATTTTTGCAATTTTTAAAAAAACAGAATAATAGAGCGATATGGAGTTTATGTCATCTCATAGGGTACATTTAGCACTATCTCTACCAAATGTTTAAAGCACTAATGGTACTACAGAAGGGCACAGACTTTCCCGCTTTAGTTATCTATATCCTTAAGTCCGGCTAGCTATTCGGAATTGCCACATACTCATGCCAGCTGCCATCCATCACCGCACAAACTACATTGTGATATACCAATATATTATATATTTTGACAATAACATTTGCTGTAAATGGGTTGGGTTAAAAGGGTCTGCAAATGGCAATATACAGCCTTAGCAACGCCGGCGTAGTGTTGGCAAGGTCAGTAAACTGCATTCAGGCCTTGAATACGTGGGGGCGCTGGCTAGAAAGACATATAAGATAATTTGGGATTGGTCTAGAAAGGTATGACTATCGAGGGCGTGGCTACTTGATTTGGTTAGAAATGAATGGATTGACTAAGGGAGAATAGACTGTCAACTCCTGAGAATACTGTCGAATTTTGTCGTTTTGTTTAAAAAATAAGTATGAAGGACGGATACCGAGGCGTTGAGGGCGAAAAACGGAGGAGTAAATGATATTCTGATAGAGGTCGTCAAGTGGTACAGATCGCTCGCGAGTATAATATTAAGTTAGACGTGAAAATCAATAGTTTTCGGACTCTGAAAGTTGATGTGCAGCAGTAAATTCGCTTAGGACTTTGAAAGTTTTTTTATATTGCGGTTTTGGACTTTAATGTTTTACTAGGTAGTTGGGGAGAACTAGGAACTGTGAATATCATATAAGAACCGGTAGATATTCTAGGCAGTGAGGGCTGGATTTGTCGGCAGCGTCTCAAGATTAGAAGAGAGAAGCTGGACTTGGAATTACCTGCATTCAAGTGAGAAGATACTGCGGGGCGCCGTCGGTCAAGACCACGTTAGATAAGTACTGCAGTACAAAGGTTTTATTTTAAAACGAGGTCATGACCTAAAGGCAGAACAGTTGTCAATAGAAGTCAATAAATTGTTAAATTTTTCTTTTGGAAATGAAAAGAGGATTTTCATTTGGTCATCACAACTGCTAAGTAGTTAGAGATACATAATTATTTCCTTTCAGATTCCTCGCCATACTGTATAGTTGGCAGATCCAATAATCGGCTATCTAGGCGATAGCGATTATCAATTACGTGACCCATTGACCCAGCTAGCCGGACATTTATCCGTTCGTTAAAATTAGCTGTGGAAGCATTGGTTTCAATTATCAATTATCGTAACCTGTTCTTGGTGCCCAAAATTTTTCTATAAATTCGGAACTGGTCACGAATATAACAGTCCTAAGGTAAATGATGTCAGTTAAAACGGCTTTTCCTAATGGTAGAACGGAAATATTGATTTTAAAATAATAGAGAACACAAAAACATTGTCGTATATGGCACTTTTCCTTGAAAGATTTGTAGCCGTTTTTAAGAAAATGGCGTTTAAGCGCTACTACAAATGCGAAATCTGAAACTCATTTTCACAGAAATTTTTCGAGTTTTCTAAAAACTTCATTTAAAGCAGACCTGCACAGCATTTTGCCCTTTCACTGACCTCAGGAGCTGCGTGCGGGCAACTCGGGTGCAAATGAGAAAATCGATGAAGGGTGGGGATGAGACCCAATCTAGGAGTGGGGACCACCAATCAGAATGCGCAATTCGAAAGATAGCGCGTAAATTTAAAGAGCAATCGGCAAGAACATGACGGTCATATACAGTTCAAGTAATATTGTCTTTTGTATTATATTGAAAATGTTGGTTCTCGGTATATGACAGGGCGAAATATGAAACTACAACGAATTATACATCTTAGATTTCGACAACAAGTATTATAATTGCTTGTAGAGCTTATAATGTCATTCGCTTTGCTACGATGTAATCACAAATTTAGAGTTGTGCTAAACACAAAAATTTTGATACTGAATTGTTTTTGTTTGACGATGACGGCAATAAACTATTTTTATTAACTATGTTTAATTGAATAAGACGGTTCTCTCAAAGCAAAAACATATTGTTCCTAAAAAATCATGATTATTTTCTGTTCTAATTTCTGACAAGAGAGTAGAGTAGAGTTGTGTACGAGATCGTATAAAAATATAAAGTCCTTTGCATTCTATTTAACCAATACCCATGATTATCTTATGATTGTCCGTAACATATCGTCACAAAAGTTTGCTCGTTGATCTCTTTTATTCAGTTTCATAGTAGGGAAATTGGTCATAAATGTGCTATTAAACTTTACCCTTCTTGGAATTGCTACATATTCTATTTTATGTCAATCTTGATGTGAGAGATTGCTCTCATGATTTTGTTCATTTTTCTATGATTTGGAGATTATAACATTCCTGGTGAACAATCAATTATTAAATATCAATTTTGTGTTAGATAGAATTAAATAATATTTTTTTCTTATATATAAGCATATATTTTAAAGCTATTGCTTTAAAATATTGCTTAAGAGTCACAATGAGCATGTTATTTTCTTTAAAAAAAATTAGAAAATGAAAATACATACAGTGGTGGATACAAAGGTGAATATACAGTAGAGCACAGAACGTAAACAGTGAATTATGATCCTGGTAACTTGAAATACTAGACATAATCCATTTAAACAAATGGGCATTTAATTTTGAAGCATGGATCATTATTAGACGCCCAGGCATTCAATCTACGCGCCGCGTCGTGATACGTCAGACTTCTCCCCTCCCCGCAAAGCTTTCTACTCCCCACTACTTGCACTTTCGGCGCTGCCACGGGCAGACGACCGGCTCGCAAGTGCAGAATGCCCGCAGGAGCAGGCGTTGTGCAGGTCTGATTTAAAGTCATTTAAAGCACTTACACTCACAAATACAATAGTGTTTACAAATTGCTGGTAATATGCATATTAAAGATGTGAGATCTTAAAAAAATACATTTGTGTAATTTTTGAAGAAACAAAAAAATACCCCAAAATGAACTTTACGTCATATTAAAGAATGTAATTAGCACTATTGTTTCCAAAACGTTGAAGATAAAAATTGGAGAAAATAGTGTTTGAGCGTTTCTGAAAATGCGTTATTTAGAACTAGTTTTCACAGAAAACTGTTGAGTTTTCAAGAAACTTTACTTTACGATTTTAAAATCACTTAAACTCGTAAATACAATAATGTAAACAAATCGCCACCAATGTAAATATTAAATATTAACGAGAGATAAGTCAAAAAATAACACCTTCGTAATTTTTGAAAAAACAAGAAATAGACCGATATGGACTTTATGTCACCTAATAGAGTACATTTAGCTCAATTGCAAACAAAAGTTTAGAGAAAAAAATTGGAGCTGTTTTGGAGAAAATCTTGTTTTTGTAATTTTTTTAAATTGCAAAATATTACACGTAATATTGCGCGAAAACTACTAAAATTTTCAAAAAAATGTACATGAACTTAAAGAAAGAGCTCACCATGAAGAGTCATCGGACTTGCTATGTGGCACAGTCTCCCGACTTTCGCCAGACACAGCGAGAAATAATGGACGGCATCTCCATCAACTTTATTTATTTATTTATTTATTTAGAGAGCCGGCTTCCGGCGGCTTTGCCGTCATCATCGGTCTTGCTATGTGGCACATCTCCCGACTTCCGCAAGGCACAGCGAGAAATAATGGACGGCATCTCCATCAACTAAATATATTTATTTAGAGAGCCGGCTTTCGAAGGCTTTGCCGTCATCATCAAACACAGTCTCCCGACTTTCGCCTGACACAGCGAGAAATAATGGACGGCATCTCCATCAACTTTATTATTGATTTAGAGAGCCGGCTTCCGACGGCTTTGCCGTCATCATCAGACTCGTGGGTGGCAAAAGTCGGGAGACTCTGCCACACAGCGAGACTGATGATGACGTCAATGTGGTTGAAAGCAGGCTCTCTAAATAGATATACGGTGTTGACAGAGATAACTTCCATTACTTCATCATGTAATTACATCTACAATCCCACATTAGAATTCCCACAATATATGAAAATAAACAACACGCAGTGTTTTCAAGCATCCGTAGATAGTGTAGTTGTGTCACAAGAAAATGACCAGATATGCAAAATCTGATTTTATATTCGAATTTAGTGACCTAGTCTTAGCTAAGAACACCATTCACATTCTTTGTTAGAAAAATGCTGTTGACCAGTGTTATTTGCAAGGCAGATAGTTGTACCGAACATAGACACGGCGATTTCTTATTAGCCAGCACAGAGCCGAGCTAATGGAATGTTGCGAAAAATTTTGCCAAATTCAACTGTGAATTACGCGTAACGAAAAAGGTTGTCAGGAACTAAAGTTTAGGAAATTGTGTGTAAAATAGTTTGGTAAAGAGTAGGTTTTGGCCTAATTTCAATAGCTTTTTAGATACAGGAAAAAAACAATAGAAAATGTATGTTTTCCTATTCTTTTACTTTCTCACCTTACGAATACTTTGTAAGAAGAGAAAATTATTTTGTGGTGCGCCGGAAAATGGTGAATTTTTGTCAGAAAATCTCTTACTCTGGGGTCTGGTTTTATACCTTAAATTCCAACTGAAAAAATTTTGGAAAGCTTCGTATTCGTATTCTGCACCCCCAAAAACATAAAGGAGCAATAATGAAAACTACACTACAATAATTATATTTCTTTGTTCAGTTTTTTTAAGACAGTCATATATTTTGATGATCAGAAGGTTAATAAAAGGCCATCTCTTCTAAATTTAGAATTTTATTTCTCTCAACGTTTCGAGGAGCACTTTTCCTCTTCTTCAGAAGTCTGACTTGACCATTGATTCTTGAATTCATTGGTAATTTTTAATAACTAGCTACATCTTGTCAAAAAAGCAAACTTACATGACCACTCTTAATGGTTTCAAAGACCAGAGACCAAGATCAGAGACCAGAGGGTTTGGTCTCAGGCACCATTGACAATGGTCATGTAACGTTGCTTATATATAAGACTGTCTTAAAAAACTGGACAAAGAAATATAATTAAAATCTAAAGATAGTCAGAAGATATTGGAATACAGTACAATATGTTTTAGCAAAGTACACAACGACTTGATTATTACAGGTAAGTAGCAAATACCCGGTGTTGCCTAGGCTTTCTTCATATCCATTCCTTGTGAAAGAGGAAAACGATTTAATACAAACCACGGTGTTTAAAATTATTTTTAATGTAATTATTTCAAATTCTAATAAAATACTATCATTTTCTTTCATTTTATTCACAGTACATGGCTATTAGATTAAACATTCTTATCTTGCTGATACTGGCCTCTTGCCAATCTATTAGATACAGTGGTGGATCTAGGGGGTGGCCATGGAGGCCATGCACCCCACCCCCAAAATGGCGTAGAGTTTTCGTTTGTTATCTTTCATTGGCAAAATTTATTTTAATATTTATCTTAGAATTAGTAATATTATTAAAAATATTGTATAATACACTACAAGAATAATAAACAATACAATAGCAAATGTTTATTATTAACAGAACATTAACTAGATCGTCTAGATCTGCCCCTGATTGAGTATCAGTTCTCCTGCACCGCTACTGGCCTCTGGTGGACTATATTACGAATCAACTCTTAGGCGCCAGTTCTGGCTCATCGCTATTGGCTTGTGATAGAAAATAATAAGGAACTAATTTGCTCTTAGCGACAGGTGAAAAATAATGATTGTGGATCATCTACCACCATTTTATTTAAATTATTTGTTTTCCGCATTTGTGTTGTATTAATCTTGATTGTAACGAAAGATTCCAAGGACACTGCAACAATCGTGAAGAGTCTAACGTTTCTTATATATTCATACACTCCTTTTTGTGATAATTCCGCGATAATTGCGATTACATGGCGTGAATTCATTTTTATGAGTGTATATTATCCCTTCATGTGATGAGCGGAATAAAAATTGAAAGTAGTGTGAGTAAGTAAATGAATGAAAATAAAGCAAATGGTGTGAATAAAAGTAAATGTGATGAATTAGTCTTCCCGGAGGGGACGATGACCTGAAGTGGCAGCCCTATGTCTGTGTCCCGGCGCAGAGCAAGCACGCTCTCCGCTCGACGACGGTTCGCCAACAATATCTTGTTTCGATACAATTCGATTTGCAGTCACCTATATCTAGACGTATAGAGATACCAAAAGCGTCCCCGCCGCTGCACTGTTCCGAAGGTCTTGTGCTCGCAATGCCAGAGGGATTGCGCGCGTAGTTCGCGCGTAGAAGGTTTTGAGAGTGGGAGAGGAAATACGGGGAGTCACGGCACAGCGGTGAAGGTGGGAATGGAGACGGGGGCAGTGGCGGTGACATTGCCAATGGCGGGGTCGTGGGCGGGACAGGCGGTGGGGGTGAGGGACAATGGCGATTGTGACGGCGGTGGAAGGGAGGGGGAAGGAGAGCGTAGATGTGAACAGTGGGGCAGAGGGGTGGTTGGGAGGGCGCTGGAAGCGCGGTGGGTGGCAGGGAGCGTAATCAGCGCAGCCGCCGCCGCCGCCGCCGCGCGCCAGCGCCTCTTGTTTGCCGGGCACTCGGCGCCCCGCGGCGCCCGCGGCGCCCCATCGGCGCGGCCCGAGCCGTCGCGCCCACGCCGCTCCAGCGCACGGGCAATAAGCATTTATTACGTCAGCAGGCCTACTCCCAGCAGCATTAGGCGACGACGAAACAGGCATTTACAGGCAAACAAGCACTACCTCAGCATTCACGCTCCGAATGGCTAGGAAACGCGGCGAAAGCCACAATGATGTTGGAAATCCGCAGTGCTACCTTCCGAGTTTAATTTTAGAATGTGACACAGTAGATAACTGTGAGATGGCATATTAATAAATACATAATCTCAAGAATTTATTATTAGTGAATTATGTGAAGGAGAAAATATTATCATATTATTTAAAGCAATAATATATTGTTAACATTTGATACATTTTGTAAATGACACGGCATTTTATAGATATTAATCCATAATAAATCGTAAATTGTAATCAAACAAATTAAAGGTGAAGTTGCTTACATTTTAAATCAAAGAAAACGGTCAAAAAAGAATATCTGCAATTCTGCAATCCAGTTATCGTATTCAATGTTCTTTATTTTTCTCAACGTATAACGACTGTCATTTATGTTGAAGGGAATTGGAAGATTAGAACCAGAATTAGCATATGTAAAGAAATGTTTGTATTAATTATAAACTGTGATTTTCTCTTCACTCGCGTGAAACTAATTACTGTTTTGATTTGTTATTTACAGCACCCCCTTGGTTTCATCAACATACATAAGACAGCCAAAGGGAAGTAAAATAAATTCAAAATGTATATATAATCTTCACTTCAAGATTTAAAGCATACTATGATTCCTAATTTATAGCACTTCTACACTCCATTAACACAAATAAGATATGCAATGGGGCATAAAATAAATTCATTCAATGTACAATCTTGGAAATTGAGATATTGGGGGAATGAAATAATGTTTGATGCCCTCGCTTCCGCCAAAACCACTCCTAAGAGTGACAACCCGGGCATGCACATGGGCCATTGACTTCGGCATTAAGCCATTTGGGGATTCCAGTGTATGTACGAATTAGAGAAAGGAGTAACGGCGCCCCTGTTTGCGGAGAACGGGCAGAGCCCACAGAACACACACGGGCGTGGGGCCGATGCCAGGGGAGGCGGAGACCAGGTGCAGCGGGCCCGGAGGCGCGGGGCGGGGTGGGAACGAAGGAGCTGCAGAGCTCGCGAGGGAGCAGGGAGAGGGGTGGGGGACAAGTCGCGGGCGAGTGATTGAAAATTGGGAAACGAGATGTTGCCGGGGAAGGTTAAGGGGGAGAGAGAGATAACGAAAGCGAAAGCGAGGGAGAAGGAAATGAAGGCGGTTGCGGTAGTCGGAGCGTGTGTTAGGCGAAGACCGAGTAGCCCTTGAAGAGGGCGGGGCGGCAACGGGCGTGGGGGCGACGTGCGGGTGGGCGCGAGAGAGAAGCGTTTGTGAGGCGGCAGAGGCGCGAGGGGACGTGTGGATGCGGAGGGCGGTGACAGGACACGGGCCGATGTGTGTAGGTGTGGCTTTTGTGTGTGAAGGTGGTGGTCATAGTAGGAACTAGACGATGGGGTCAAAGGGGAGGAGCGAAGTCGCGATAGCGGGTAGGGGAAGGCAGCAGGCCGTGCAGGAGCATCGGCGGCGGGAGGGGCAGAGGGGCTGGGTCGGGGCCTTGGCCGAGTGGCGAGTGTGCAGGAGAGGCGGTGGTGTGGCGGTCTGAGCCTGACTCCACAGGGGGCGGTTGGTAGAAATGCGGGGGCTGGGGAGTGGGGTCGTTGCTGGGGTGGGGTAGGCCGGGCAGAGGTAGCGGAGGCTGGGTGTGAGAGGGCGGTGGAGGTGGTTGGGAGAGACGCGGTTGGAGTGGCGGTGGGGTGTGGTAGGGTTGGTGTTGGTGGGTGGGGTGGTGAGGCCGCGGGAAGGGTGTGCTGGAGTGGTACTGATGGGGAGGGGGGAGGCTGCGTGAGCGGCGAGGCGGGCGCCGCCTGCTGGCCGCTCTGCGCTTGGCTGCGTCGTCGTCCCGGTAAACAGACAAGGAACGCGCAGCGAGGCGGCGCATTCCTCGCCACTCCGCGCCGCGCAGCGCCGCGCCGGGAATATTCAATTAGCGCCACGGGCAGGCCCGGGGCGGGCGCGGGCGCGGGCGCGGACGCGGGCGCGGAGGCGGGGTGGCCCTGCTCCCGACGCGCTGCGCCGCCGATCGCGACGGAATATCGCATTGTGGTTGAATAGAACGGTGACGTACTTGCTGGGACCCTTCTTTATCTTTCACTAGCTATCTACGCTAGCTTTAAAAAATTTTGTTTACACAAAACCAATATGCCACCATTTAGAACTAATTAAATGCAAATTAATTACGGAAAAATTACTTTTTTTGCTCTAAACTTCCCAGTAATGATTGGTGAGCTAACTTAAGATTAAGCTGTCACCACCATAATCGGTTACCAAAAAACTAAATATGCCACCATTTCGAACTATTTATTTGCTAATTAATTATGCAAAAATAATCTATTTCGCTCTTCAACTTTTTGTGTAATCAATGATGAGCTAGATTAACATTAAGCTGTCACAACACTTTCGGTTACCAGAAAAACAAATATGCCATTTCGTAGAACAATTAATTTGCTAACTAATTACGCAAAAATGTTTGTAATAGCGCTTCAGACTTCCAAGTGTGCTGCCGGACGTGCCCTTCGCACGGCCCGGGCCGCGCGTGCCACCTAACGCTGACTGGTTCCCGCATACACTGACCGAGAGCTGACTTAGATATCGCATTTTTCGAACAACAAAACCAAACTAGTATTAATAAAATTATTTCAATACTTTTATATGTGAGTAAAGGGCTTCCATAAATTTAAGTGCCATCGCTGAATGACCATACGTTTGTTATGCTCCGGTGTGTTGATAAAGCCATGATATTATCGTAGTAAGTGAGACATCTCTTGAATCGAGTTATAATTTATTTAGTTGAAATTGTGTCGTTTGAATTGTATCGCGTTGTATTGCGAAACAACGCCAATTATTCTCATTACCGTCAGTAACTAAGTATTTGTTTACTTGACTAAGTATTCCAACGGCTCCAAATTTTTTCGTCAAATTTCTTGTAAGAATAGAGTAAAATACACTTATTAAGGTTGCATAAGTCAATTTTCGCGGATAACTATAAATTTTCAAAAATTGCAAAAGTTTAAAATTTTTTCGGCGTCAGTCTGGAACTACAAAATTGAAGATAGAGATTTTCCTTTCAAATAAAATTTGTTGTCCAAAGTGAGTTCTTTCATTAAGATCATATGCATTTGTTTGAAAATTTTAATAGTTTTCGCGCAATATTGTATGCAATATGTGCAATTAAAAAAACAAAAAGCAAGATTTTCTCAAAAACGGCTCCAATTTTTTTCTTTAAACTTTTGGTAGGGATAGTGCCTGATGTATTTTATGAGATGACGAAATGTCATATTGCATTATTCTTTTGGTTTTTCAAAAATCGGAAAAATGTAATTTTTTTTACTTGTCTCTCACGTACTTAATATATACATTAGAGGCAAATTTTTCAGATTATTATATTTATGAGAACATGTGATTTAAATAGTGTCAAGTAAAGTTTCTCGAAAACTCAACCGTTTTCTGTGAATCGTAGCTCAAATTCCACATTTTTAGAAACGCTCAAACACCATTTTCTCATATATGGCTGCAAATTTTTTCTTCAATCTTTAGTAACGGATAGTGCTAATTACACTCTTTAATATAACGTAAAGTTTATTCTGAGTTATTGTTTTGTTTTTTCAAAAATTATACGAATGTAATTTATTTGCAAGATCTCCCACATCTTTAATATGAACATTACCAGCAATTTGTAAACATTATTATTTGTGAGTGTAAATGCTTCAAATAACTTCAAATAAAGGATTTTGAAAACTCAATCATTTTCTGTGAAAATGAGCTTCAAATTTTGCATTTTTAGTAGTGCTAAATATTATTATATTTGCGAGTGTAAGTGCTTCAAATAACTTCAAATAAAGTATTTTCAAAACTTTTCTGTGTCTAATCTTGCATTTTTAGTAGCGCTAAAACGCAATTTTATTTTAAAAGGCACATAGTTTTTAAAAGAAAATTGCCATTTATGAGTAGGTTTTTGTGTTCCTTAATATTCTAAAATGAATATATCCGTTCTACCAATAGGCAACCTAAAGATTAAGAAAATGACAAAAAATGTTTTTTGGCGATGATAGATGGCAGCTGGCAAGATAGAGTATGTGGCAATTCCAAATAGCTAGCGAAGACCCAAGGAAATGGAAAACTAATACGGGGAAGTCTGTGCAATTTTGTAACACCACTAGTCAAGATATTTGTAGCTGATATTCCGAAGTTGAACCCCATACAAATAGCCCAGTCCTGTAGATTACACTGCAATTTACACATCTGGAACCTCACTCACAGCAATTAAAAATTGAATCCATATATATATGTAAAGAAAATATATTTTCTTTAATTCAAATATGCCGCTCTTCCAACGCTTAGCGTTTCGTTTTTAGACAAAGTACGATAATAGATAGACAAAAGAATACGGAGAGAAAGTTTATTAGATTGTATTGTATTTAAAATAAGTAAATAGAGAAGCGGTAGTAATAAGCATAAATTCTCGTTTCTCTGTTTGCAGTGAAACAATTTGGCTTAATACTACACAAACATCTTATAAAACGAGAATGTTTTATTACCATGCCGCGGCGACTGCAGTTCACATTCCAATACATGAAGGATCCGAAGGATAATAAAAGAAATATTCCCGCCATTACCTCCATCATGTCAGAGGATAATAAACATCATGAGTTGCCACAGGATATGAGGTTAGTAACTCAACATGCAGAACTGACTAAGACGGATGTTTTTAGACGAGTGAAAAAAAGTTTTACTCAACGAGGTCAAAACATAACAGTGTGGATC